>CM031239.1:700552206-700911559 GCA_018340775.1 Taxus wallichiana var. yunnanensis
ATACATATAATTATTTTGGTCATAGGGATAAGGATTATAGGATAGATCTTAGAGACACTCAGTTATGGAGAAACATTAGAGATAATTATGACATGAATATTGTAAGCTTCAAATGAAATCAAGTAGGTCACGTTTCTAGTGAATGTATGAATGACTTATCTAGGTATTTTTATGAGCAAAAATAAATAAATGTAGTGGTGTGTTACAACTATAACAAGTTTGGGAATGTGGAAAATAAATGCTTCAAAGCTTTCTCAGGTAAAATAAGAAGTTACTCAAGCCCTAGAATGCAAGATTTTGGTGTTCAAAGAGCTAGAATGCATGAAAACAATCCTAGAAGAGCTTGGGAACCTAAGAGATATCATGGTGTATCTTCAAGTGTATATGATGATAAAAAGAGATGTGTTACTCATTTTCAAAGTAGAGAAGGGAAGATGAAGGAGTTTTACAGGTGCCCAAGAAGGCTTGGGACCTTTTCAAGACCTTCTTTTAGGTCTATTTAGAACATGTATACCTTCACTATGCTTCTTGAAGGTATACTAAAGCATATGAAGCATCTAAGTGAGGGGAAGATTTCTATGTCATTATGAGTCTTCTATATAAGGTCAAGGTATGTGTTTTTTCTCCTCATTGTCTTGTTTTGGTTCATAATGTTGGTTCTTGTGCAAAGGTCTTGTTAATTAGTCTTAAATCTCTAATTTTCACTTACAAGTAGATTATGTGGTCTATGAATGAGTTCTCAAGGTATGTAATTCACCTGTAGTGAGTATTAAATGGTTCAATCTCATATTGACATGTATATATATATATGTGTGTGTGTGTGTGTGTGTGTGTGTGTGTGTGTGTGTGTGTGTGTGTGTGTGTCTTAATGGTTTCAGTGATATTAAACATCTTTCTCATGGTATTTGTGTCCAAATTTGGTCAGTATTTTATCACTATGTATTGTGAGTGTTTACACTATCTTATATGAGTTCTTAAAAGGTTATATGGATTTATCATGGGGCAAAAGTAGTCTTGACATGTGTGACATATTGTCATTTATGTGTATGAAGTATCGGTGTGGTTATTTCATTGAAAAATGGGTGTCTTACATTCTTATTAGGTGTGTTGTTGGTCCTTAAGGGTCTGTCCTTAAGTTTAAGTCTATGAATGTATCTTGTGATTATATAAAGGAGTTCATCAGAATCTACAATAGGATAGAGTATCCACAAGAATATTTTGAAGATGATTAAGTGTCGACTTGATCATTTTTTATGGAGAGAGTGGCTCATTGTGATTTAAGTTGCTCAATATCAGGTTTCTTCAAGAAAATTGGAGAGCTATAGGTATGAGGAATGGTTTTTCATGATATATATACATTGAAGAGGTGTTATTTATGACTAAATATGTTATTGTAATATTGAATGCTATATTGGAGGTGACTTGAACATAATTCAATCAAAATTATTCTTCATTGTCCTTGACTATGTTAGCATAGTCCAAGTGAGTAGTAGGTTTGGAAACTCATATTTGGTGGTCAAGATCGAAGAATTAGAACTTAAATTTTTGTACTTATCATATAGATATGTGGGGCTAGAGGATGTGAAAAATTGGAGCTCAAGGTATGTACACATTTCTAGTTATGTATGACAGTATTAGAGAGTTTACTTGTAATACACGGTGAAGAGGGTTTGATAACTAAAACCCTATCTCTTGGTTTTCTCAAGGCTTGTCAAAATATTCACTATTTCATCTCATTATAAGGAATTATCAATTTTATATGAAGTTTCCTTAATGGTTAATTATGGTACTGATAAATACTTGGGTGGTGTTTCACCATGATCCATGCCTAAACACGCATTCTGCAAATATAGTGATAGAGTTGACTATGTCTGAGGTATGAGTGATGGATTCCATCATTTTTGACATGTTTCTTGAGATTTCCATACTTTTGAAGTGTTTTCAAGATGCTTGGAAGTTAATATGTTGATGATCTTAGGAAGTGTGTACTTGTGTGAGCCTAATATTGCTTCTTAAGAAAATATGAAGACCTACAGGTTTAAGAAGAGGCAGAGCATGGTTTCAGAGGTATGAAAATTGTCTCAAAGCTCCCACTCATTTGAAATGGTATGTTTCTTCATCCATTCATTATTTTCAAGTAATGGTAGTTGTTGGAAGGTCTTTTTTTTTGAAAACTTTTTCTTGCTTCAAACTACCCTCCTATAGACTTATAGAAGAAATTGTTTTATATGGTGGTAGTGATATTGAGGTACAAATGTTTTTCTCAATCCTTGGTTGAATATTTCATGATAGATATATATGGAATAGTGGAATTATGGTTGAAGTGATCAAGTTGTAGGCTTATTAGCTGAATCTTGAACTTCATAGAAGACTAAGATTCATCCACAGTGCTTTGAGTTGGGGATGACTAGTAAGGAGTTGTATTATTGCTATTAATGATATGGGAGCATTATTTAGCCATATATGCTACATGGTCTTAGTGTTTGGAAGCTACAAGTTTCTTTATTTCCCTCTAAATGAATATTTTTGTACTGACATGTTGTATAAAGTCCTCAAGTAGTTTTTGGAATGATGTTATAACAAGAAAATATATTCCTCATGGTATATACAAGTTGATCATAACAAGGAGTACTTAGTTTTCCCTTCATAGGATTGAAGTGGTGTTATCTAGGCCATTATAGGTGATAAAATGGTGTTCACTCCTTATTCATGTTTGTAATGGTATGTAGTGGCTTATCTTAGCTAAACATGACTGTAGAAGACTGAAAAAGATGATTTTTGATAAGGCCAAAATATGCCTCATCAATGTGCAATAAATGATCTTATTTTACTCTCCTTTTTATCAAGTTTGAATGCATTTTGTGAATTTTGTTTGATCTAGTATAAGTTAAGATGTAATTGTCCATATTTTATTGGATTTAGTTATAACATCTAAAAACTTTGTAATTCCTAACAAAGTGTGGAAATTCAGTTTTGTAATAAAACAAGTCACATTCAGTTAGAAGAACAAAGTATGAATCAACCAACACGTTTTTGGGAACATTGGCTTCAATACGACTTAGTTCCATAACTCTGTCACACAAAAAATGAACTCTATCACTTAGTTCTAAAACCTTCAGAATTAGTTCGAAAATCCTATGCTTAGCTCTGGAACTTTTGCAGTTAGTTCTCGAATAGTTCCCTTCGGTTTCGAACTTCTCCAAAGTTCTAGAATCAATGGGAATCTATTTATTTTGACAACATCTAGTGTTATAGCAGTCTTTGGGCCTTCTAATCGGGAGCGAGATCAGCAGTTGTTGATTCTTCATACTCTAGAAATATGTATGTAGGATTAGACAATTATATGTCCAACAAGGTTCCTAAATTCCACATCTACTTTGAGCACTATTTTGTTTCATTAGAACATATTGATAGATGGACAACTATTAAGAACTTGTGATTATAAATGCATCTTTGGATGATGAAATATATATAAGGACCTGTAGATAGATTAGAAATATAATAGATGATATATATGATAGATATATAGTGAAGTTTGTAAGATAGAACATTTCAGTAATAAGATAGCCATTTCATTTTGAGAGAATCATACTTTTTCAACTCCTGATTCAAAGTGGAGCAAGGGCCCACTCCTCTAAGAAGCAAGATTATTTGTTTTATTGGTATTTATATTTCTAATTAATTCATGTAAATCTGTTAAGTGTTAATTCTATAAATGCTTTTGATTCTTCAGTTGAATTTTGTCATGTACTTGTCCCTGCAAGTGTTATAGGTTAGACTCTTATTTCCTTGCAAGAATTTTCAACAACATTTTCAAACATGTGTTTATTTCTAAGAAAGTGTGTTTACTTCTAGAAATTTGTTTCATTCTCAGAAGAGTGTGTTTACTTCCAGTAATTTGTTTCATTATGCAAAAGTGTGTTTCATTTCCAGCAACATGTTTAATTCTGAAGATTTATTTATTTTAGCAATGAGTGTTTATTTTAGCAAGTTTCTTATAGTATAGTTTTAATAAGGCTTTGGCTAGGGAATCCTAAAGACACTGCAAACCCCCCAGAAAATATAAAAATAATAAATACCTACAATCAATTACTAGATCACTAAGATTCTTCTTGTTGCATATGACATCAACTAAGAGTTGATTAAATGAAGGGAATAATGACACCCATTAATTTGGGATTGATAAAAGTTGTAATGGTGATTTCAAGGTATTATAACAAAGATAGGATCTAGGAGTAGAAGCCTTAAGTCTAGGGGTAATTTTTGGATAAGTCAAGGCTTGGTTGACCTATGGATGCTTGTTTAAATTGGCCATTTTTGCTCTAAGAAGTTTGTTTTTGTCTCACTATATTGGTATGGTATGAAGAGAAAGAGTATGTCTTGATTTGCATGATTTAGGCCTAAGAAAGGTGGAAATTGGTCAAGGATGAATATATGAAGCTTGGTCATGATGATACTAACATTGTTGGCATGATTCCAAGAGTGTATTTTTTAGATTTCTGCTACTACAATGTTCATGAGAAGTTCAAAACAAGGTATACGATGAAGATTAGTGTTTTGTATACTAAAGAGATGGATAATGATGTTTTTCCCCTAACAATGTGAAATTTTTATTTTTCATGATGTACTAATGTTTTTTCAAGTTGTTGGAAGTGCTCTTTCTAGGGGGCATGGTGCTTGCATGCTTGAAATGAGGCCAAGAATCATATTTTTGAGAAAAAATCAAGTGATTGAGATAGTTTGAGACCTTTGGTTGATGTTTCTAACCAAAAAATCAAGGTATGAAGATTGAGAAGGTAATGAAGGTGAGCTACAGTATGCCTTTGTCATTAATGTTAAAAGGGGGATAAGTTTAGGGTGTTTTCCATCAATGACAAAGGGGAGATTGTTAGCGTGGTGTTATGATGACAAATTAATGTTGTAGGATGATTTCATGATGTTTTTTGTGGTGCTAACATATTGGTTTAGATGTATATCAACTGTTATAATGAGATTCAATGATGTGTGCTTTTAGCAAGCCTATACAAGTGCATAGGAGGTGTTTCTTAGAAGTGTGAGATTCTTGGTTACTTGGGAAACATGTTGAAATTTTTTCTAGCATGATTTGAGGGTGATTGAGCACTCACAATAGTGGTATGGTACAAGTACAGGTAGATCTCTATGTTATAGGTGCTCATTGGGAGTAGGTATGTTTTCTTGAAGGTGTGAAAGTGTTCTTTGGAGCTATATGAGATCATGGAAGCTTTTATTTAGGTATATAATGGAATATCATGTATGTTTGGGTCATATTCATAGGTTTTTTGATCAGTTAGTGCATTATTTCAATTGACCCTAGCTTCTAAAGTAAAGAACAAACATGTAAGCATATGTAAGTCTTAGTGACTGGAGATATTGAGGTATGGAATTGACATTATGATGATTGGAGATGTTTGAGGGATGTTTCATAATGATTTGAAAAAAATTCAGGTTTTGTGATGATAATTTTGTAAGATATGACTGATTATGTGAGATAGAGTGTAAATCAAGTCAAATTCCAGCTCAAAGTGCAACTTTAGATGCTCGTTGTGAATAGTGTGATTTGCATGGGACCTTGTTACTTTCAAGGAATATTATATTGTGAGTTTAGAATGTTTAATAAAAATACTTAGGTCATTTTATTGTCACAATTTTATGAATGAATGTTAAGAAGGTAAAGTGGTCTAAAACCCTAGCTACACTCTAGATAGGAGTTGTTAATAGAAAGTGAAGTGTTGTGACCCAGTTTTGATTAGTTTATCAAAAGTGATGATTGGATGTTGTAGAGGACTCCTCAGGATTTCCATAAATGTATGGTTGAGGTCATGATGATATGTGGGCCCCACCTATAAATAACAGTTTCGAAAAATAAGGTTTTAGGACAAGTTGTTCCAAGGGAGTAGAATGCCAAATTGATGGTGCATGATTATTGGGAGTTATTATTAATTTCCATGGAGGTTTGAGGACATGATAATGTAGTTTTATGATGTTTTTATGTCCAAACAATTTAACTGGTCAAAGGCTAGTTTTGGGGTTTCAAATAACAGTGGTCCAATAAACAGAGCATAACACGTGCTATGATGGAGTTTTTAGGTGATTAAAATTGTGTTGAAAATTAGATTTAGAGAAATTTCCATTGATGTATTATTTTCCTCATGATAAGGTCATTTGACATGGTTTATAGGTCATTCTTTGAGTAAGAATTTTTTGGTAGTTCAATACATAACTGCTTTTGGTGCAAGTGTTATGTTATTTGAAGAATTAGGATGGATTGGGTTATGCTTCCTATCACATGAAATGTGAAGCGAGAAGAATTGGGCATCCATTGAATCCATTTTTAGGTCTTTAATGTATGTATAATTTATTTTATGAGCTAACCTTTGGAAACAACTTTTTTGGCATGTTGATTTGGTGAAGGAAAATGTTGTTGTGGTTTGAAGTGAAGGATATTTCATGACTTATAACTTACTTAGAAGTTTTCTACATGTTATTTAATTTATTTTGAGTAGTCCCCTAGAATTTTTGGTTGTGTAGAAGTGATTTTTGTTCAAATGAAGTTTCCCGAGTGCGGAAGGGTGTAGGAAATAATTATTTTCATATTTGTAAAGGGAACTGGGCCCAGTAAATGAAATAAAATGATTGGTTGATATTAATTATGAATATTTATGAATTTTTAATGATTATTTATTAATATTTAATGGGTTTTGGCTCATGAAAAATTATGGTACTAATGTTAGGGAAATTATAAAATTATGCCCATGGGGTTTTGAGCCATTTTGGGCACATTAAATGATGGTTTTAGCAAGGATGACCTAATTAGGTCACTTGTAACTATTATATTTAAAATTTAAAATTTTTCCTTGATGTATGGTTTGAACCAAATGGATGGAAAAAGTTGGGCCTAAGTTTGAAAGGTGGATAAGCATAAACATAAGCATGTGTTTGGTGTGTGTGTGTGTGTTGTGTGTGTGTGTGTGTGTGGTGTGTGTGTGTGTGTGTGTGTGTGTGAGTGACCTAAGTGAAGTATGATTTCAGGTTTTTATAACTATTTGGAGCTGAAACAAGTGTGTTTAAGGTTGAGAAAAATTAGAAAACATGAGAGTAAGAGTTGGATGATTTTTAGAGGGTTTGAAGAGCTTATTTTGGGAAGTGTGATCACATAGGGTTTGAGTGAAGAAGTGAGAGATGAATATTTTATCTTGTAGTCTATATTATCACCACCTATTTCAGAAACTAATCCAAATAGCATTAGCATATCATCTAGTCTTAACCTATAATCTCACCCAAGGCACACATAGGTGTCGAGTCCCTCCTATATGTGAGCTTCGTGAGAATGTTCTTTATCAACATGTTGATTCAATATAACCAGAGAATAAATGTAATTATCCATAGGTTTTTAGATGTAAGATTTTACTCCCAGTTGATGTATCCCAAAAATAGTATTAACATGATCAACTAAAAGTAGAATCAACCATGGAATAACATTGAGGAAATCAGTAACACACACAAGAACATAAAGGGAAAACAGATCAAGATCCATTACAAGAGTGTTACAGAATTGCTTCATTATATTGATAAGTCAAATACAGTAGCTAAGATTACATCAAGAAGTTCCATCCATGGAAATGTTCATAGTAGCAGAGATTTCTTTACATCACAGAGCTCTCTATTACATCCATTACACCATACTTTCTTCTTTTTCATCTTCTAGAAATGACCCTCTATAACAAGCAGTCAAAGGAATCTTCTTCTAACCATCCATCATCATCGAGAAATCCTGCTGGAATCTCCTCATGATTTTTCTACCACTACTTAGGAATCTTCTAGATGTCGCCATGTGTTTCCCTCAATTGAGTGCCTTTAGCATGTATGTGCTAGCTAATCCTTAACAACCTTGACTCCTTATCCTCTCATGATAACCATAATGATTCCCTAGAATATCCTTTTCTTGGATCGAAAGTCTCCATGGTTTATCCACATCTGTATCTAGTCATTTTTCCATTCACTCCCTATGCACGTATTTTTCTATTTTTCCAAAACTCATTAAGTCCTAACTCCATCCTTCCATGGCACGACCCTTCATGCATCTCTAAGGATTACTTATGCATGTGCCTTCATTCCTCTCTCCGCGCACCACAAGGCTTCATGCCTTAGGTACTTAAGTAACTTTTAGGGGCCCAACATCACCCCACACTAAAATTGTTGCCACCCCGAGAAAACCTTTGGGGTAACCAAAAAAAATTCTTGTTGACCAAAACCCTCTATAGTAGTGATGCTACTACAAATAATGAAAATAGTGGTAGGAAAGAATCTTATCAAAGAATTAAAGAATAGGGGGTGTTTATACAACCAATTGAAGGAGATTGGGGAATTTTAAACTTATCTCATCCTTCAATTTCTCCCAGACCTTTAATTATGATAAGACCTTTCCTAGTGCATCCCCTATGACATTGGGCACTGGTCCAGGATGATTTCCTCCACCTTCCCCTTTAATGTGTTGATGGCCACCCCTAAATCTATGCAGACACCCTCAAACTCATCCATCCGATCAGTGATGGAGTCTCAAAGGTCACCAATTTTGAAATCTATCTTTTCATGCTTTGTTTTGATCTTCTCTTTCTAGGTCATGGTGTTAACGACCAAATGTGCATGCTATGCTTATTGGTGGGGATGGTATCCTTTAAAACTTTAAGGAATGCCTCCTCCTCTTTCATATGTGCATCAATTATTGGCTCACATTTCCTATAGTTTTTGAAGCCTCTATCTACTAGTATACTTGCCTCCTTGAGTTAGGAGAGCAAGTCTTCCAACTTAGTAATTTGGGCTTCAACGGTAACCTTGTTCTCTTCCTTTTATTTTTGAGATTTGAAGCCTTCGTGCCCACACCATCCTTGATGTTAATGAGTAACATCCCTACGAGGTCCTCAAGATACTCCATCTCATCCTTGTAATCTATCCTGGCTTGGCTTACCAATGCCAGACATTTCCCAAAATGTTCTTCACGAGGGCACCACCACTTGGTCGTACACCTCCTTTGTTTGCACCTTCTTTCCCCTTAACCCCTAGTGTAACTTGTCTATTTCCTTCTCTTTACTCTTTCTTTCTATGACCAAGGTCTAAATAGTGGCCCATGTATCAATACTGTGCCATATCACCTCTGAAAACATATTTTGCAAGGCATTACATGCCTACTCATCTATAATGTGGTTAGGATCCACAACTTTATATATATCTTCCCCCTTAATCTTTAGGTGAATGGTTTAGATCACATGATCGGTGAACTTTAAATTAGGTTTCTTGGTGTGGTAGTGCATATTCCAACTGAGTATATTCCTAGTTCTAAGCACACCCCCATCTCGATCCATTAAATCCTAACGATGTAACTTTTCTGGTGGAAGGGTGGCACGAAACCTTGTGTGCAGGACCTTCTTGGGGTCATCTATGAAGTCTATATGTGGAGACATGGGTGTCAAATTCTTCCTTGTATCCTTACACTTTGTCCTTTTCTTCTTCACCCTAGGGGTGAATCCCATATCCTCCTTTATAGTAAAGGAGTCCCTTGTCTCCCTTTGGGCTAGAATTTTGTGGATCAAAGTGACTTTGCACGCGTCGACTCTTCTCGAGACCCTACCAAATGCTCCTATCTATATTCCCATGCCTTTCCTACATCTTTGGCCTTCACCTCAGCCTCTGCCCCTCCAAATCTACTTCCAATTATAATATTAAAGTGGTGGGTTCTTCTTCCTCCAAGCATGTTGTGGGGCTTATTACATTGTGTGTCTTATGTGTCTTTTCTTCAAGCTCCTCCTTCTCTTCTTCCTCTCCCTCGCACCCTAGTGATGAGGTGTTGGTGCCACCCTCTTCTAAATTTTTGATGTCATTGTTATTATTTTGGTGCATATAATACTTCCTCTTCCTAGAAGTATCTAACTTCCCTTCTTGTTATTCAAGTTATTCTTCTTCTTCTTGTACTGTCTTCATGGGTGGGATTGGCATCTCCCATGGTTTTGGAAAGGGAGATTTTGTAACCTCCATCTTAATCCCTCCCTATGTTTTTGGGGTGTAGCTACAAGAACACCCGGTGGACATACCCTTGATGATGACATTGAATTGTGGGTGTAATTCCAGGAAATTTGGCCCCAAAACCTCGACGTAGGCAGGCCAAGAGACATACTTGTATATAGCGTGCAATGTGTGAACATCAACATCCACCTTGTTTTCATAAAAAAATAACCTTTGCACATCCTTTTTATGTTGATGGTGCACTTCATGTATCTGGAAGTGAATGCAAAGGGGAGCTTACACCATGGCCCCATATCTTTGGCCATCATGAACTTTGCTAGGTAGAAGTGTTGGGTGATGGAAAATTTTACCTTATCACCAACAACTTGTGGCAGCTCGTGGGGGATTTTCCACTCATTCTCAAACGATCTATGCAACCGCTTGAACCACATTTCATTCATAACTTGTAAGCATTTGAGATGGTCCCATCATAGGTGAGATATACGAATTAGACTACGGGGATGTGTGTGTAGGTGGGTGAACCCAAATGTTCTGTTTGGTCCGTTTGGGATGCCAATCTCCCAGAACATGATTAGTAGCAGGATGGAGCCCCAAGTTATCTTTTCTCCTGCCTCATTCTATACCCATCCCACTTGATAATGTCATTTTTGATGAATTTGGAAAACTTATAGTGTGCCCTCTTAGACAACCTATAATCCATGTACAAGAATCTACGGTTGATGTTCATCCACCTTTCGAATGCACCTAATTTACAACTAATGATTCAGGAGGTGACTCTCAATGTTAGGTCCGGGTGGTCTAGAATTACTTATTCCCTACCCCCACTCTTATAATTTATTGTCTTTGTCGGATCCTCAATCTTAGGAGTGGCACATAAATCAAGTTCCATATCTTCTCTAGTATTTCAGGATTTTTTCCATTCCAATCGGATGGCTTGTGATCTAAATTCTTCTTCCTACAAAGTACAAGAAATATTTGTACACTCATGACATTAACCACTTGAAAATTGGGGTGGGTTTGGAAAAGAAGGGAAGCACCCATAACTACAAAACCCTAGTATTTTTAGCTCTTTTTCATAGATTCATCAACCTTAGGGTTTCCAAGCTCTTCTACCATCAGAGTGTTTGACACAAGGTCCACCTACGTCATATTTTTTTCAGTCATTTCTATGGTTTTACTCTCGATTTTTAAGTGGTATAACTTCGAGCTCCATTTCTCGGCCTTGATAACTCCGGAGGGTACTACATCTCTAAGTAGATATCCACAGATCCTCCTTTTCCACCACTATTTTCTTTGTGTGTGCCTTCTTTGGTGCCATCTTCCTTTCCTTTCCTTCATGCCCTAGGTGTTATGTTCCTCTCTTTCGATTGTCTGAACTCAAAAAATTTCTTGCTTCTCTCTCATGTAACCTCCTTTCTACTCTATTGTCTTCTTCCCTCCATGTTATGTCACAGATTCTACTGCATCTTTACACAAGTCCACTGGTTCATGATAGTACTTTACATCCTATAACACCTTTGACAAACTATTATATTTATCTTTTGCATTGTAAGTGTTGACATGTGATTCTCTTGAAGAAGGTGTGTTCCCTTGATTGTTGAAGATCATTCTTGCCACATATAAACCAATGTTGCTCTTGGATTCATTAGACTAAAATGATATGGTTTGCAAAGAATCCATTTTCACATTTGGTAATAATGGTTGCAAACTTATCTCTATTAATTGACTCATCCTTGGATCAATTACATTGATCCAAGGAATGTTTTAAATCTCCTTACCTAGTCTAAATGATAAACTAACATTCAGAGGTTGAGAGACATAATAGACTGAACTTTTGTATGTTTATAAATTCTTTATTGTCTTGTAAGATCATGCCTACATTCTATTGTATGTTTTGTGCTCGGATCTTTCATATTGATCTCTTCAGGAAATTTAATGAAGTTAAGTGGAATGAGGCTTGCATCGGGACTATTGAGGGAGTTTAAGTCCTAAACCTATGAGATCTATCCTAACGATATTCTAAACTAAGGTAAATGTACCTACTTCCTAGCTATGTCTACTTATACGGGTGGAATCTATCCTAAGCTTCATGTTCTATGTTGGGATGGGGAAAAACCTAAGGTGATGCTAGGTATACTCTTAACCTATTACCTACTACTAAATTGGTATGAATTATGACCTATCTTAAGTTGGAAAATTACCTAAGGAAATGTTTATAAACCTAAGGTAAATACTTTCTAAACTAACCTAAGGTCATAACCTAAGTTAAGGATATCTATCCTAAACTAATGAAAGGGACCTAAGGGTCATATGAAAATGGGAGGCTAGGCGGTAATTCCTAAGGCATTTATTTGATTTGATTTTCAAATTAATAGGAAGTACTACCAGTTTTGGTAGAGACATGTAAACTTGGTGGAAGCTTACATGGAATCATCATTAAAATTGGAAATGCATGTAGAAGTTGAAATAACATTCACCAATTTTGGATGGTGGTGGAAAGGAGAGATAGGTGGGAGATTGGGGAGTAATGGCATTAATGAATCTTGATTTTTGTGAGCAAACCATCTTGGAAACAATGAGGGTGGATTTGTTGGAGGTTGTTTGGTCTTGCATGCTTTGTGATTTTTTCTCTGCATGGAGCTATCTGGTTCTTTGAACCAATAGTTTGATTTTCACTTTGTGGCTATTTTTGGTTTCCTGGTCTATTTTTGATTCAGGGAAAGTATATGAGGCATTGGGGAAAGAGATGTTTTGTTGTTGATCTTTCTTGGAGGAGAAGAAGAGTTGGAAGCTTGGCTGGAAGTCTCCTTCGAATTGGCAGAAGCACTATCAGGCATGATAGGCTCTACCCATTAAGATTTCTTTCTTTCCTCTAAATGTTTCATTAAAATAACTCTACTCTCTTGAGATATATGGTTATTTGTCTTTTCAGTTATTTACTTCATGTTGATGGAATCTCTGTGATTTTTGGATATGAATCCATTGCATGATAATATTAGTTTTGGTTGTTCTCTCTCTGAGCAAGTTCAATGGTGAAATTCATATGGAACTTTCAAGGCTTTTGTGTTTTGTTAGAACTCACATTCGGGACTATCTTCTTGAAAAAGAGCTTGAGTAAATGGTTTTTGGTTGAGTTTGAACTAGTAGTCTCTTTTTAAATCTTCTCTTTGATGCATCTTTGAGTTTGAAAAAGTTGTAGTACTTCTATCTCGGACTGTACTATTTACTTTGAACATGAACTGGTGTGAAAACGTGTAAGGATATTCTATTTTCCTCTATTCTGGGTAACCCACGTCTTTTTTTAACTGAAATTCTTTGATTGTTTTGAAAGATGGGTGCATGACCTTTTATGAAATTGTATCTTTTTGTGAGGATATAGTACCTCTGGTTTGAGACTGTATTGTTTACTTATCCTTCGGTATGAATTTGAACTCATTTGAAAGTAATCGATAATGGGTTTTTGAAGTATTTGGAAGTGTTGTGTTTCATACTTCAACTTGTGTTAAATCTGACTGGAACAATTACCCTTCTCTGCACTATACTTCTCTGCCTCGATCTTTATGTGCTAAGATGGAGTTGTGAAAGTTATTATAGTTGGGATTTCTATTACAGTTCGAATTCATGGGTATTGTAGAAACTTTTTTGACTTAATACTTAGTGTTGGGTTTTTGTATTCTCTTTTAGATCCATTTGAATGGATTTCTGGGTTTTTAAAAGAGAAAGGAGTTGAATACTCTTGTAAATTATATATTGTTTTTCCTAGATTTTTTACTTCTGCTTTGGGACTCGTATACTGTATACTTTACTCTACAGTATGAACTCAAACTTATGTTAAAACAATGTTGAATAGATGAATGTGGATTTTGGAATTATGTGTGTCCTATATTTCTATTGGTATACAAAATGGGTTAGTGTTGGTATTAATGTTCTGATAAGGTTTGAATTTGTAAGGAAAATAGAAGTATTGTTTTCTTTAAACTTCACGTTTGGTTTTGTATTATCTTTTGGATCTATCGAAATAAATTTTGGGTTTTAATTAGGATTTGGAATTCAATCAATGAAACAATGGTGAATTAATTATAGGTTCGGATCCTTTTTATTAATCTTCCTTTAACTTTTGGGAAGTTAAGTTCTATTTGCTAGAACTAATCTATAGATCAACTCTCTTCCATGTTGTAGAGTGTTTACCACCCTAGGCCTATTCGACTTCTTGAGTTTAGCTTTCTTCCCTTTTGATCTTGGATGAAGTAATGTGAACTCACTCTTCAAAAACAGAAACTTCCTTGTGGATTGTTTAATTTAACTTGTTACTAGTTGACTGTGGAAAGTTCATGGGAATAGTAGTATGTTCAGGAAACTTTTGGGACTGTCACTTTTTGGTACAGGGGAAAACCAAACCGCCCCATTTGATCTTTCTTGATCTCAGCTAATTTGTATAGAGTCAATTTTCATGTTGATTCGGGAAGTGTACAGCTGAGTCTTTCTGTAGAAAGGAAAATGTAATCATTTCTAGATCTGACTATTTTGAATGAATGAGTCATGCTTCATTAGGATATTGTTTTTAGATGGACTCCTCTCTGTGCACTCAATAATAATATGAACCTTCCCTGGATGGACATGAGTAAGAGATAATCCTTGTGTAAGTCTTGCTTTGATTTATGGAATGTATGGCCACTGAATGATATCTCCTATAATGTAGAATATCACATAAGAGTTGTAAGTGAGATGATGGCTATTTTGTTTCTCTCCCTTCTTAGACTATTTTGGGATTCTTGTTATCATACGTTGTCTCTTAAATGGTGAATCCTTTTATTGGTTTCCTTGACTGATGTAGTTATATAGGTAATCAATTATGTACTTTATGAACATGATTCCTATCTCTTAGATGAATGGTAATTCGTGGATAGCCATATTGATTCTTCTTCTTAGTTATTTAAGTTGTAGGATGAATCATCCTAAATATGTACTATGCTGAAATGAACTTATGTGTACATGATTTCTAGAAACTTGGTAAAATGAAAATAAGGTTTTGGTACTGAAAGTAACTCTTTTGTTATAAAGTAAAGTTAAATTTTGTATTTCAAATTCAAAAAAATTATGAAATGATTAAATGACAAGGGTTGTTGTTTAATATAAATAAGTAATTATTTGGGGATGGTACTTACTTAGTATAATGTAGTAGTTGTTGATTATATTATGATATTTTCTTAAAAGTGAATTCTAATTTATTATTTGTACTTCTTTTATGGTTGTTATTACTTATGCTTATTGTATGATACATTAATTGTTTCATTAAAGTAGAGTTATTTTAATGGAACAATTAGTGGAATGCACTTCATTTTAATGCTTAGTGCTTATCATGCTCAATTCAATGAATTGAATTGACCCATGCTAGTAATTTTTGTAGAGTTGGACTTCGTAAGTGATAAAAGAAGGAAAAAACTTTTATGATGTATTGGTTGATTTAAAGTCTGGCTCTTTTGTAAAGAATTTGATTCATTCTTGAGTTGTATTGAAAAAGAAAAGTTATATTCTTTTATGATCTTAATGTTGTTCAACATGCAGTATGCCTGAAATGCATAGTCTTGTAAAGTGTATACTTTTATCTTGATGAATTGAAAATTTTGGAGATTGACTCCAAATTGTGGTGTAAATTCTCTTGTACTTTGTATGAAGGAAATTGTAATGCTATCTTGTTGATATTCTTCATATCTGTTTGTATACCTATTATTGTTATCATTTAATAAGTTGGAATAAGGGAATAGTTCAATCTCCCTTACTAAGGTGTAACTTGCTAAGTTGCATAAGATGTCATTCTCTATCTAAACAATTATAGTATAATAATGAAATGTGTAATAGACATATAATTAAACTATATGAATTGTGAAAGATAAAAAGGGTATGATAACCCTAACATTTAATCATGTAGAGGAAGAATCTTCCTCTTTCAAAAGAATGAAAAAATAAAAGGAATGGTGGTTAAGATCATTAATCATTGTACTTCATTTTCTATGAAGTCAACTCTAGTTGAACCTAGGTGGATGATACACTTTTTTAGATAGCTAGGTTACATTAAACTAACCTTATGATGTTTTCTACCCTATTTTTGGATAATTGCTTGTTATGCCAAATTAATGAACATAAAAGCAATCATGAGTTAATGAAGTTATTAATATTAAACAGATTAATTATGGAAGAAGAACTTAATGAATGTTGGAATTAGGGTTTTGCAAGGTTGTTGTAATCTGAATCTTAATCCAAATTTAATTATGAGTTAATGACCACCTAGGGGTATGTACATCATGATGAAGTAGTTCTAATGGATGTTGGCACACACCAACTATAGGACTGTACCTTTGAGAAGAATAAGGGATTCTCGAGGATACAAAGTGTTACGGTTGACATGTGGAAACACCCTCGCTTATATTTTTCATCTAGATCTACACACATAGACATGAACTTAGTTTCCCTCTAGGTCAAGTTAGTTATATGAATTGGAATAGGAATTAGCTCTCCATGATACAGGATAAAGCATCACATTCAAATGAATTAGGTTAGTTGAGCATGCCCTTATACCCTAAGTCATCGTGAGTGGTTCCCTACATCAAATTATATCACTAACCTAGGTTAGGGTCAAACCTAGGACAAGTGGACTAACAGAAGTCAGTAAATACCATTCTAGATAACATAAGAGTGGGGTGAAAGATGTATTCCACCTAGATGAGTATTCTACTCTCTAGGAATAGTAACATGAATTGTATGTTAAAAATATTTGGCCAAAGTATCACAAGCTATTGGTTGCATTATCCTATGTCACCTAGTTTATGGAATGTGATTTTAGATGAATATTGGTAACAAGTATTCAGATAGGTTCTTTAAATAGAACACTAAGTACCCGAATTAGGGTAAGAGAATCAAGTATACTTAGTATACGATAAGTATTTAATAATTTAAATTCTTATGACAGATCGGTAGATTCACCGAGTCATGAAATGATAGATTGGTAGTTCTTCGAGCCATGGACATGATAGATCATAAAATTACTGAGTCATTTATAGTTACATATGGTTATCTATTATGAGATTGTTTGGCATGGAATGTGTGTTCTAAATTATGTTTATTTAGAACAGTGAACATTATATTGAAAAATTCCCTTGTTTCTAAAGTCTTAAATTGGGAATGTTGCATCTTGGTAGTAGAGCTGAAAGTTGCAACTCTTTGACCTATTATATCCATAATATGATAAAACTTAATTTTTTTGTTAGCGAGAAAATTGTTATAACAAGAGTAAATGTTGCAAATAATCCTCCACATGAGGAAGGAGCAGCAATTTCCAAAAAAATCGACAAGATTCTTGTTTTCCCTATTGGACACAAGGATCATTTGGTTGTACTTGAACAACAAGTAATGGGAAATGAGGAGGAAGAAAATGGTGGTAATAATAATCAACCACCTCTTGAGGAAAATGCCAATTTAGGTGTTGATAATAACAATGTGAACATACCTGATCAACCTAAAAACAAAAAGGCTAGGTAGCAATGAACTCACTAATGATATAAAAAGGATAAGTCCACCCAAGTTTGATGGCACCACATTAGGAGATGAACCGAGAATTGGATTAGTGAAATGGAGAAGTACTTTGCAATAAGGAACTTCTCAGAAGAAACAAAGGTGATCTTGGGAGCATATCAGCTTTCCCATGAGGCATCTTCATGGTGGGACATCCGTAAGGCTGAGTTGAATATTGATGAAACTAATATTACTTGGGATGAATTTAAAGGTTACTTTATGTGACCTTGGCTACCGAAACTTTATTATGATCAGAAAATGATTGAATTTCATAACTTAGCTCAAGGAAAGCTAACTGTAACTGAGTATTGGGAGTGGTTTACTAAACTCCTTAAGTATGTACCTCAGTATCAAACTGACAAGAAGTTTAGGATACGGAAATTCATCATGGGATTGAATCCCATTATAGGAGGAGAGGTGGATGTTCACAACCCAACCACGATGGAAGGGGTTGTTGAAAAAGCAATAAGGTAGGAACAAAAATTGAAGGCAATTTCGCTTTGTTGGCTAGATATTTTGTCAAGTCAAAATATGAGATTCAACCACAGTACATGGGATTAAATCCCTCCTCAAAGACAGGTGAGGGCTGCTGTTTATTACTAATCTAAAACACAATAGAAATAATGCATACAATATTCACACTAATCTAACCATTGGGGTTGGGATAGAATCCCAAAATCCATATCCACACTATATGAAGATCGTCTTTATAAATGGACTAGGTCAAAAATTATTATTATGGAAAAAACACAATGGAAGGAAATGAGAGGAACGTATTTTCTTTCGAGTAAACATAGAGCACGAAATAATCATACGAGCTTTAGATAACAAATGTAATGTCTGAAATGATTAGAAACATCAAGATGCTAAACAAAGAATAGCTTAAGATTACAAACATAAGAACAATATCTTAAGAATGATACATCTCACAACACAAAGTTTGCAAAATAGCATCAGCTTCTATTCCTCAAATGATAAAAAGAAAACACAAAGTTTTTCTTCTTCACAATAGTTCTCAATATTCCAAAAATCTCAACCCTTTGGAATGTATGAACATCCCTTATTTATAATAAAAATAGTAGAGAGAAAATAGGATAAATCCTAGAAAATAGTCTTTTAACAAGAGTCCTATTTTGCTTGACTCTCACACAGGAGACCAAGTCAAAATTTGCTTCCTATGTGACGAAACAGAAATGAAAAAGACATGTCAATTTCAAGATTGAAATGACATGAAACATTATGCTTATTTTGTTTCATCATCCTTGTCTTCCTCCAGCGCAGCTTGCTTGTCTCAGAATTCCTAGAACTTCCGGATTGTGCCCTACATCTTAGCTTCATCTGGTGCATTGGAATGATTGCTAATACACCTCACTTGACATGTGTACCAACTGCTAGACAACTAGACATTAATGACATGTCATCATGCTTGGAGCATCGAAAACCTATAACAAAGGATTTGCTTCATTTCAGGTTTCGGGTTTCGGGAAACATGAGACATGATGCATTTCAGGTTTAGGAAACATGAGACATGATGCATTTCGGGTTTCGGGTTTCAAGAAACATGAGACATGATGCATTTCAAGTTTGAGTTTTGGGAAACATGAGACATGATGCATTTCAGGTTTCAGGTTTCGGGAAACATGAGACATGATGCATTTGAGTTTGGAGTTTTGAAACATGAGACATGATGCATTTCAGGTTTTGGGTTTTGGGAAACATGAGACATGATGCATTTCAGGTTTTGGTTTTGGGTTTCGGGAAACATGAGACATGATGCATTTTGGGTTTCAGGTTTTAGGAAACATGAGACATGATGCATGAGATGTTTAGATGCTTCTAAGTTCGAAAACTTGACATGAAGGACTTAGGCAATTCGGGTTTTGGGTTTCAGGAAACATGAGACATGATGCATGAGATGTTTAGATGCTTCTAAGTTCGAAAACCTGACATGAAGGACTTAGGAAATTTGGGTTTCGGGTTTCGGGAAACATGAGACATGATGCATGAGAGAAACATGTTTTCATGCAATAAAAACCGAAAACTTGAAAATCTCTTTCAAAAGGGATTTTTCAAGAAAAAAAAAATCTTATGGTTATCTCAATTTTTAGCTGAAATCACTAAAATGGGATAACAACTGGCTCCAGTTGGGGACTTTCTTTGTGATATCAAAGGAAGAGAACTCAGAATCTCTGGCTTTATCCATTGGGCTACGGAGTCAGAAAAGAAGAAAACTGAAAAACAAAACAAGGAAAGAAAGAAGACTAAAAGCAAACACATGACAGAAAGTAAAGTATGTACAATGCAAAAGAGCATCTTGCATTAATGATGGAACAACTTTAGATGTTGGCCACTGAAAGGAAAAGGGAGTAACTCTCCATCAAGATATGATAGATGGAAACTATTTTCACCACTCAGCTGATGAATCTTAAAAGGTCCTTTCCACAAAGAATCAAACTTTCCGTGCATTCCTTTCTGCTCCCTCCTCTTATCCCAAAGCAACACCAGGTCTCCAATTTGGAAATTACGTTGCCTTGATTTCTTGTCAAAAATTTTCTTTACTTTGCTTTGATGATCTACAATGTGATCAACCACCTTGCTCCGTTCCTCTTCTAGCCTAGCTAGGTACATAACCCTTTTTCAATAGAATTTTGAAAGGTCACATCTTCGACTACTTTGGCCAACTATAAGGCTGGACAACTCTACTGAGATAGGTATCTCAGCATCAATCCCATACAGTACTTGGAAAGGAGACATTCCTATAGCTTGCTTTGGGGTAATCCGATCAGCCCACAACGCATCATACAATGCTTTGTGCCATGTCCTCTGGTTTTCATCTACTAGCTTTCTAATTATGGTAACCAAGGTTCTTGTTGTTGGACTCAGCTTGCCCATTGCCTTGGGGATAATAATCAGATGAGTGAGCTAGGGTGATGCTAAATCCATAGCAAAATTTTTCAACTCATGTGATGAGAAATTGGAGGCATTATCAGCCACAATCTTGTGAGGCACACCGAATCTAAAAATTATATTTTCTTTAAGGAACTTGCACATGGCTTCTGAGGTTACTTGCTTGATTGGCGCGACTTCCACCCACTTGGTAAAATAGTCTATAGTAGTCAACACGTAATTGTTTCTGCACTGGAGGTAGGATTCAATGTTCCAATGAAGTCAATTCCCCACTGGCGGAAAGGTTCTTCAATCACTACGGGCTTCAGGGGAAGAGCTGCTAGCTTAGGATGACCAATGAAATGTTGACAAGCTTCACACTTGGACACCCACTCTGTTGAATCCCAAAAGAGAGTAGGCCAATAGTACCTAGCCCGTAGGATCTTATAAGCTATTATAGAGGATGAGAAATGTCCTCCGCATGCTAGGCTATGGAAGGATTCTAACAACTTTAACTATTGTGATTTATCAACACAACGTAGGAATACACCATCAATACCTTTCTTATATATTCCGTTATCCCACAGGAGGTATCTTGCAGATCTTAACTTGATTGTCCTCTTCTCCTTTTGGCTTAAATGCGGGGGAATTCACCATAAGTCAAAAAGAAAGAAATATCTATGTACCATTCATCAATTGTACTCACAAAAAGCACCATGGGCAACTTTGAAGAGGTATCTTCGGTCTTTTCACATTCTGTTTCAAAGCATGGTTTTCCGTGATCAATTGGCATAGGCCCCTTCCTCGTACCAACTTGGTAGGTCTAATGTCTAAGTCATACTCCTAAACTTTAGCTATCCAGGTACCTCGTTGACTCCCCAGCTCTTGTTGAGTCAAAATGGATTTAACGGTGGTGTCGGGAATGAGAACGAGGGTATGGGAGTTCAGCACATAGTACCTGAAATGTTTCACCACTCGTACCACTGCATAAGCATGCTTTTCAATTTGTGACATTTTTAGCTCATGTTCCTTTAATGGACAACTCATAAAAGTGATGGGAGCTTCAATGCCCTCCCCATTCTCCTGCATCAGGATGGCTGACACTGTGTGAGTAGAGGCGTAGCTATACATGATGAAATCTTTTTTGAAATCTAGACATACTAGGATAGGAGCGCAAGCAACTGCCCTTTTGACTTCATCAAATGCAAGCTTCCCTTCAGTACTCCATCAAAATGGAATTTTTCCTTTCATCATCCCAAGGATATCCTTGGTTTTATCAGCAAAATCAGGTACGAACCTTCTTAGGAAATTGACCTTTCCAAAGAAGGAATGAACTCCAGTTTTACTTATGGGTAGGGTAAGGCTCTGAATGGCCTTCACCCTTTTGGGTCGATTTTTTCCTTCTCTATGTTGATGGTGAATCACAAAGACCCTGAATGTCTCTGCAACTGATGGGTTGAGACTCTCAGGTGTGATTGCATAACATGGAGCTTTTCCCAAGTGTAGGACCTTGCGAAAATGGAAAATCTCTCCGGATGAAGGCAGTTCCTATTCCTTTGTTCAAATGCACACGTAAAAATGCAGAGGGTTTACTCAAAACCTAAACTAACTTACCAAGGAGATAGGGTAAGAAGATGCATAAAATAAAACCTAAACTATAAAGGTGATGCACCGAGGAATGAAGAACACATGTCTTGCTAATAAACACCAAACCATAAAAATGCAATGCAAGATCATACTGAGATAACCGATTTGCGGTGAAAGATCAAGAGGATGCAAATGAACACAGAGAGGGTTGAGAATCATCCATAGACATGCATTATTTTCTCTAAAGATTGATACAACACACTACAAAATGCCAAGAGGCAAAGTTGCATTACAGTTTTTAATGGGAGGTTTGAACTCCACAAATTCACCTGCCAAAGAGAAGAAGGGAGGGGAAAAAAAGAATGTCCAACCTTTAGAAAGAAGCCCCTCCTTACAATTTATAGGAAGAATGAGAGAGGGAAGAGAGAGAGGAATTCAAAACCTACCCCAACCACCTCCAGATTGCATTTAATTCATCTCATTATGATGGTAGGTGAGAACCCTAGCAAACTTAAAAGTGACAAACTATATTTTACATTTTTAAGAACTTGTTCCCACCCAATTAAATATATCTAGTTGTAGTTGGATAGAGGACCTTGTAAGATTTCCAAAAAGTCCAACCTTGTGTGAATCCGAGCTCCCTGTGAAAAGTTATGGCCGTCTGAATATCTAGGTCGAGTGCCGCTTCTGTCGTGCTCGAATGTTGCGCCTCCTGAAGGTGTGCCATAGGTGCATCCATATTCATGTCGACATACCCTTACGTGCACCAAGGCACGAATTCTTTCATTTTGACACTCTCCTACTGTGCCTAAGGCACATCCATTTTCGTCATGTCAACACTCTCCTGCACCACTGCCAAGGGTGCATCCATTTTGTGTCGACACCTTCTGTCGTGTGCCTCTTTCCTGCGCCAAGGGCACATCCATTTTCATGTCGACACCTTATGTCATGCACCTCTTTCCTGCGCCAAGGGTGCATCCATTTTCATGTGACACCTTCGCCGTGCATGTGCCTCTTTTCTGCGCCAAGGGCGCATCCATTTTCATGTCGACACCTTACGCCGTGCGCCTCTTTCTGTGCAAGGCGCATCCATTTTCGTGTCGACACCTTCTGTTGTGCCTCTTTCTGCGCTAAGGCGCATCCATTTTTGTGTTGACACCTTTACGCCATGCACCTCTTTCCCGCGCTTAAGGGCTATTGGTGATGCAATAAAATTCGGCTCGAGTTTCTTTGATTTCCATATTCTTATGTTTTCCATATCTACCCGAAGGGAGATATTTACAACAATCTAGTCATAATATGACCCAACAACTTTCCTTCAGTCACTCCAAACATGGACTTCTTGGGATTTAATGAAATCCCATGATGCCTACATCTCAAGAGTACTTGTTCTAAATGATCATAATGATCACTCCATTTTTAGAGAAAATGGTCAAGTCATCCAAATATACCACTATGACTTTGCCCATCAGGTCTCTGAATGCCAAGTCCATAGCTCTCTGAAAGGTGGCTCCGGTGTTGATCAAGCTGAAAGGCATCCTCCTATAAGCAAAGGTACCCCATGGGGTTGTGAAGGCCATCTTGTGTTGATCCTCTGTAGTTACCTCAACTTGATTATATCCTGAAAATCCATCGAGCATGGATAGCATTTCTGATCTAGTAATAGTCTGTAACACCTGATCCATGATAGGAAAGGGATAGTTGTCTTTTAACGAAGACTGATTCAGGTTCGGAAGTCAACACAAATTTGGATTTCACCATTCTTCTTCCTGACAGGGATGATGTTAGCAATCTAGGTGGAGTGATGGATTGGAAAAATAATTCTGGCATCTAACATTTTCTAAATTTCCACAAGGATAGTCCCTGAGATCTTAGGATTGTAATGTCTTTTCTTCTGCCTGTAAGGTTTCACATCAGGCTTCAAAGGAATATTGTGTTGTACGTCTTTGGGCTTGAAGGATTTTAAATCTGCATAGGACCAGGCTAAGACATCCATGTATCTCTTCAGGAGTGAAGTGAATTTTGCTTTCTCCTCAAGGGAACAACATTTCCCAATATTCACCATCCGAGGTTGATCAGACGAACCTAGATTGACTTGATCTACTTCCGAGGAAGAAGCTCCTTCAACTTGTCTCTTGTTTTGAATAAAATGGTCATGCTTGTCAAACAAACCCTCTAGTGAAACCAGGCCTTTAGGTATCTTGTTGCCTTTAAGATGAATAAACTCACCATCAACCTCTTGATATGGATCTGAGATAGATTCACGGAAAGCTGATTCCAAACCTTCAAAGTATAACTCACTAAAATTGTCAGCTTTTTCTAGAAAATTCAACACTTGTTGATCATCATTGAACACTTGCCAGTGAGCTACATTATCTGGGATACTGGGATGGTACACAATCTCAATGGTGTATGTATCTTGTTTGAACTAGGGATGAGGGAGAAGGAGGGATGCAGACATGGCCAAAGAATCATCCTTGTCGTTATAATCTCTCAAAACTGCCTTAATGGAGAATGCATCAAAGCACTCTATATTATCCCAAAATTTGTTCCTGTAATGTCTCAAGTGATCATTTTTTACTTGATAGATTCCCTTGACCTGATTGACAATCAGCTCTGTGTCCCCTTGAACCTTGAGATTTTGAATTCCCTTTTGTCTGGCCATTTCTAATCCTAGTAACAGAGCTTCATATTCAACCGTGTTATTAGTATTATCAAACTACAATTTGAAGGCGGAAGGGAAGATCTCAGAATTAGGAGATATAAGAACTACACCAGCGCCTGATCCGGTGGTTGAACAACTACCATCAAATTTGAGGGTCCAAATAGCATTAGGATCTTCTTTCTTGACATCTACAACCTGGTATCTCTGATGTCATGAAATAATTTCCAAAACTAGTATCTTCGAAAAGAATTTGAGCCTTAGGGTCATCTGATTTAGTTACCAAATACTTTGCCTGAGGCTCAGGATGGAGAACATGATAAACCCCATTGACTGGAATCCTGGCCTTGGTCCAATCCATATTAATCTCTCCTCCGACATCTTTACAAAAACCTCTACCCAAGAGGATACCGTAAGCTACAGGAATGTCAGCAACTAGAATGGTCATTTTCACTCTCTTCTCTGGGAAGGCAACGAATGCAAACTGTGCATCTTTGATTTGACCAATCAAGGGAAATTGTTTGGTTTCCATGGAGTAACACCATCCATATGACTTAGTCAAAGTAAGCCCAAGGGCATGGGTTAATTTTACGGGCATAACATTTTCTGGAGGCCCTTGAGTCAATGATGTAATTCTTTGAGTTTAAACCCATTTATTAACAAAGACAAATAAAATGGTTTCAATCTTTCCTGAAGAAGAAGCAGAGGTCAGATTGTTCTGAGGTGGGGGTTGAGTAGGATTTAGAAAAATACCTTTTGAAGGTGGGGGAATGGTGGCTTTACTTCTAATGAATTTGGCGAGTTTTTCAAACTGTTCAGGATTTGACTGAAGATATTCGATTTTGACATTTGGATCTTGGTTCTTTTTGCATGATCAATAATGTCAAAAGCAGTATAAGAGGGGGTGATGGTAAGTTTGGTTCTAATCTTGTGAGCTTGAGCTAGGGCATTGACCTTAGGAGAAAGAGAATGAGGAGAAGTTGTTACCTTTTTGGTGACTTCTCTTTCAATTTGCGCTGAAATAGGAGCACCTCTCTTAACTATGGTGATGGAAGGTTCCTTGTTCTTCTCCTTGGGGCTTCCAAGAGGTTTTCTTGGATTCTGAGATTGGGATCAAGTGAAGAAAGAAAATGAATGGCCATCAATGCACATTCATCTTCTTCATATTCCAAATACCCAATGCTGGAGTCGCCATCTGAATCGTCATAAGACTCATCAGCGTATCCTGAAGCTTCAAAAGCCTCAGGGGAATCTTTTTCTTCTAGTTCTTCCTCTTCTTCAACTATTTCTACTACCACGTTAATGGGAGGAGCTTGATCACCAGTCTTGGTTGAGCAGGAGTTAACCACATGGCCTATCTCTTGTCGGTGCACCATTGGTGTTATTGAAATTCCATCTAGGGATATCCCGATACAGAACATTGCTCACCTACTGAGACATTTGATTTTTTAAAGCAATCAAATCATTAGCCATCTTTTGAATCATAGGGTCAGTATTACCTTGGGAAGAACCTTGATTTTTAGGTTTGGGTACATCTTTCCTGATTCTTTCGGCCAAAATGAGATCATCCTCTATTTCAATAGTTTTGACTGAGTGATAGCCAAATCTAGGATAGCCGACCTTCTTAATAGAAATCTCACATCGGGAGGTTGAGCGTTGATGAAGAAGCATTTCTGATTTTCGGAGTAGGTACAACTATTTCTAGAATCTTTCGGATCAGCTTGTTAAACTTTTCCACGAAGTCCCGCATGGGTTCATGAGATTCCTTCTTCATATGGGTAAGTTGTGCTAACAAAGCATGAGAATATTTAGTTAGTTTGAAACGTGCTTCGAATCTGGTCCTCATGGTAGCCTAGTTTGTGATGCATGCATTTGGAAGGTGATAAAACCATTCACTGCTGCACCGTGCAATGTTTCAACGAAGAGTCGAACAAAGAAATCTTCGTGAGCTACTCCAAGGACACCACATGCTACAAAGAAAGATGCAATGTGTTCATCAGGATGTTGCTTCCCATCCCCATTGAACTTGGGAATGTTTTTACATGATCCATGTGGTAACTTGTGTAATGGTGGAGTTAAAGAAAGAGGACCAATAGCTGCGCCCCAGGGCACAGGTTGTGCTGCCATCCTTCTGACAAGAGTGTGTATGGGGATCCAAGTGTCAGACAAGAATAATGCGTGACAAGTTGTAGACACGTCTCATTCTACGGGGATCCGGTTTCTCGAACAGGTGAAGAACTTCTGGTTCGGTTAGAAATAACGTTGTTGGGGGAAAGACTGAAATTGTGCTATTGTAGTAACTCAAAGAGTGGATCAATTTCTCCCGAGCTGGTGGGACCAAGTGAAGATATTTCGGCCAGCTTGAACCGGAAAGAGATCTAGTTGAAAATAAGGCAAATACGGAGTCGCTAGACACCAAGAGGATAAGATTTATACTATTAATCTGTATTCCCAATGGAGTCACCAAAAACTGTTGGTGGATATTTTGTCAAGTCAAAATATGAGATTCAACCATAGTACATGGGATTAAATCCCTCCTCAAAGACAGGTGAGGCTTCCTATTTATTACTAATCTAAAACACAATAGAAATAATGCGTACAATATTCACACTAATCTAACCATTGGGGTTGGGATAGAATCCCGAAATCCATATCCACACTATATGAAGATGTTGTCTTTATAAATGGACTGGGTCGAAAATTATTATTATGGAAAAAACACAATGGAAGGAAATGAGAGGAATGTATTTTCTTTCGAGTAAACACAGAGCATGAAATAATCATACGAGCTTTAGATAACAAATGTAATGTTTGAAATGATTAGAAACATCAAGATGCTAAACAAAGAATAGCTTAATATTATGAACATAAGAACAATATCTTAAGAAAGATACATCTCACAACACAAATTTTACAAAATAACATCAGCTTCTATTCCTCAAATGATAGAAAGAAAACACAAAGTTTTTCTTCTTCACAATAGTTCTCAATATTTCAAAAATCTCGACCCTTTGGAATGCATGTACATCCCTTATTTATAATAAAAATAGTAGAGAGAAAATAGGATAAATCCTAGAAATAGTCTTTTAACAAGAGTCTTATTTTACTTGACTCTCACATAGGAGACCAAGTCAAAATTTGCTTCCTATGTGACGAAATAGAAATGAAAAAGACATGTCAATTTCAAGATTGAAATGACATGAAACATTATGCTTATTTTGTTTCATCATCCTTGTCTTCCTCTAGCGTAACCTGCTTGTCTCAAAATTCCTAGAACTTCTAGATTGTGCCCTACATCTTAGCTTCATCTGGTGCATTGGAATGATTGCTAATACACCTCACTTGACATGTGTACCAACTGCCAGAAAACTAGACATTAATGACATGTCATCATGCTTGGAGCATCCGAAAACCTATAACAAAGGATTTGCTTCATTTCATGTTTGGGTTTGGAAACATGAGACATGATGCATTTTAGGTTTCAGTTTCAGAAACATGAGACATGATGCATTTCAGGTTTCAGGTTTCAAGAAACATGAGACATGATGCATTTCAGGTTTTGGGTTTAGGAAACATGAGACATGATGCATTTCAGGTTTGGTTTCGGGAAACATGAGACATGATGCATTTCGGGTTTGGGTTTCGGGAAACATGAGACATGATGCATTTTAGGTTTCGAGTTTTGGGAAACATGAGACATGATGCATTTCGGTTTGGGTTTTGGGAAACATGAGACATGATGCATTTCGGGTTTCAAGTTTCGGGAAACATGAGACATGATGCATTTTGGGTTTTGGGTTTGGGAAACATGAGACATGATGCATGAGATGTTTAGATGCTTCTAAGTTCCAAAACCTGACATGAAGGACTTAGGCAATTTAGGTTTCGGGTTTCGGGAAACATGAGACATGATGCATGAGATGTTTAGATGCTTCTAAGTTTCAAAACCCGACATGAAGGACTTAGGCAATTTGGGTTTCGGGTTTTGGGAAACATGAGACATGATGCATGAGAGAAACATGTTTTCATGCAATAAAACCCAAAACCCAAAAATCTCTTTCAAAAGGGATTTTTCAAAAAAAAATCTTATGGTTATCTCAATTTTTAGCTGAAATCACTAAAATGGGATAACATGCTCATAAAGAGGAAGTAAGGAAGAAAGTCCCCAACTCCTCTTCATCATCTCTTGCACCTAAGAAAGGACCATGGAAGAAATTCGAAATGAAAAGTAAGTTTTTAGCTGATAATAATAAGAAAACAACAACAAATAAGTCTATTAGAAATGCATAAAACAACTTTGTCAAGAATAATAATAACGAAGAAGTCCTATGGAGGTCAGAATGATAACTCTAAGGCTGGAAATAAATCTGAGCCTAGAAAGGGACCTATAGGAGGCTGTTATAATTGTGGCAAAGATCATTACACAAATCAATGTCCTTTGAAAAAGGATGATCGTAATAAGCAGCACAAGATACACGCTAAACGATGGTGACAAGTAGGCCACGCCCATATAAGTTCTCGGAAAGTTATTTGGCATACCTATAATTATTCTTTTTTGATACCGGAGCTACTGCATGTTTTATTTTTAGTAAATTAGTATCAAAACTAAATAGAAAAGCTAGAAACATGTATAAAAAGTGGACTATACATTATGGAAAGAATGTTGTTCATACAATTAGGATGTGTCTTTTTGGATTAATCCTTGACTTACCTAGTTTTTCCACTGAAGTTGATCTTTATGTTGCACCTTTGGGGTCTTATGATGTAATCATAGGTGTTAATTGGTTAGCTGAACATAAGGCAAAAGTGGACTATTTTGAAAAACATATTAGTTGTTTAGATGACCTGCAGAAAATAGTAGAGATTCAAGGTGTGAAACGTGAGATTTCTGTTAGGAAACTGTCAGCTATGCAACTTAAAAAGGCCAAAAATAAAGGTTGTACCTTATATGCAGTAAAGATTTCAGAAACTGCTGAGGAGAATAGCGATGTCATGGAACAATATCCGTTGTTATGAAACTACAAGTGATGTGTTTCTAGAAGAGTTACCAGGTCTTCCACCCAAAAGGGAATTTGACTTCATAATTGAAATCAAGCCTAGAACCAAGCCTATTTCTAAGGCACCATATCGAATGACTACTATATAATTAGTAGAGCTTAAGGCACAATTGTAATAAATTTTGTCTAAAGGTTTGATTAGATCGAGTGTTTCACCTTGGGGAGCACTGGTAATTTTTGTGAAAAAGAAATACGGAACACTTAGATTGTGCATTGATTACAGAATGTTAAACAAAGAAACAATCAAGAATAGATATCCACTCCCTAGAATTGATGATCTATTTGATCAGATGCGTGGAGCATCGGTATATTCTAAGATAGATATTCGATCTGGATATCATCAATTATGGATTAAGGATGAGGACATTCATAAAATAGCTTTTAGAACAAGGTATGGACATTATGAGTTCATAGTTTTACCTTTTGGATTAACAAATGCACTGTAAATTTTATGAATTTAATGAATAATATCTTTCAAGAATACTTGGACAAATTTTTTTCTTGTATTCTTGGATGACATTCTCATATATTCTAAAAGTATTGAGGAACACCATGACCAGTTGAAGATAGTTATGGAAATTTTGAGAAAGATACGGTTATATGGTAAGTTATCTAAATGTTCTTTCTATGACACATAAGTGCACTATTTGGGACATGTAATAAGTAAGAATGGAATTGTTGTAGATCCTTCTAAAATTATAGCTATAACTAAGTGGCTTGCATTTCGGAGAATGTACATGAAGTTAAAAGTTTCATGCGTCTTGATTGTTACTATAGAAAATTTGTAAAAGACTTTTCTAAATTGGCTACACCAATAACTTCATTGCGAGAAAAAGGATAAGAATTTTATTTAGAACAAGAAATGTGAAAGCTGCATTCATAACTTTGAAGGATTAGTTAACATCAACACCTATTCTAGCGGTAGCAGAACCCTAATCAAGACTTTATTGTTGTAACGGATGCATCTGGGGAAGGTCTAGGAGGTATTTTGTAACAAAATGATCATGTCATAGCTTACGAAAGTAGAAAAATAAATTTACATGAGTTGAATTATGCTCCACATGATTTAGAGCTTGTTTCCATTGTTCATGCACTATAAGTTTGGAGGCATTATCTACTTGGTAAACCTTTTGAATTAAAAATTGATCATCTTGGGATGAAGTATATTTTCACTCAGCTAAATATAAATACAAGACAGTGAATATGGTTAGAGTTTTTGTCTCAATATGATTTTGACATAAATTACATTAAAGGTAAGGAAAACAGAGTAGCTGATGCTCTAAGTCATAGGAAGCACATTTCTGCTCTTATAACATTGAGAACTCGGTTTAAGGATGAAGTAAAAAGTGTTATGGAATCGATTCTTACTTTGATGTAAGTGAAAACAATGCTTATTGCAGATCCAAATGATGTGAGATATAAAGGTTTTCACTTTGAAAATGAAGGAATCTTAAGATTTGAAAATAGAGTATACATACCTTCATTAAATGATTTAATAAAAAAATTGTTAGCAAAATTTCACAATTCACCTTTCTCGGGACACCCAAGTATTACAAAGATGCTTGCTAATATAAGACAACAATATTTCTTAAAAGGGATGAAAAAGGACGTTATTGATTTTTGAAACATGACTTAGAATGTCAACTTGATAAAGTTGAACATATGCATCTATCTAGTTTATTATATCCTCATAGCATCTAATTATGAGTACAAATGGCAAGTAATAATCATGGATTTTGTACAAGGGTTTCCTATGTAAAGAAATAAACAAGATGTTGTTTTAGTAGTGGTTGATAAACTAAAAAAATTAGCACATTTTATTGTTGGTAATCGAAGGATGATTCTCCTATTTGAAAAAGAGTTTTGTACATGAAATTTTTAGATTACATGGATTACTGAATTAATCATATTTGATAGAGATCCTAGAATTACTTCAAGGTTTTGGTAAACACTTAATGAAGCTCTAGGAACTAAGATGAATTTAAATTTTACGTATCATCGAAACGGATGGACTGGAGACTAAAAGAGTTAATCAAGTTTTAGAGGATATGTTACGAATGTATCAGTATGCATCAATAGTATAAGTGGGAAGAGTACCTTCCACTAGTTGAGTTTTCTTCGATAACACATATCATGCCTCTCTTAAGATGCTACCTTTGAAGCACTATACGGAAGAAAATGCAAAACCCCCATTAGTTGGGACAACATTGAGGATAGAGAGGTAATTGGACCTGAAATCCTTACAGAAATGGAACAACAAGTTAAAATGATTCGTGAATGCTTGAAAGAAGTAGCAGATAGGCAAAAGAGTTATGCTGATTTAAAGTGGGTTGATAGGAAATTTGAACTTGGTGAGAAGGTCTTTCTTCGGGTTAAACCGAAAAAGAGCTCTATAACTTTTGGAAAGGCTGCCAAGTTATCACCTCATTACGTGGGACCTTTTGAAATAGTTGAAGTAATCAACCATGTAGCTTACTATTTAGCATTACCTCCTGCTTTGTCATGAATGCATGATGTTTTCCATATTTATTTGTTCAAGAAATACTCTTGAAATTTATCACATGTGTTAAATTGGAATTCCTTGCAGGTCTAAGACCCAAGAATAATCGTGGTTAAACCCATACAAGTGTTGGAAACTCGCCAGTTGTATTTAAGAAATCATGAAATAAGTCAATGTAAGGTCCAGTGGGACTAGTTTAATGAAGAAAGTGCAACCTAGGAAAATCTGGAAGATATGAAAATTGCTTTTCCATACTTATTTGAACAGAATTGATTCTGATGATTGATAAAAATTTGTGATTTTATCTTTATATGACAATAAGTCTGCCATTTTTGGGCAGATAACTATTTATTTTAAATAAACAGCTATGTGAATGCTGATTTCTGGAACTTTAAAATTATGATATTGTTACAAACATATGATAAGAAAGTGAATAAATTGATTTTCCTTAATACAAATGGTCAAAATAAGATAATCATCGGGATGATGATTATTTTTAGGAGGGAAGTATGTAACACCTTTGAAAAACTGTTATATTTATCTTTTACATTGCAAGTGTTGACATGTGATTCTCTTGAATGAGGTGTGTTCCTTTGATTGTTGAAGATCATGCTTGCCATAGATAAATCATTTCTGCTCTTGGATTCATTAGACTGAAATGATATGGTTTGCAAAGAATCCATTTTCACATTTGGTAATAATGGTTGCAAACTTATCTCTATTAACTGACTCATCCTTGGATCAATTTCATTGATCCAAGGAATGTTTTAAATCTCCTTACCAGTCTCGAATGGTAAACCGACATTGAGAGGTTGAGAGATGTAATGGAATAAAATTTTGTATGCTTACAAAAATTTTATTGTCTTATAAGATCGTGCTTGCATTCTATTGTATGTTTTGTGCTCGGATCTTTCAGATTGATCTCTTCAGGACATTTAATGGCGTTAAGTGGAATGAGGCCTGCTTCAGGACTATGAAGGGAATCTAAGTCCTAAACCTATGAGATCTATCCTAATGGTATTCTAAACTAAGGTAAATGTACCTACTTCCTAGCTATGTCTACTTATATGGGTGGAAATCTATCCTAAGCTTCATGTTCTATGTTGGGATGGGGAAAAACCTAAGGTGATGCTAGGTATACTCTTAACCTATTACCTACTACTAAATTGGTATGAATTATGACCTATCTTAAGTTGGAAAATTACCTAAGGCAATGTTTATAAACCTAAGGTAAATACTTTCTAAACTAACCTAAGGTCATAACCTAAGTTAAGGATATCTATCCTAAACTAATGAAAGGGACCTAAGGGTTGTATGGAAAGCTGGGAGGCTAGGTGGTGGTGTTGTATATATCTTCCCCGTGGTAGATACGAGACATGCGAAGATTATAGAAATCAAAGAAGCTCAAATCCCTGATATTTATCGCTAAGGCGCAGGAAAGTGGCACACGAAATGGATGTCGATAGGGTAAAGGATGCGCCCTTGGTGCACGGAAATGGCGCATGACAATCAGTGTTGACACTAAAATGTATGCGCCAAGGCGAGAGAAAGTGGTGCACGAAATGGATGTCAACAGGGTAAAGGATGCACCCTTGGCGCACAGAAATGGTGCATGACAATGAGTGTTGACACTAAAATGTATGCGCCAAGGCGCAGGAAAGTGGTGCACAGAAATGGATGTCGACAGGGTAAAGGATGCGCCCTTGGCGCACGGAAATGGTGCATGACAATGAGTGTTGACACTAAAATGTATGCGCCAAGGTGCAGGAAAGTGGCGCATAGAAATGGATGTCGATAGGGTAAAGGATGCACCCTTGGCACATGGAAATGGCACATGACAATGAGTGTTGACACTAAAATGTATGCACCAAGGCGCAGGAAAGTGGCACACAGAAATGGATGTTGACAGGGTAAAGGATGCGCCCTTGGTGCACGGAAATGGCGCATGACGACGAGTGTCAATAGGGCAAAAGTGCGCCATAACTTTGCACGTAGAGAGGATGTCATGCACACACAGGATGCACTATGGTGAAACCTTGAGAGGTCCAACATTTTGAGCTACGACAGGATAGCAAACCCTGGGTGACAAATATTCAAAATGCAAAATAAGTTCGCCACTTTTGGGGCTCGGATTCAAACGGCCATAACTACCATCATAATGAGATGAATTAAATGCAACCTAGAGGTGGTTGGGGTAGTTTTGGAATTCCTCTCTCTTTTCTCTCTCATTCTTCCTATAAATTGTAAGGAGGGGCTTCTTTCTAAAGGTTGAACATTTGTTTTGCCCCTCCCTTCTTCTCTTTGGCAGGTGAACTTGTGGAGTTAAAACCTCCCATTTGAAACCGTAATGCAACCTTGCCTCTTGGCATTTTGTAATGTGTTGTATCAATCTTTGGAGAAAATTAATGCATGTCATGGATGATTTTCAACCCTCTCTGTATTCATTTGCATCCCCTTGATCTTTCACTGTGGATCTGGCTATCTGTGCATGATCTTGCATTACATTTTAATGGTCTCGTGTTTATTTGGCAAGATAGGTGTTCTTCATTCGGTGCATCACCTTTGTAGTTTAGGTTTTATTTTATGCATTTTCTTACCTGTCTCCTTGGCAAGTTAGATTAGGTTTTTAGTAAACCCTCTACATTTTTACATGTGCATCTGAACAGAGGAATAGGAACCGGCCTTCATCCGGAGAGCTTTTCCGTTTTTGCAATGTCCCACACTTGGGAAAAGCTCCATGTTATGCAATCGTACTGAGAGTCTCAACCCATCGTGTTGCAGACATTGAAGTGTTGCGATTCAACATCAATAGTTTTGCACACCGGTGGGACCAAGAGGTCATTCCACAGATTTGAAGGAACTTTCAAGAAATTCGGACTTAAAAAATTGCAGGTTTTACAATTTCATATTTTCACCTTCTGGGCTGAACTTTGAAATCAATTTTCAAGGACTTAACTTGCTCAAAACAAGTCAAAATTTCACCAGTTGATAGATTAGGGGATAATCTTCAAAAGGGTATTCTTAGATTTTTGAGATTTTGACTTTCAAAATTTCATGGTTTTTTGATTTTCGGATTTGAGTTTTTGAAGTCTGGCATTTTTGGATTTTCGGGACTATCATTCCAAATCAAATTCCAAACTCTAAAATCTCAAAAATACAGGTCTTTTAAAATTCTTTTTTAAAAATATTGTCAGGTTTGGTGTGTAACTTGGCAGAAGTCTGCCTTTTGAGGCTCATTTTTTTCTAACACATCTGGTGACTCGAAGGGATAGAATTCGGTGGTGTAAAGCACAAGTTGCCTGTGCACATGAGAAGAATTCGAACCAGGTCTAATAATCGAGAAGAGGGGCTATTTTTCCACTTGCAACTATCACAGGAGGAGGGGAGAGGAAGAAGACCACAAAGATCACCATCTCCACCTCCTGGAAGGCCTTTTCTCGCATCGACTGGGTTCTTAGGCCAATCATAATGGCACATCTACCACCGAATCCCTTTGTCAATTTCACGGGTAGTAGTCCACTCACCCTAAATGCTTAGAATCAAATTCTAGTTGAAGACTAAAGAATATACCCTATTTTACAGAGAAAATCATACTACTCCTATTGATCACATCCGGATATTGCTAATGCATGTGCAATTCACGAAATAAATGAAATGGATGTTACAGTCAAATTGTTGGCTTCATCTTTCAAAGGTAAGGCCTTACAATGGTTTAGGAGCCTAAAGAAGACGGTCTATTACGAATTGGAACCAACTTTGTTCAGCTGACAACAATCAAAAGGGCTCCTAACAACAACAAATGACAAATTTCAACTTGATTCCAACGGACATGGACAGATTCCAATAGCCAGTTAGACAACCGCCGAAGGAGCATTCCTTTATTTCTTAAAGGCTATAAATTCAGACATAGCCATGATGATCCAATCAATGGGAGGGACAACGCTGCCAGGGGCCTACGACACAGCTATCAGAGCAGAGAACTATTTGATCCAAGCTGGCAAGCTTGCACCAAGGCCACCAATGCCTCTCTATCCGGATATGGGAAATCCTACAACCAGTCAAGCACCAAAGTTGAATCCCATTCCAACTCCTAGAAATCAAAGCAATAATGAGGTGTCGACTTCTTCAAATACTTCAAAGGAATTGCAGGAGGTCATGAAACAACTGCAGAACCTTGGAAATGAACTAGTGACTATCAAAAGACAACAAGCTCAAAGTGCTAGACCATATCAGCCTCAAGCACAGTACCAAGCTAGGCCCCCATACCAACAAAATAGACCACCACCTCAGGCTGTAAATCAAAACCAAAACCAAGGAAGCCATTTGCCAGGCCATTTCGACCGTATGATCCAAATGCAACGACGTCCTCAAGAGCTTTGGTCCCGACACAAAATAACATGGCACAGGAGTACGACTGGTGTTACCCTTGCAATCTACCTCACAATCAGTCAGCATGTTTCAATGGTGCACTAAATCAGGCCTTGATGGTGCAAACCATTGGTGTTCCTCAAGAACCAAGCCAGGAGGAGAATCAACAGCAAGAAATGCAACAAGAAGGACCTCCAACAGAAACCACATTGGCCAATTGGCAAACGGAAGACTTCTGTGGAGTTAACCAACAGCCTTTTCAAGGTGTGGCTGCCAACACACGGTCAAAGAAGAGAAATATAGGAGAGGGACAACCGTGTAATCCAGTTGTTTCTCAGCCCACTCCTACACAACAAGGGGTCAGTAGACCAAACGCAGCTCCAAATGTGCAAAATCAACCTAAGGTACCTGTTGTAGCAACACATGCACCTGTTCAAGCTCCAGAAAAGGTTGCACCAAGTAAGGGACAACAAAAGGACAATTCATCCCCTTTCAACATCATCGATCAAATGAAGAAGACACATGTGAACATTTCCATGTGGGAATCACTTGCGATCCCAGGGCAACGAGATTTATTGCAAGCTGCAATGGCTAATTGGTCTGCCACAAATGTATCAAACCAGGGACATGAGAAAGTTCTCACTAATGCAGTGCAACATGATGGGGGCCAGACAAGGAAAAATTTGAAGCCTCCACCATTCTATGTTTCATTGATTGTTGGAAACCACTTGGTACACAACTGCATGATAGATTCAGGGGCAAGTAGTTCAGTGATGCCAAAGCAAATAGCGGATCAACTGGGTTTGAAGTATGAGCCAGTGTTGAAAGGAGTAGTGCAACTAGATGGAACGGCAGTAGGAACTGTTGGAGTCATCAAGGGGTTAAGCCTAACACTACATTCCTGTCCTAATGTTACAGTTTTGTAAGATGTGTCTGTGATTGACCTTCCGCCACTCTTTGCGTTGTGTCTATCAAGAGACTTCACTGCAAAAATCGGTGGATATTTATCTGCAGATTGGTCACACATGATTTTTAGGACAAGGTATGGAGCCAAAGCAACAATCAGGTCAGAACCAATTGCCAATTTCCATATTGAGCCTCATGTACCAAATCCTATCAATGCAAATTGCTCGGCTTTTGATCAGGAGGAGTGTTCAAGTGATCTAGAAATAGGTACTAAGGTCGAGGGAATTCCTGATTTAACTTTGGATGAATGGGAAAACAAGAGTCATGAATTTGACCCATACAAGGAAATTGAAGAATCTGAATTGGGCGTGTATTGTATACATGAAGAAAATTCACCCATTCTCGACATCATTCAGCTTGAACAAAAGGATGAAAACAAAGTTTGGAAATTATTTTTGATGGTTCGAGAAGCAGACAAGGTGCTGGAGGTGGTGCAATGTTGATTTCACCACAAGACATCAAATATTTTTCATCTTTTCATTTCCAGTTTTCCTGTTCAAACAACACGGCTGAATACGAAGCATTGATTCATGGAATTCATTGGGCCAGGAAAAGGGGCATAAAGAACTTGCAGGTGTTTGGAGATAGCGAGCTAATCGTCAACCAAGTTAGGGGACAACATGCTACAAAGAATGACTTGCTAAAGAGCTACAAGAATAGGGTATGGGACCTCATTGAGGATTTCGAAGCTTTCAACATTGTGTCCATACCCAGGAAGAAAAATGAAGTCGCAGATAGGCTCGCAGCAGTTGGAGCAACATTTGATGTGGTTGACAACATCAGAAGGGGAAAAACACAGCCACATATCCATGTGATTGTGAGGCCAATAGTTCCAGATAATAACACAAGCTGGCAGGTGTTTGAGAATGATCAACAGATCATCAATTTCTTACAAGAAGAGGCTGAATTCTCAGCTAGGAATCAGGATAGATTAGAGCAGCAGTATGGGGATCAAGTAGTGCAGCTGCGGAAAAACAAGCTTCCTAAGGGTTTAGTAACATTGGAGTCTATCTTCAACCCTAACGACCAGTTCCGTAAGGAAAAGGCTAACATACAGGTCAAGAGAGAAGATTCAGGGCCAATTCCGGTTGGGGAAGGCAAAACTCTTCAAATTGGTAAAGTGGCCACTAAGCAGGAGAAATCAGATTTCATACAACTTTGCCAAGAATTTCCAAATGTCTTCGCTTGGAGCTATGAAGACTTAAGAGGATTCGATCCAAATTTGGCACAACATACCATAGAATTGGATCTAGATGCTAAGCCCATCAGGCAGAAGCAGAGACCAGTCAACCCTCACATTGAACCTCTAATGAAGAAAGAGCTAAATAAGCTAATAGAGGCAAGCATTATATTCCCGATCAAGCACTCAAGCTGGGTTGCAAACTTGGTTCCGGTCAGGAAGAAGAGTGGAGAAATCAGGTTGTGTGTGGACTTTCGAGACCTAAACAGGGCATCTCTCAAAGACCATTACCCACTTCCTTCAATGGAACAAATATTGCAAGTAGTATCCGGTTCAGAGAGATTCTCTCTCCTAGATGGCTACTCAGGGTACAATCAGGTGATGGTGAAAGAAGATGACCAATTCAAGACGGCTTTCACCACCAAATGGGGGACCTATGCCTACAAGAAGATGCCATTTGGGCTATCAAATGCTGGGGCCACTTTCCAAAGGGCAATGGATATGGCATTTAAGGGGTTGATCAATAAAATAGTTTTGATATATCTTGATGACATCACTGTATTCTCAAAAAATGCAGTGGATCACCTCTGTCATTTGAGGCAAGTATTTCAGAGGTGTAGAAGATTTGGGGTATCATTGAATCCCAAAAAATGCATATTTTTGGCTCACGAGGGAAAACTTCTAGGCCATATTGTTTCAAAGGAAGGGTTGACGATTGACCCAGAAAGAGTTGAAGCAATTCGAGCATTGCCATTGCCAAGTCACAAGAAGGCTCTTCAAAGCTTCTTGGGAAGGATCAATTTTGTCCGCAGATTTGTTCCAAATTTTGCTGCTCTTGTGAAGCCAATAACGCTGATGTTAAAGAAGAGCATGGAATTTAAGTGGACATCTGAAGGCAAGGCAAGTTTTGAGGCAATAAAAGAGGCTATATCTCAAGCTCCGACTCTCGTCAATCCAAACTTCTCCAAGGACTTCATGTTATATGCCTTTGGTGGTGGGGACACGATTTCTGCAATCCTGGTACAACAAAACAAAGGAGGATTAGAACAACCAGTTGCTTTCTTCAGTCAAGGCTTGGAGGAATATGAAACTAGGTACTCTTTCATTGAAAAGCATGTCCTTGCAGTAATCAGGAGCTTAAAGAAATTCAAGCACCTAGTCTCAAACAAAAAGATCCAATTATTGGTCTCTCATGCGGGAGTCAGGGACTTCCTTCTAAACAAGGATCTAAATGAGAAACGTGCAGGATGGATAACTCGTGTCATGGAATATGACATCGAGATCAAGGTCACCAAACTAGTATGTGGGAAGGGACTATGTGAGCAGCTAGCCTTGAGTCAACAAGTTGAAGCAGGTGATGAAAAAGAGACTACCTTGGTACTACAGGATGATCAAGAACAAGAAAATGATGATGTGCCTACTCCTTGTTGGACTCAGAATATGATACACTTCCTACAGACAGGCCTATGCCCCCCAGAAATGAGCAAAGCAAAGAGGAGATACTTCAGATTACAAGCCATTCCATATGTGCTTGTTGATGGTATTTTGTTTAAGAAAGACATCAATGGAGTTCTATTGAGGTGCATTGGGACAAATCAAATTAAAAGGGTGTTACGAGATTTTCACGATAGAGATTCTGGAGGACATTTCACCCCACGAGTAACAACTCTCAAGATAATGAAGGTAGGGTATTATTGGCCGACAGTCTTCAGTGACTGCTATACATGGATAAGAAAGTGCAAGAAATGTGCACTCTTCACAGGCAAAGAAAGACTAGCAGCACTTCCATTGCACCCAATCCTGGTTGACCAACCATTTATGCAATGGGGATTGGACTTCATCGGGGTCATCAATCCAAACTCAAGCCAAGGCCACAAGTGGATTCTCTTGGCAAATGACTATTTCACCAAGTGGACCAAGCAAAGAGCGCTTACTAAAGAAGCAAATGAGTCTAACATACTAGACTTTTATGAAGGAATAGTGACCAGGTTTGGTGTGTCGGCCACTATCATATCAGACAATGCATTGGCATTTATAGGTTCCAAGATTACAGAATGGGCTGTCAAGAATGGAATCTATTTGAGCACCTCTTCAAATTATTATCCATGAGGTAATGGACGAGCAGAGTCCACGAATAAAAATTTGTTAAGAATCATCGGGAGGACTCGGATGAAAACCAAAGAACATGGCATACCAAGCTAAAATCAGCATTATGGGCTGATAGAATAACACCAAAGAGGTCTACAGGTAATTCCCCTTACAAGTTGGTCTATGGAAAAGAGGCAGTATTGCCTATATCATTAGAACTGCCTGCATTGGAGTTCATGAAGCAGTTGGAGTTGGCTGAGTTTGAACCAATGGAGGCCAGGTATGCAGAGTTGATGGAATTGGAAGAAATTAGAGAACATGCAGTTCAAACAATTGAGAAAGATTAGGCCTTAGTAAAAAGATGGTTTGATAAGAAAGCAAGAGCAAGGACCTTCCAGGAAGGGGACCTAGTTCTGAAATGGGATGCAGATCGGGCAAAACCAGGAAGGCATTCCAAGTTTGATGCCATTTGGAGTGGCCCCTACATGGTCACGGGATGTAAAAGTAGTAATGCCTTCCAATTGTCTACTTTGGATGGAGGAGAACTCCCGATTCCGGTTAACGGAATCTATCTTAAACATTGCTACTAAAAGGAAAAGGTTTACCCTTGTAAATATTAGCCTAGATTTCAATTCCTCTAAGTGCGTATGCACATTGTCTTGTTGTAGTTAGGTTTCAGTTTCCCTAAGTGCTTTGGCACAGGTTTTGTTGCTCCTAGGTTGGATTTCTATAGTTCAGCATGCTCTCGAAGAAGGGGTTGCGATATCAGGATCGGGATCAGATATCAGGTTGGTTTCAGGTTATTGCTTATGACTCCATGCCCAATGGATTGCTAAAAGGCCACTGATCTTCTACCTAGCAGGCAGGTAATCCCATTGAGTTGCCAAATTGTTGTATATATCTTCCCCCAGGTAGATATAGACAAGCAGAAGATTATAGAAATCAAAGAAGCTCAAATCCCTGACATTTATCACTAAGGCGCAGGAAAGTGGCACACAGAAATGGATGTCGACAGGGTAAAGGATGTGCCCTTGGCGCATGAAAATGGCGCATGACAATGAGTGTTGACACTAAAATGTATGCGCCAAGGTGCAGGAAAGTGGCACACAAAAATGGATGTCGACAAGGTAAAGGATGCGCCCTTGGCGCACGGAAATGGCGCATGACAATGAGTGTTGACACTAAAATGTATGCACCAAGGCGCAGGAAAGTGGCACACAAAAATGGATGTCGACAGGGTAAAGGATGCGCCCTTGGCACACGGAAATGGCGCATGACAATGAGTGTTGACACTAAAATGTATGCGCCAAGGTGCAGGAAAGTGGCACACAGAAATGGATGTCAACAGGGTAAAGGATGCGCCCTTGGTGCACGGAAATGGCACATGACAATGAGTGTTGACACTAAAATGTATGTGCCAAGGTGCAGGAAAGTGGCGCACAGAAATGGATGTCGACAGGGTAAAGGATGCGCCCTTGGCACACGGAAATGGTGCATGACACAGAGTGTCAACAGGGAAAAATTTGCACCTTGGCGCATGTAAGAGGATGTCAACACACACATGGATGCGCCTATGGCGCACCTTCAGGAGGTGCAACATTTTGAGCAGCCGACAGAAGCACACTCAGCAGATATTTAGATGGCCATAACTTTTGACTGGGAGCTCGGATTCATGCAAGGTTGGACTTTTCAAAAATCTTACAAGGTCCTCTATCCAACTACGACTGGATATCTTTAATTGGGTGAGAAAAATTCTTAAAAATGCAAAATACAGTTTGCCACTTTTGGGTTCGCTGGGGTTCTCACCTACCATCATAATGAGATGAATTAAATGCAACCTAGAGGTGGTTGGGGTAGTTTTGGAATTCCTCTCTCTTTTCTCTCTCATTCTTCCTATAAATTGTAAGGAGGGGCTTCTTTCTAAAGGTTGGACATTTTGTTTTGCCCCTCCCTTCTTCTCTTTGGCAGGTGAACTTGTGGAGTTAAAACCTCCCATTTGAAACTGTAATGCAACCTTGCCTCTTGGCATTTTGTAGTGTGTTGTATCAATCTTTGGAGCAAATTAATGCATGTCTGTGGATGATTCTCAACCCTCTCTATATTCATTTGCATCCCCCTGATCTTTCACTGTGAATCTGGCTATCTGTGCATGATCTTGCATTGCATTTTAATGGTCTGTGTTTATTTGGCAAGACATGTGTTCTTCATTCCTCGGTGCATCACCTTTGTAGTTTAGGTTTTATTTTTATGCATTTTCTTACCCCTGTCTCCTTGGCAAGTTAGATTAGGTTTTTAGTAAACCCTCTACATTTTCTACGTGTGCATCTGAATAGAGGAATAGGAACCGGCCTTCATCCGGAGAGCTTTTCCGTTTTCACAATGTCCCACACTTGGGAAAAGCTCCATGTTATGCAATCGTACTGAGAGTCTCAACCCATCGTGTTGCAGAGACATTCAGGGGTGTTGCTTATTCGACATCAACAGTGGTTCCTAAGGCATTTATTTGATTTTATTTTCAAATTAATAGGAATTACTGCCAATTTTGGTAGAGACATGTAAACTTGGTGGAAGCTTACATGGAATCATAGTTAAAATTGGAAATGCATGCAGAAGTTGAAATAACATTTGCCAATTTTGGATGGCGGTGGTAAGGAGAGATAGGTGGGAGATTGGGGAGTAATGGCATTAATGAATCTCAATTTTTGCACACAAACCATCTTAGAAACAATGAGGGAAGATTTGTTGGAGGTTTTTGGTCTTGCATGCTTTGTGAATTTTTTCTCTGCATGGAGCTATCTGGTTCTTCAAACCAGCAGTTTGATTTTCACTTTGTGGCTATTTTTGGTTTCCCTGGTCTATTTTGATTCAAGGAAAATATATGAGGCATTGGGTAAAGAGATGTTTTGTTGTTGATATTTCTTAGAGGAGAAGAAGAGTTGGAAGCTCAGCTAGAAATATCCTTTGAATTAGCGAAGCACTATCAGGCATGATAGGCTCTACCCATTAAGATTTCTTGTTTTCCTCTAAATGTTTCATTAAAATAACTCTACTCTCTTGAGATATATGGTTATCTATCTTGTTCTAGTTATTTACTTCATGTTGATGGAATTTCTATGATTTTTGGATATGAATCCATTACATGATAATATTAGTTTTGGTTGTTATCTCTCTAAGAAAGTTCAATGGTGAAATGCATATGTAACTTTCAAGGTTTTTATGTTTTTTAGAAATCACATTCGAGACTTTCTGCTTGAAAAAGAGCTTGAGGAAATGGTTTTTGATTTGAGTTTGAACTGGAAGTCTCTTTTGAAATCTTCTCTTTGATGCATCTTTGAGTTTGAAAAAGTTGTATTACTTCTATCTCGAAATGTACAATTTACTTTGAACATTAACTAGCATGAAAATGTGTAAGGATATTTTGTTTTCCTCTATTTAGGTAACTTGCATCTTTTTTAACTAAAAGTATTTGATTGTTTTAAAATATGGGTGCTTGACCTTGTATGAAACTGTATCTTGTTTATGAGGATATAGTACCTCTAGTTCGAGACTGTATTGTTTACTTATCCTTCGGTATGAATTCAAACTCTTTTGAAAGCAATCGATAATGGATTTTTGAAGTATTTGGAAGTGTTGTGTTTCATACTTCAACTTGTATTTAATCTGACTGGAACAATTACCCTTCTCTGCACTATACTTCCTGCCTCAATCTTTACGTGTTAAGATGGAGCTATGAAAGTTATTATAGTTAGGATTTTTGTTATAGTTCGAATACGTGGGGATTGTAGAAACTTTTTTTGACTTAATACTTAGTGTTGGGTTTTTGTATTCTCTTTCAGATCCATTTGAATGGATTTCTAGGTTTTTAAAAGAGAAAGGAGTTGAATACTCTTGTAAATTGTATCTTGTTTTGCCTAGATTTTGTACTTCTGCTTCGGGACTATACTGTATACTTTACTCTATAGTATGAACTCGAACTTGTGTTAAAACAATGTTGAATAGATGAATGTGGATTTTGGCATTATATGCGCATCCTAGATTTCTATTTGTATATGAACTGGGTTAGTGTTGGTATTGATGTTCTGATAAGGTTTGAATTTGTAAGGAAAATAGAAGTATTGTTTTCTTTAAACTTCACGTTTGGTTTTGTATTCTCTTTTAGAACTATCGAAAGAACTTCTAGGTTTTAATTGGGATTTGGAATTCAATTGATGAAACAATGGTGAATGAATTCTAGGTTCGGATCCTTTCTATTAAGTTTCCTTTAACTTTTGGGAAGTTAAGTTTTGTTCTCTCGAACTACTCGTAGATCGACTCCCTACCATGTTGTAGAGTGTTTACCACCCTAGGCTTGTTCGAATTCTTGAGTTTGACTTTCTACCCTTTTGATCTTGGAAGAAGTAATGTGAACTCACTCTTTAGAACTAAAAACTTCCTTGTGGATTGTTTAATTTAACTTGTTATTAGTTGACTGTGGAAATTTCATGAGAATAGTAGTATGTTCAATTAACTTTTGGGACTGTCACTTTTTGATACATGGGAAAACCAAACCATCCCCATTTGATCTTTCATGATCTCAGCTAATTGGTATAGAGTCAATTATCATGTCGATTTGGGAAGTGTATAGTTGAGTCTATCTTGTAGAAAGGAAAACGTAATCATTTCTAGTAGACTGATTGTTTTGAATAAATGAATCATGCTTCATTAGGATATTGTTTTTGGGTGGACTCCTCTCTGTGCACTCAATAATAATATTAACCTTACCTAGATGGACATGAGTAAGAGATAATCCTTGTGTAGGTCTTACTTAGATTTATGGAATGTATTTCCACCGACTTATATCTCGTATAATGTAGAATATTACATAAGAGTTACAAGTGAGATGATGAATGTTTTTTTCTCTCCCTTCTCGAGACTATTTTGGGATTCTTACTATCAAATGTTGTCTCTTAAATGGTGAATTATTTTATTGGTTTCCTTGACTGATGCAGTTATATAGGTAATCGGTTATGTACTTTTGAACCTGATTCTCTCTGAGATGAATGGTAATTCGTGGATAGCCATATTGAATCTTCTTCTTATTTATTTAAGTTGTAGGATGAATCATCCTAAATATGTACTATGCTGAAATGAACTCATCTGTACATGATTTTGGAAACTTGGTAAAATGACAATAAGGTTTTTGGTACTGAAAGTAACTCTTTTTGTTACATAGTAAAGTTAAATTTTGTATTTCAAATTCAGAAAGAATTATGAAATGATTAAATGACAAGGGTTGTTGTTTGATATAAATAAGTAATTGTATAGGGACATTACTTACCTAGTATAGTGTAGTAGTTGCTGATTATATTATGATCTTTTCTTAAAAGTGAATTTTGATTTATCATTTGTACTTCTTTTATGGTTGTTATTACTTATGCTTATTGTATGATACATTAATTGTTTCATTAAAGCAGATTTATTTTAATGGAACAATTATTGGAATGCAATTCATTCTAATTCTTAGTGCTTATCATGCTCGGTTCAATGAACTGATCTGCTGCTAGCAATTTTTGCAGATGGACTTCGTAAGTGATAAAAGAAGGCAAAATAGTTTATGATGTATTGGCTGATTTAAAGTCTGGCTCTTATGTAAAGAATTTTGATTCATTCTTGAGTTGTTTTGAAAAATAAAAGTTATATTCTTGTATGATCTTAATGTTGTTTGACATGCAGTGTGCACGAAATGTGCCACGAAATGCATAGTCTTGTAAAGTGTATACTTTTATCTTGATGAATTGAAAAGTTTGGAGACTGACTCCAAATTGTGGTGTAAATTCTCTTGTACTTTGTATGAAGGAAATTGTAATGTTATCTTGTCGATATTCTTCATATTTATTTGTATACCTATTATTGTTATCATTTAATAAGTTAGAATAAGGGAATAGTTCAATCTCCCTTACTAAGGTGTAACTTGCTAAGTTGCATAAGATGTCATTCTCTATCTAAACAATTATAGTATAATAATGAAATGTGTAATGGACATACAATTAAACTATATGAATTGTGAAAGATAAAAAGGGTATGATAACCTAACATTTAATCATGTAGAGGAAGACTCTTCCTCTTTCAAAAGAATGAAAAAATAAAAGGAATGGTTGTTAAGATCATTAATCATTGTACTTCATTTTCTACGAAGTCAACTCTAGCTGAACCTAGGTGGATGATACAATTTTTTTGGACAAATACCTTATGAGGTTTTCTTTCCTATTCTTGGATAACTGCTTGTTATGCCAAGTTAATGAACATAAAAGCAATCATGAGCTAATGAAGTTCTTAATATTAAACAAATTAATTATGGAAGAAGAACTTAATGAATGTTGGAATTAGGGTTTTACAAGGTTACTGTAATCTGAATCTTAATTGAAATCTAATTATGAGTTAACAACCACCTAGGGGTATGTACATCATGATGAAGTTGTTCTAACAGATGTTAGCACACGCCAATTGTAGGACTGTACCTTTGAGAAGACTAAGGGATTTGCAAGGATATAGTGTTAGAATTGACATGTGGCAACACCCTCCCGTAATTGTTCATCTAGATCTACAAACATTTACATTGTAACTTAGTTTCCCTCTAGGTCAATTTAGTCATATGAATTGGAATAGGAAGTAGCTCTCCATGACATAGGATAAAGCGACACATTCAAATGACTTAGGTCAGTTGAGCATGCCCCTATACCCTAAGTCATCATGAGTGGTTCCCTACGTCAAATTATATCACTAACCTGGGTTAGGGTCAAACCTAAGACAAGTGAACTCGCATGAATTTAGTAAAGACTCTTCCTAGATATGAGAAGAGTGGGGTGAAGGACATATTCCACTTAGATGAGTATGTCGTCTAGGAATAGTAACATGAACTGTATGTTAAAAATATTTTGCCAAAGTATCGCAAGCTACTGGTTGCGTTGTCCTATGTCACCTAGTTTATGGAATGTGATTTTAGATGAATATTGGTAACAAGTATTTAGATAGGTTCCTTAAACAGAACACTCAGTACCCTAAATCAGGGTAAGAGAACCAAGTATACTTAGTATACGATAAGTATTTAATACTTTAAATTCTTATGACAGATCGGTAGATTCACTGAGTCATGAAATGACATATTGGTAGTTCTTCGAGCCATGGACAGGATAGATCGAAAATTACCGAGTCATTTACAACTGCATATGGTTATCTAGTTATGAGATTTTTGGCATGGAATGTGTGTTCTAAATTATGTTTATTTAGAACAGTGAACATTGTATAATTTTATTTTTCCCTTGTTTCTAATGTCTTAAATTGGGAATGTTACAACCTCACTCTTATTGAAAAACCCTAGTCAAAATTTGATCTCGGGAGCACAAAATAAATTCTATAAGGTAAGGTAGTAAAAATGACTATCCTTACCTCTTATTTATAATTTATCGATTCCATAGAAATCCTCCGACCACGTGTACCAATGTCACTTTTTAATAAAATGATTTTCTTTACTTAAGGAAACTTCCGCAACTTCCTCTCGTGCTTCATAGCTATAACCTCTAGGCACTCCAATACCACTTAGACTACCATAGACCTCCTTTGTGCGCATCTCCACACTAAAGTACATAACCTCTACACCATCTACTAAGTAGTTCCCTATAATTCTTCCTACCTCATGTCATACCGTGCAATCCTTCCCTTCTTGTGGTCTTCATGTTCTTTCAACCCACCTTCATAACTGCATGAAATTTATGCACCTTTTCCATCCATGCACCCTTGCCATCTCGTCGCTCATTCTTCTACCTTCATGCTAATTTTTCCCAACATTTTGGCCTCCATGTTCAATATATCTGCTACCTCACCCCACACAAAAATGTATGTGCGGTCCCCTATGTATAGAACCTCTTACAATGTAATTATTTACTAGTGCACCAACGTGTAAAAAAATCCCAAAACAATGACAAAGGAAACAAACAAAAGACACAAATCTAAACTAATTGGAAAAACTACCTTATTTCAGTTTACACGAAGCCTTATTTATAGTAGGGCTTCAACCTACTCCCATTGAAGTAACTTGGTAACCTCATCCCATCTAGTGCTTATAACTAGCATGTGCCTGAATTAAGGATGTATGAGATGATATATGGTCCTAACCAATGGAATTTCAGTTTCTTAGGATGGCAAAAAATTTGAGTCATAAAGTAAGACCATCTGCCCAACCTCGAATTGTTTTTTTAATATGATGATCATGCCATGATTTTTATCACACCTTTTTAGTCATCTGCCTCTACCTAGTAAGTGATCGCCTTTCATCTAACTACATTAACTTATCCATGTGCTCCGTAGTTCTTTCTCATCAGCTAATCCTCCTATGTGCGTAATACATAGGGATGGTAGCATAAATTCTATTGGTAAAATAGCTTCCATGCCAAACACCAATTGGAATGGTGTGGCCTTTTTCAATCTCTTGTAGGTAGTCCTATATGCCCATAATACTATTGAGAATTTTTCATCCCAATCATGTCTTCCCACATCACAAATTTTGGTCGGTGTTAGGCTCAATATCATTTTAAATGCCTCAACATTTCTATTAGCTTGAGGGTGATACGAGGTGGTCTTATGATATGCCACCATGAACTCGCTAATAAATCTTAAGCTGTCTCATTCAAGAAGTGTGTGCCTCTGTCACTATTTAGGCTTAAAGGGCACCCATACTTGCTAAGTATGTTTTCCCATAGGAACCTTGTCATTGTGGTTACTATGAAATCCTTTGTAGGTGTTGCATCTACCCATATTGTTAAGTAGTTAGTGCAAGTGATGATATAACACAAACCAATCCTTCGCATGGATGGTGAAATTGGTCCTAAAAAATCAATGGATCACTTCTCAAATGGTTCTGCGCTAGCTATCGGTCTCAAGGGAATCTCATCCCTTCTTCTTAGTTTTCCAAGGTACTAGAAATGGTCACAAGCCTTATAAAACTCAATACAATCATGGTAGATGCTTTCCCACCAAAGCCCTGCCATTAGAATCTTCTACACACTGGCATTCCCTACATAGTGTCCTCATGGAATCCCATCATGTGCTTCCTCCATGATTGTAACACACTCATGTTCTAACATGAACCAGCACAAAACCCATCGTGTCCTAGCTTGTATAAGTCTCCACTAATTAGCATGTAGGGTGTGGCACGTATGGCTAACTATTTCCTTTCCAAGGTATTCATTCCCTCTAGTGCCACACCCATTTTGAGAAACATAGAAATATCTTCCAAGTTAGAGGACGCATGCCACAATATAAATAGTTATGCATCTAGAATTATATCCTTAATGCTCTATGCATCCTCCCCTGAGTCAATCCTTGATAAATGGTTAGGCCCTGAGTTACTCTTTCTTGGTTTCACAATAACTGTAAGCTCAAACTCTTGAAATAATAGGAACCACCGACATATGTGCCCTTGTAGAATGGGATTTTTCACCAAGTACTTTAATGTTATGTGGTCCATGTAGAATATGAAGGGTGTTCCCAATAGATATTGTCTAACTTTGTGTAGTGCGTAGATAATTGATAGTGCTTCATGCTTAGTAGTAGTATACTTATGCTCTGTCGGTGTCAAATTTTGCTAGAAAAACACAAGGGGTGGTTAAAAATTCCTTCTCCAGGTTGTGCTATGATTGCCCTAATCACCCTTCCTAAAGCATCAACATGTACATGGAATGACTGATCCAAATAAGGAAAGTGTAATATGGGCATAGTGATAAGCTTATTCTTGAATGTATCAAATGTCATATGTTGCACCTATCCCAAATGGAATGTACATTTGTGCTTCAATAATTCCTCAATGGCACAGATATTTTGGCATACCCCTTAATAAATTTCTAATAATACCCCATATGCCTAAGGAATCCATGCACTATGCTCTGGCTGGTAGGCTCCTCTAATCCCACAATAATGGAAACTTTGGCAGGGTCCACAAGCAAACCTTCCTTACATAAGACATGCCACAATAGGGTTCCAAATGGAGTAGTGAAGAGATGTTTCTTGATTTTGAGGGATATGTGTGACTACCAATATCTCTCCAACATCAACCACAAATTGTCACAATGGTATTTCACTAGTCCATACTGTTTCATCTATTTCTTAGATCATTTCTTTGAAGTGTTGATGAAACAAATAGGGTAATGGACGTAGGAGGAATACCTGTTCAAATGTTGGTTAATGGGTTGTTATGCGTATGACTTTTGAATCCATAGCTGATCGTGAGAACTTCCTTTTGGCTAGGAGGAACTACCTGTAATGCAAAGCAAGACCACCAGAAGGAATTAAACAATATGGGTAGTGAATTGCCTAGCGTATGCTAGATCCGAGAAGTGTGATACTTCCTAGATGGTTGTCAGTCCATTGTTTTAAACAATTTAATGTTGTAAACAAAGTAAATCCTATTGTAATTTAAAATTATTTAGGTATCTCACTTAAAACACAATAAGAAATAGATCTAATCTAACAGGATAAGCTATAATAGAATCCAAAGGTCAAATGATTGGTTCTAGGTTTTGCAGGTTTGACAGAGGTCTTAAGTAGATCACAGGTGGATGAGGGTGAGATGAAATTTGGTGGGTAGGTCTCTATTTTGGGATGTATGGGAAAATACAGAGACCAATGTCGGTTAAGGGTAAGCAGAGGTCAGAGTGTAACCGGTGTCGCCATTCTTGTGGAAATCTGGAAATGCCACAGAACAAGCTTTGGGTCTCCTTTATGATTGCACAAAGGACTTTGGTTGGTTGGGATGAGGTATTGGATGATTGGGGTAGGCTTTAGTGAGGTTTTTAATGGGTATATAGAGGTGGAAATGTTGGAGAAGGTAAATAGGTGGCTAGGCAAACAATAAATGATAAAATAATGATGAAGTGAAATTAACCAAAGAAAGTATGATGTTATACTTGGATTCCAGTCATGAATGCCTATGAGTGATGGATGGAGGTGCTTGACTAGAGGTTTGAAGGTTGCAAGTGATCACCAATTGAAGGGAAGCTTTTTGCATGGACTGCATGTATATTCCTCTTTGCTTGGTTAGATTAGATCATGGTTGGGATGGTTGTGTAGGAAAATATGTTTGATCTCCTTCCTTGAATGTGAATTCTCGCTAGAATTCACTCTCAAGATGTGTTAATGCTCACCAACCTTCTTCCTCTTGCTTTCAACTTCCAACTTCCCAACCTTGAGAATAAGGTTTTTAGGGTTAAAAGGGTAACCGATGGTGGTTCCAGATTAATCAAAGTGATGGTTAGAGGTAAGCGGCATTAGTCAAGGTGGGATTTCCTAGGTTTACTAAACTAGGGAGATCTTCTTGACCTCCTCGGATCTCACGTCATTAACCCCACAGATTAGACTAGGAGCTTCTTGTGAGCATGCGGGGATGTGGTTAGAGGGAATGTAGGCATTGATTGTTAGGGTTTGGGTAAGTCTTAGTTAGTTATGGCAACTTACTTAGAATAGGTCTTAGGTTGAGTTGGCTTGGTGAGGTGTCTAATTGAGCTTTGTATGTGTGGATATTATTTAAAATAATATATTTAAATAATAAATATAGTCAAGATAATGTATTAATTTAATTAAATTAATATCGGTGAGGTGAAAGGGGTGATGGCTATGTGAATGTGATGAAGGGTGTTTATTCGTCGAGGGACCAAAGGGGAGTGTGACCTAATTTTAGTGTCTACATTTTGCCCCTTTTTGTTGTGTAGCTTGTATTGGTAAGAAATGCTAAAAAAAATAAGATGTGGTTGCCCCATGTGTGGGTGAAGGTGATCCCCCTCAAACCAAGAACTGACGAGGCCGAAGGTAGAATTGGTGAGTGGTTTGATAAAAAGGTGAATGTGAGGAAAAGAAAGGTGGGGAATAGGGAAAAAGGGTTAAGGGTGTACGCAAAAAAATCTAGGTAAAGGTTTAGGTCAAAGGTAGTAATAGTCAAATGCACACACATGTATAAACTACAAAGACCCTACCAGTTGAAGAGCAGAAAACTCTACATTGTCTAAGGTCTATAGGTTTATCCAAACAAGGTTGAATTAATTATGGTATCAAGGTATAGGATATGGTCGGGAAGCACAACGTAGGTTAGGTGTCAAAATTTTTAGGTATGTTTTGGTACACCAAAGTTAGGGTTAGGATAAACGGTCATGGAAATATGATAGGTAAGGTCATTAGGTCAACAACACAGTAATGAGTGCCACAAGGTATAGCGAACACATGAGGTCAAAGGCCACTAGACATGGTCCAGTCCAAATAGCTAGGTCAAGATCTTGGGTAAGGCCAAGGTAGGGGTAAAATAATGAGTCCCCAAAGGAGGACAAAGGGAGGTAGTAAATGATGAGGTCAGGAAAGGTAAGGTAAATGGGTTGGGTAAAGGTGGGGTTAGGGAAAGGATCAGGGTGAAGGGTGGGGTAAAAGGGAAAAAGGGAAGGTAATGTGTAGGTGAGGGTGATCGATGCCGTTAAGGATAAGTGAAATTGGTATAGAGGCAACCGACGATTAGGTAGGGCACGTGAATGATGCTAGTCAATGGTAGTCGACATCGATTAGGTCAGGTTGGTTATAAAAATAAAAAATCCACATTTTTGTTATTCATTTGTTATTTGCGAAGTGAGAAAATGAAAAAAAGAGAGAAAAGAGAGAAAAGTTTCTGGAGGAAACGAGATAGTGAGCTAGTGTGATTGGATGAGGGTTTGGTTGGTGAGCAGTGGGTCCACGGGATCAGGTGAGAGATTTTATTGGTTGGAGGTTATGAGTAGCTATTCGGTGATGGAAAAGGCTAGAGAGGGATTAGGGGCCACCGGTATAGTGGCCAGATGTGCCACCAAGATGGTGGTAGCACGATGAGGTAAGAGTCGTACTCTACATTGTGGATTTGATAGATTAGAGGAGTAGATTATTGTTATTTGTAGGTTTTTTGGTTTTGGTTTGTGTGGGTGGGTAAAAATTAAATTTGGGTATGGGGGAATAGCAGGCAAAAAGAGGAAGGGGGAGGGTAGTAAATGGTATAGGTGGGGTGGGTAGAGGTCCAGGGTAGTTTAGGTCATTGTAGGTGGGGTAAAAGGGGTAGGGGGAGGTTTTTAGAAAAGGGGGGTTTTGGGAAGTTGCGGGTTTTTCCATGACAGTGACTAGCGTCGGTCAAGTGTGGCTAGCGTCAGTTGGGTGGAACCGGTATCGGTCACCAAACAGGTGACCGATGTCGGTTAAGGGGTAACTATGGTCGGTAAGGGTGAACCGGTATCGGTCACCAAGTAGGTGACCAATGCCGGTTTAAGGGTGACCGGAGTCGGTTAGGATGAACGTGCAGTAGTCAGGCTTTTAGGCACAAGGGTGCAAAAATGATGTGGGCTAGGTAGTTGAGATGGGTAGGGTGAAAATAGGGTGGAGGGTAATGATAATTGGTGAATATGGTCATAGTACAAGTAAATTAATGATGTCTTTGTATTGGATGCAAGGGAGAGCATAGTTACATATGTGGGATAGGGTTCGCCTCTCTGGTGACAGTGCATGGTGCAGCGACCCTTTTCGAGCTACAAAGCATGTGGAGGAAGTGGATTTGAGTGGGGTTCATCACAGATATGTTATTCTGTAGCGGCACTTAGAGCATGCTCAACTTGGAAGCTCCAACGGCGAGATCGATAGATGGGATCCCGGTGAGATGACTATCTCCTTAGAGGATGTGTTTTGGATTTTTTGGTTACCCATATTGGGTGCCTAGGTGTACTCTATCTCCTCTGAGGCCTCAGAGGAGTTGATTGGGACTATTTTTGGTGAGGAGTGGTTGATCGAGATTTTATAGCACCGGTTTGAGCTATGGAGAGATGTACCTCACCCACCCGGATGAGATGAGGCTAGTGGTTCTGTTGATGGAGGCAGCGTGTTGCTATACACTACCAGATGAAGAGGGTGGACACTTTCCCGATCACTGATGGGGGTACTCCATAATATGATGGTGCATGAGACACACTTTTCCTAGGCAACAACATTCTTAGTGCAGCTATACAAAGAGTTGTGGGCATATGGGCGGTTGCACAGGTTTAGCATGTGTTGTACATTTATACTACACTGTTGGGCATACGAGCACATAGTGTGCATGCGACCTATAGGGATGCCTCGAGTAGATGCATTCCCACCTAGATTTGTGCAGGTGGGATATAGGAGATGGGTGCCAGTGATAGGAGAGTGGAGATTGGATAGGCTGACACATGATGTGGCCCATTTTTGGCATTTACTGGAGGGATTGTCAGAGTGAACATTATATGGAGGCCATATGTGATATTCCCCTCATATAGGCATATGCATGAGGAGCTAGCTAAGCTCTAGCTAGAGAGGTGGATATAGGGTCGCCATGCCGGGGAGGATGAGATGGTCTGGTAGATAGAGTCCGACGGCAGTTCGGGCTCTTACAAGACATTCCTCCACCCTTCCCATAATATCAGAGAGATGATGTGGAGAGGCCCTTACCTCTACCACAACCTACAAAGTGCCCATAGGGGGAGGAGGAGCACCAATGGATCGGTGGCTAGATGACATTGGATGTACTGAGATAGGTACGAGTAGTGGTGGACATCTCGATTATGAGCCATGCTACTGAGATAGGGGAAGCCCGAGACTAGCTACCATTACAATGCAGAGAGACAACCTATAGGGGCAGGTAGCTATGTTGATTACCCAGTTAGGTATACTACAGACACAACTAGAGGGTTTTGAGGCAAAGGTAGTAAAGCTACATGTACAGGTGGCTAGCCTGAAAGCCCAAATGGTAGATGGAGGAGATGGAGATGGTCAGGGGGGATGGTCAAGTGGTATACTTACAAGCTCAGGTGGCAGGTTTATAGGGCTAGTTGGCCACATCCCAGGCACAGATTGGGGCCTTATAGGCCTAGATATAGGCACAGGGGTAGGGACACCACCACAGGCACCGGGAGTAGGTCCCAATTCATAGGTAGCGCAGTCAAGTTGTTGTAGAGGCGAGTACGGGGCCGAGATCTATAGGACCACCATAGAATATGCCTGTATCCAAGTTATGGGATGCCCTAAGTGAGGTGAGATACTATTAGGACTAGCTTATGGTAGCTAGGATATATTTCATATCCTATATTGAGTATAGGGCATAGCGGGTGTCTAGTGAGAGGCGAGATCCCACACTCATAGTGTGAAGAGCACGGAGGTCGGCCGAGCTCGAGGCCCGATTAGGGGAGACGCCACCTAGCACATGGTGACCAACTCTAGGTGAGGTTCTAATAGGGACATAGGATTCTCGAGGGTATACGTGACACGAGAGATGGAGAACATCCGTAAAGATGCCCGATATGCGGTCACTGTTTTTTATGTATACTAGTTATTTTTTGAGATATATATACCTTGCCTACATTATGAAGATAGTGAGGATGTATTAGTGATTTTTAAACTTTGAGCATATACTAGCCTATGTGGCAAAGAGATTTTGTATTAATTCATTCTTTTTGTATATATGAGACCAACTTGTGTGCCGATGACATTTTGTATTATATCGGCCTACGTGCTTTTGACATTATAAGATGATGGACATGATGAGATAGGCATGTATATTGAGATACACATTTATTGATTTATATGATGAGATACATGGTATTTTGTGATGTCTTGATGTTTTTATTAGATGCTAGATGTATGGCTGTGTTAGATGAGATATGGGTTTGTTGTTTTGATATGGATGGAAATTAGGTGAATTAGGCATGACAAAGTCAGTCGGTTTAGGCATGGATTGAGTTAGGTTGCATTAGGCATGGATCGAGTTAGGTTTGGCTAGGCATGGATTGAGTTAGGTTTATTAGGCATGGTTGAGTCAAGTTGGTTAGGCATGGATCGAGTCAGTCGGTTTATGCATGGTTGAGTCGGGTTGTAGGCATGGATTGAGTCGGGTTATAGGCATGGTTGTGTTGAAATTAGATCGGAGGTGATTCATTATTTTTGCAATGAATGATACTATGGGTCATATTTGAGATGTGGTAGAATCGATGTATAGTGATGATAGAGAAATGGTAGGTGTAATAAATTTATAAAATATGAACTTTTTATATATGTGGCATAGTTTCCAATTTTGTATATAAAAGGGAAACTAAGTGAGATATGGTGTAAATGGTGGGGAACATAGAAGATTAATTATTTAGGGTAGAAGATGGCCGAGTTATCCTCCAAGGTTCCTATGCCCTTGGAGTTCTACCCACATATTCCTAGCGAAAAGGGAACTAAGGCCGATGTAGTTCTCCCATAAGCTAGGGAAGAAAATGAGGAGGTGTGAAAATGAGTTGGTAGGTTTTTGGGCATGTTGCGAGGTTGAGATCTGCTAGGTGTGGGTTGATTATAGGTAAAATGATATAGATGGGGGAGATTGTTGTGAAAGAAGGAGCTACCCTAAAATTAAGCGTCGAGGACCAAGTCCCTGTATAAGGTAATGAAAATGTAAACAAAGATGGTTAAAAGATAAAAGGTGGCAATAAAGCCACTGATTGGGTAGGATCATACCAAGTAGATCATACCTTGGAGGCGATGATGAACATAAGAACCTAAAGAAATTACATGATGGAATGTTCTACGATGAAAAGTAGTCACATGATCACCAAATTTCTAAGTTCCAAAAAGTCCCTTGAGGCGGTAGGAAATGAGAGTGGGCAAGGTTCACAGGGTGAAGAGTAGGTAATTTTTATATGGTATGAGATAGCATGCACTTTGGGAAAGAGATCCGAGGTCACAATGGGAAAGTCCATGACAAAAATGTTGAGTGTTTTGACTTATAGTTGAGATAGACTTATCGATGTGGGAAGTCTATATGGGAAAAATTGAACTCCTTGAGGTCTTCGTGAAGCTTATTGATGTGAGAAGCTTTGGTTGCTCTCATTTTTTTTGGAATAGCTTTATATAGCTTTCCTTCATGGGAGCAATCTATTTATAGTAGCAATTGTTGAGAGGAATATGTCCTTTTGAGGGAGTCATCTTTTTATTAGAAGTTTGACTCAATGAGTTTGGTCCCATTGTGAGGTCTTTGTAGTCATGGATAAGACCAAGGTGAAAGATAGGACTCTTGTTCAAAGGGCAAGGTGAAACGACCATGGGATCTCATCTAAAGGTAGACGAATAGTATCCATGAGAATCATGCTAGTTGCGAGTGTTGTGGTACACATATTTAAGAGAAGATAACTAGTGACGGGTACTCACATGATTCTTGTTTAATCGTTAGGGAGGTGTATGGAGTGAATGGAAGCTAAGGGATGAGCATGGGAAGAGACAAAGGGTGAGGTAGGATGATGAGTCAACAATAAAATGGTTGAAGATGCAAGGCATTAAGGGGCTCATGTTTGGGTTTACCATCAAGAGAAGATAAATGATAAGCACTTGATCCATAGGTATGAGTCATGATGTATGGTCCAAGCCAATTAGGAGAAAATTTTCCCCGTTTACTTTTTTTTGCTTTGGTTATGTGTTGATTTTCTTTCAAGACAAGGTCACCGACTTGGAAGGTTCGTTCATGAACACATTTTTCATAGGCACATTTGATATGTTGTTGGTAAACTTGAAGGTGATCCAGAGTGTTAAGATGATGTTCATCTAATAACTCTAGCTATGCTAAATGGTCCTGACAAAATTCATCATCAGTGAGCATTTCATGGAGAGAAATATAGAGTGAGGGGATCTAGACTTTGAGAGGAAGAACAGCCTCTGTACCATAGACTAGAGAAAATGGTGTGGCTGTAAGTGGAAGTGTGAATACTAGTGTGGTATGCCCATAGGGAAAAAGGAATGTGTGTATGCCAATCCTTCCCAGTATCATCAACCACTTTCATGAGAATTTTTTTGAGGGTTTTGTTAGTGGATTCATCTTGGCCATTGGTTTGTGGGTAATAAGGTGATGAGAAACTAAGCTGAATGCCGAAAGGTGTCGCAAAGTTTTTGCAATGTTTTGTTTTTGAATTATTTTCCATTGTTAGTGATGAGGCGATGGGGAACACCAAAGTGGCAAATGATGTGGTGATTAATGAACTCACATATTTTCTCATCTTTCATGGAGATGATTGGTATGGTTTCCACCAATTTTGTGTAGTATTCGGTGGTAGTAATGATCCATTTATGGCATTGGGAAGAATGAGGATTGATTTCTCGACAAGATCCAAACCCCATTGAGAGAAGGGCCAAAGGTCGTGAGCGAACTGTAAGGCATGAATGGGTGTATGATTAAGATTGGAATGTTGTTGGCATTTTACACAATGTTTGATGTAGTCTTAACAATCATGGTTATGGTTCGACCAAGTAATAGCCTAGGTGAAGAATACGCTTAGTAATGAAAGGCCACTAAAGTGACCTCCACATATGCCATCATGAACCTCCTTAATGGTATAAGGAATTTCAGAACTTATGAGGCATCGTAAGAGAATACCATCAAAGCCATGTTTATATAGGAGTCCCCCTAGAATAATGTAATGAGACACCTTTTTAAGGAAGGCACGTTGCCCGTTATGGGTGAGATCAGGAGGTAAGATGGAGAGAGAAAGGTAGTCGGAGTATTGTTTATACCAAAGGTCAATCAGGTCAGGGGTAGTGGTTCCAATTGAGTAAACATCGTGAGGTAAATAAGGTGATTGGAGTCTTTGTACGGTGACAAAGATTATAGAATTGGTAGGTGAAGTAGGTATTTGGGAAGCTAAGCAGGCCATGGTATCTACAAATTTTTTGGTTGAACATGGGATGGTTTGAAGGATGTAACGATTAAAGGTGGTAAAAATATGTCTATATGATGTTTATACTTTTGAATTATCTCGTTACCACATTAGTACATACCATTTACTTGGTTCATGACTAATTGAGAATCACCAAAGATGTTTATTGATTTGACATCTAGGGAATAGGTGGCTTAGAGACCTAGTACGAGTGCTTTGTATTCGGTAATATTGTTGGTGCATTAAAAATCTAGTTTGAAAGAAAAAGGCATGGTTTCTCCATCAAGAGGAATGAGGATAATACCAGCCTTGCCCCCACACCGACACATGGAACCATCAAATAAGAGTGTCATTTGGTAAGTGGGTTCATCCAGGAAAGGGTAGCAATTGACTCATCCTGGAAAGTCAAAATTAGAGGGTTAATCCCGAGAAATAGGTGCATCAGCCATTTGGTGATGATAGATTGGCCCTGATGGACTTTTGATGAATGAATTCAAGGTCAAGATCAGCTAAAAGCATAATCCATCATCCAGCATGCTAATTTTGATAAGGTTTGGCATACATGAAGTGTAAGGGGTCAGTTTTGGTTACAACATAGGTTTTGTGGTTGAGTAGGTAATGATGGAGTTTTGTGGCAACAAAAAATAAGGCTAGGCAAAGTTTTTGGGATGAGCGATGAGCAAGCATGGCTCCCAAGGAGTGATTAGTAACGGATATGTATAGATAAAAGGGTTGATTATCTTTAGGTGGGATGAGTATGGGTGGTTGGAGAAGGTATTGTTTTAAGGCCTTAAAATTTTTGTGATAGTCATCATCCCATTTAAAGGAGACATCCTTCTTGAAAGAGATGATGAAATGGTTGGCACCAATCCGATAATTGTGAAATGAAATGGTCAATAGAATGCAACTTACCTCAAGGATACAAAGTTGTTTAAGGTTAGTGGGTGGAGGCATTTCTTCTATACCGGTGGTCAACTTCTATACCAAAGGGAAACGATAAATCCTAGGAGCTTTCCTAAAAGAACTGCGAAGATGCACTTCTTAGGTCAGCGACTTGCAATATCTAATGAGGCGCTTAAAGATGATTTTAAGGATGGCAAGGTGCTCGGGGTGACATTTATATTTGGCCAAGAGATCATCCATGTAATCTTCCAATATGCGACGCATGATGTCATGGAAGATGTAAGTCATAGCCCATTGATATGTGGCACCAACATTTTTAAGGCCAAATGGCATGACTCGATAGCTAGAAGGTCCCCAAAGGGTGATGAATGAGGTCTTGTGTTGATCTTATGGGGCAAGAAAAATTTAGTTATAACTCGAGAATCCATCCATGAGTGATAGCATCTCGTGACCAGCCATGAGGTCAACCAAATTGGTCAATACCAGGTAAGGGAAAGTCTTCTTTTGGGTAGGCTAGGTTGAGGTCACGGAATTCCATGCAAATGTGGAGTCCCCTGTCACTTTAGTGACAAGGACAATGTTAGAAATCAATGAGAATAATCAATGGGTAAGATGAAGGAAATGGAAAGAAGGCACTTTGAAGTTCTTGTTTGTGAGAAGAGTAATGCGAGGTGCATTTTCTTTAGATTTTGTTTCATGGGTTTGGCATCGGGAATGGTTATGATATTTTGGACCACTATGGTGGGGTCAATACTAGGCATGTCTGTGTAAGACCAAGCAAAATCTTGGATATGATCTCTGAGAAAAGAAGTGATGGCTTCCTATTCGAAGAACATCTAAAGATTGTCCAATCTTTAGGATATGCGAAGTCATCATGAGTATGAATGTTGATCTCGATAGTTGAATCATTCAACATGGTTTGTGTCTCGAGGGTAATGAATAATTTATTTATGAGTCTTCTACACCAAGGTAGGTGAGTATGGATTCATAATCCCGAAATTGAACGATGTTAATTGTAGGTGTGTCCTCATCAATTATTTTTAGGATACGGGAAGGGAAGAGTGGAAGGGATCTTTCCCTCATGTTGATAAGTCGAGGCCCCAAGGAAATGGTGTTTATGAAAAAAAAAATTATAAGGGATAGATTCAGGATCCATCGACTCCATTGGTGAGGATGGTGATGAAGGTGGAACGGTGAAGAAGGTGGAGAAGAGCTAGTGTCCTTAATGATTTCAATGCGGGCTTGTTTGGTAGGTGGTTTGGGAAAGCCGATACCACTACGATTGTTATATTTACGGGTGGTACATAGAATAATGATATGGCATCCTTACTCGTAAAATTCAAAACCAAAACCCTTCCATATACATCGGTGCGAAGAAGGTGTGGGTGAAATGATGATTGGTAAGTGATTGGAAGTCAGCGAGAAAATGGGAAGGTTTGTGATGGTGGTTGGGTGTGTAAGTGGTAGTATCAATTCCCCATAGGTGAGACTAGTACGAAGGTGAGGAGGACCATAAAGGAGACATTATCCTATATGGTGATCATAGCGATGGTTTTAGTAAAGGCTTCCATACTCTTGTGGAGTAAGAAATGTGTTGACATTATACGGTGGTACTCCCCGAGTGAGGTGTTGGAAAAAACCTTCCAAGGGATCAGCGGTTGATATGTAGGTAGTAATTGGTATGGATAATGTGTCGAGGTCGATGCAAAGGTGGAGTTAATGATTGGGAAGCTAATGGGTCAGCCATGGAGGTTATGGTAGTGGTAGGAATGGAGGGGGTATGTGTAGAAGAATCAACGCGTCTATCTTGGTAGGTGGAGGTGTAGGTGAAGTAGTAGTGGTCACGGAGGTAGATGGCTTGATAGGTATGAGCACATCATTGGGTCGGTAAAGTATGTTGCATGTTTTACAAGGTGATGGGTCAACTGGAATGGTATAGGTGTGTCCTTTGTGTTTAAACTTTAAACAATGATGCAAAGTGGAAGGAATGCAACCCATGACAACGTCTATAAAGCAATAGGTTATACTAGAATTCCCCCTCTAAAATGTAAAACAATTTTGGAATAGTACGGGGCCCACACGAATGTGGAGGATGAAGGTGCCTAGTATAGAGGTGATAGTGTCATTGAATGAACGGAATGTGACCAGGTGTTTATGCATGTAATTTTTAGGTATGTGCATTTGAGTGAAAGCATGGGATGAAATGATGTTAATGCTAGCACCCCATCAATCATCACAAGGCATACCCATATGTCCTTAATGTTGATAGAGATGAAGAGGATGGGTCCGAGTCTTCATTTTGGTTGGCATGATCTCTTCCTTTAAGAAGGTAAGGGAGGCCACTTGGTGAATAGGGTGGGGTGAAGATGAAGATGGTAATTTGGTAAGAGAGGCTACATGGTGGGGTGTGATAATGGAGGCTATGGGTGTAGGGTCATTTGGTAAAACATCGATAGATTGGAGAACCTCCATGAGAGCTTAACGATGGGATTTTGAGGTTTGAATGAGGTCATATATGGACATTTTGAGGGGAGATTGATGTAATTGTTTGAGAATGGTGTGATGTGTGACACCATTAGAAATGGGGTATGTGGGACCGCAGATAGTGATTTTAGGTATGGGTGTAGATGGTATGTTGGGTATAGGATTGGTTGGTGGGTCAGTTTCCTTTTCTTTACCCTTTTATGCATGTGTAGTGATGTGTATCATGTTGATTTGAGGGGAGTTGGAAAATGGATAAGGTGTAGGGTGAGTGGTATAATGACACGATGGGAAAAAACCTCTTGGAGGATAAAAACCTGTGTGAGTGGGTTGGGCGCAATGACATTTGGGTGGTGGCATGGCAAGTTCTCTGATGCAAACCATGTTAATTTCAAATCTTGGGTGTGGCTCTAGGAGCTATGAGGGTGGAGGTTGTGGTTGTTGAGTGGGCAGTATGGGAATGGGTGTTGGTGTAGTAGGATCCTCGTCGAGAAGGTTGTCGTCGTCAAAGTTAGTTTCTAGTGGACACAATTGGATAAGGATAGTTTTCAAGGCCTTATAGTTCTCCACATCATGCCTTGGCACATGATGGTATGCATAAATTTTAGTATCGTCAAACCATTTTGGCTTGGGTTTGAGGGGGTCGTAAGGTCTGAGTGGTGGTAATGTGATGACAAAAGTCTTAAGGAGGTTGGTTAAAATTTTGGCATAAGACCTTACTAGTGGATCACAATGGGAAGTGAACATGGGTTTGGGTGTAGGTGTGGTTAATCATCGAGTAATGGTATTTGTAGGAGGGGAGTGGGTCGAGCTATGGTTTTGGGTGCTAGCATGGTGCGGGGTTTCGTTCATTCTTTTTAGGTAGGGTTATAGTAGATGGATGGATAAGAGGGTGTGTGGTCATTTTGACTACCTTATTGTGGGGTAGTGGAGTTTTGTTTTTGGGTTGCACCCTCTTGGGTAAAGGTGATGTGGGTGTACAAGATCTAGAAGGAAAAGTAGATGGGGAAGAGGGCAAGTTACCCTTGGGGATAATGAGGGTGTTGTGAAGGTAGATGACGCAATTCATGCTTGAGGTGTGCGAGACAGTGACTGAAGTGTAGTGGGTAGTGAAGTAATAGCTGAGGGTATTAAAGGTATGGGTGGTAAAGAGGCTGCAGGTGTAGGTGTAAGTCGGGTTGGGCATCTGGGTAGGTCAGAGGTTTGTGAGGAAGGAATGGGTTGTTGTGTTTTTGGTTTATTAGTGGGTGGAGGTTGCTTGACCATGTTGGGTGTTTGAGGTCCTAAGATAGAAAGGACAAGTGTAGGTGTGTTTGGTACAACTAGGGTATTAGTTCTATGGGTTTGGTGCTTATTTGGATGTCGAGTAGGTGTGATGTTGACCTTGGAGGATGTATATAAATCCTGTTTGATAGGTGGATGAGTAAGGATGGTGGTCGGGTGACCCCTAAAGTGGTAATGGGTTTAGTCGAGGTAAATGTTATAGGTATGGGTTTGGGTTTAGGTGTAGGTTGAGTTATGGGTAAGGGTGCGGTTTGAGCTATAACAAGTGTTGTGGAAGGGGTTGTGATAGAGGTGGTTGTGTTTGGTTTGATTGGTCGAAATATATTTGGGTAGATAGTGGAGGTATTAGCAAGGGATCTCTGCATTTGTGTTGAGATGGGAAGTAAAAGGCACCCCATAGTAGAGCCCTATCCACATAATCTAAGTGATCGGCCAAACATGAGAATGACATGTCTATAGGTGGAGTTGGTGAGGACCTAATGGCAATTCCTATAAAATGTGTCTTAGAGACAAGAAATTGGCTAGCTTCAACTTTCATGGGTAAGAGAGCTGAAAGTAGGTCTGCGGGATTTTGGGTAGCGGATGGAGAATGCTCACCAAGAGGAAAAGGTATCTCAACTGGGTCTATGATGGGTGGAGGAGATGATGGGAGCTCCTCTATAAGTGGAGGAATGGATAGGTGCTCCTCTGTGGGTGGAGGAGGTAATGGGTGCTCCTCTGTGGGTGGAGGAGGTAATGGGTGCTCCTCTATGGGTGGAGGAGGTACTATGGGTAAAGGTTCTCTAAGTGGTGAAGCTAGGGTGATATGGCCTCCATGTTAGTGGAAGACTCCTCCGTAGGTGATGAAGGAGATGAAGGGTGTTCCTATGTTGGTGAAGGAATAGGGGAGGTTAGTTCTGACGTGGAAGGAGGATTTCAGGCTAGGATCTCCTCTATGGAAGGAATATGAGGTAATTAGGAGGTGACAGGTATGTCATTAAAGATAGTGTGAACCTCACGGGTATGGGTATCATGAGTTGAGGTCTCACCGGTCTGATCAGACAAAGGGGCATGGTTGGGAAATGGTTTCTTGAAGATGTGTAGGTTTTGGTTGGCAGGTGCATTAGGATTATCCATGGTTAACTCACCTTTCTCAAGCATTTCTTGGACAATATTTTTGAAAGTGATGTAGTTGCCATCACTATGACCCTTTACTCGATGATAATTACAGAAATCATGTTCTTTATACCATACGGTATGGGCGATTTGGGTCAAAACCTAGTGTGTGGTTTTATGGGTGGAAGAGTGATGGCTCCGGCTTTGATAAGCTTTTCTAAGACATAAGATTAAGGTTCCCAATTGGGGTATATTTCCGTTGCTCTCGTCTGAATTGAAAAGTCTAGACAGGTGAGAGATTAGATGAAGGGGTAGCCTAATTTGATGGATGTGCTGGGCCAGCCTTGAGTACCACTACATTAGCGGTGCCCTTAGCTTTTGAATAATTGGTTTGTGGTTTAGAAGAAGAAGAGGTATCATTCGAATTGAATGCTGAATTCTTATTGCGTAATTAGATTTTCTTCTCTTCGATGGCCCGAATCTCTAACTTTCGTGCCATAGTGAATGCTTCATTGAATGTTTGGAAGGTTTGGACCTGTAAGGTTAGTGAGATATGTCTAGCACAAGCCCATGTGAAGAGCTCAATGAGTTCTATTTGTGGCAGTTGGAAGGTAATTTGGTTGATCAAGCTATGCCAGTGAGCAACAAAATTTGTGATAGATTCATCCTCATACTGACGTGTGGAGTATAGATCGGTCATGGTAACCTTCTTGACGATATTGATAGAGAAATGATCCAAGAAGGCTTGGGCTACTTGATTGAATGAGAATATAGAGTGTCTTGGTAACCCACTATATCAATCTAACGCAGTCCAGTGAGGGACATGGGAAAGGTCCTCAAGAGAAAGGCATCATCATAAGCGATCAGATAACACCTGTGTTTGAACAACCGTAAATGTTTTTGTGGGTCTTATTTTCTATTGAAATGATTGAATTTAGGCATTTCCCAATGCATGGGGTATGAGTGGATAGGAATGGATGGGTGAATGGGCTCGTTTCAAATCTCATCGTAGGTGAGAGTGTTGTGGGAGCTAGAAACTAATGCCTCCAATGTTTGCATCTTGTTCAACATCAATTTAATTAGGCCGTTGGTGGGTTGCGATGATTGGGTGCCTCCTGTAGCATGAGAGGGTTGGTTTTGGGAATATAATAGGGGTGACAATCCATTGTATGGGGCTGCCATGTAGGTTGATTGAGAAGAAGGTAATAAAACATTGGGTATGTATCCGGTGTGTATAATGGATGAAATGGGAGGTTGTTGGTAGTATGTATATGGGGGTGGAAGGGTTGTGGTAACCCTAGTGGCAATAGGGGCTAACGATTGTGGAATGGAAAGGACCATGTTCTGAAATGGGGTAGGGGTCATCGACATTGGAGGTGGTAATGTAGTTCTTGGTATGTGTGAGACATTAGGGGTAGATGAGGTTTTGTTTGGGGTATTTGTCGTGGGTATGGTGGATATAGCGGGTACCACGAAGTAGCAACACATGGTAGTTATAGCGGGTATAGGACCTAGCTGCAAAATGATTGGGGTAAGGTAGATGCGGGTAGCACAGAGCCAGATGGGGCCGATGCAGGAGTGGGAGTGAGAGTTGGGGGGATAGATACGGGCATGTCGTATATCAACTGACCCGAGGCATCTCGAGTGGACGAATGGGAAAGGTAAAACTACAAAGCGGTAGGGTTTTGGTCAAGGATTCATGTAAAACTCCTCATCTCTCCGGTAGTGATAGTAATAGGTTGGATGGGATCCATGGCTAGTGATAAAATGGAAGGTGGTGAAGGACTAGGTGGGAGTGGTTGACAACTAGTGTGAAACATAAGTGCGCTTGCTTGTCTTTAGGTCAGCACCATGTGAAAAGTATTGATTAGGTAGGGTTATTTCTCTATAAATGACACAAAGAACAACAGAAACATGTGAATCTAGTAGTAAAAAAAGTGGATTAGGTACCAAATGGTGGTTGGAATGTGAAATAGGCTAACCGATACTAGTTAGGGAAAACTGATGTTGGTCAGGGGTAACCACTTAACCATCCTTTGTAGAAAATGGACAGTGAGTGAAAACCCAAGCAGAAGGTAAAATCTGACAGGTATGCCAAATCTGATGATGTTTACAATGTCAATGGGTATGATGGTAGTGACAGGGACTATGAAAAGTGGAAGAAAATGAATAAAATGTCCTTTTGAGTAGGTTAGAAAAAGGACTTGGAACCGACATCGGTTGGGTATAACCGACGATAGTCGAGGGTAGCGAGGACAAAGTTATTGTGAAATTGAAATAGTGATGAAAGAAAAGTGGTTGTGAATTAAAATATGGTGTGGAATCAGACCTAGAATTCTGAGAATGATGGTGATATGGCCAGGCACACTCAGGTGAAGCTAGAATAAACCATCTACGTGATGAGGAGCGTGCAAGGATGAACAAAAAGTGAAGAACGTGATCTCTCACCTCAAAACACAAGCCAAGTAGAAACACTAAGAAAAATGTGATCCTAGGAGTGCCCTTTCTATTATGTTTGTTTAGCTTATGCTATTTAGGGACTGACACATGAATTGTGAAATAGAGTTTTTTTGGTGAGGATGGCTTCCTATAAAGAAGGAGATCTAAAAGGTGAGGTTTTAGGTATGTTATGGTGGGGGCGGGCTTCGCTCTAAAGTATGACTCGATAGAGCAGCAAGTTGGGTGCCCACTATACCATGATCGTGTGATCACCTACAACTTCTTCTAGGTAGGATGTTTTTTAAGAATGTATGTATTTTGAATTTTTGTGAGATTTGGTAAGACTCAGAGAAAGAGAAAAGGAAATAAGTGCTTTTCTATGATTTGTTTGTCAACCATCAGCTGGTCATGACTTCCAACATATAGGTTGCCCACAATTAATGTGAGCTAATGTGATAAATTAGAATACAATACACTTATTTTTAAGCCCAAATTGAGATGTGTAATTAGATGAAACAATAAGATGAAGAGGAAGAGGGCTGCTCTTTCACTACAATGTAGAAAAGATGAAGAAATGGTTCTTTTTAATTACACCAAAAGAAAAGTTTCCTTTAGAGCAAATAGAAAGAAGAGGTGGGTTACCAAGGAAGAAAAATAGTGTATACGATTTTTAGAAGGGAAACAAATGCACAATTTTTTTCCTAGGAATGAATGAAATGCAAGAACCCTAGATGGGTCCCCCTTTAGGTGTGCCAAAATGTTTCACCTGTTTCTTATATTGTTTCTTTGAAATGTTGACAAAACAAATAGGGTAACGAGCGTAAAGAGGAATACCTATTCAAATGTTGGTTGATGGATTGTTTCGTGTGTATGAATTTCAAATCCATAGCTGATCATGAGAACTTCCTTTTGGCTAAGAGGAACTACCTGTAATGAAAAGCAAGACCACCAGAAGGAATTAAACAATATGGGCAGTGAATTGCCTAGCGTATGCTAGATCTGGGAAGTGTGATACTTCCTAGATGGCTATCAATCCATTATTTTAAACAATTTAATGTTGTAAACAACGTAAGTCCTATTGTAATTTAAAATGATTTATGTATCTCACTTAAAACACAATAAGAAATAGATCTAATCTAACATGCTAAGCTAGAATAGAATCCAAAGGTCAAATGATTGGTTCTAGGTTCTGCAAGTTTGACAAAGGTCTCGGGTAGATCACAGGTGGATGAGGGTGAAATGAAATTTGGTGGGTAGGTCTCTGTTCTAGGTTGTATGGGAAAATATAGAGACCGATGTTGGTTAAGGGTAACGATGGTGGTCAAGTGTAACCGGTGCCGGTTACTATGGAAATCTAGAAATGCCACAAAACAAGATTTGGGTCTCCTTTGTGATTACACAAAGGAATTTTGTTGGTTGGGATGAGCTATTGGATGATTGGGGTAGGCTTTAGCAAGGTTTTTAATGGGTATATGCAGGTGAAAATGTTGGATGATGTCAATAGGTGGCTAGGTAAACAATAGATGATAAAATAATGATGAAGTGAAATTAACCAAGCAAAGTATGACATTATACTTACTTGGATTCCATTCCCAAATGCATGTGAGTGAGGGATGGATGTGTTGATGAGAGGTTTGAAGGTTGCAAGTGATCACCAACTAAAGGAAGCTTCTACATGGAATGCATGTACATTCCTCTTTGCTTTGTTAGATCAGATCATGGTTGGGATGGCTGTGTAGGAAAAGATGTTTGATCTCCTTCTTTGCATGCAGATTCTCACTATAATTCTCTCTCTCTAAAGACGTGTTAATGTTCACCAAACTTCTGCCTCTTTCTTTCAACTTCCAAATTCCAACCTTTAGAATAAGGTTGTTTTGGGGTTAAAAGGGTAACTAACGGTGGTTCGGATTAATCGGTGTCAGTCAAGGCAGGATTTCCTAGGTTTACTAAACTAGGAGATCCTCTTTATCTCCTCAAATCTCATGTCATTAACCAATGGATTATCTTGGGAGCTTCTTGTGAGCATGCGGGAATGTGGTTAGAGGAAATGTAGGCATTGATTTTTAGGTTTTGGGTAAGTCTTAGTTAGTTATGGAAACTTACTAAGAATAGGTCTTAGGTTGAGTTGGCTTGGTGAGGTGTCTAAATAAGCTATATGTGTGGATATTATTTAAAATAAAATATTTAAATAATAAATATAGTGAAAATAATGCATTCATTTAATTAAATTAATAGTAGTGAGGCGAAAGGGGCCATGGCTAGATGAATGTGATGTAGGGTGTTTATTGATCGAGGATCAAAGGGGAGTGTGACCTAATTTTAGTGTCTACACATACACTATCCGGTCATCAAGGTAGACAAGAAGGAACTATAGACACTAAAATTAGGTCACACTCCCCTTTGGTCCCTCGACAAATAAATACCTTCATCACATTCACCTAGCCATGGCCCCCTTCACCCCACTAATATTAATTTAATTAATTTAATTAAATTAATTCATTATCCTCACAATATTTATTATTTAAATATCTTAATTTAGATAATTTCCACACATACACCTCACCTAGACACCTCACCCTAAGACCTATTCTTAGTAAGTTGTCATAACTAACTAAGTCTTACCCAAATCCTAAAAATCAATGCCTACATTCCCTCTAACCACATTCCCACATGCTTAAAGAAAGCTTCCATCCTAATCCACAAAGGTTAATGACATGAGATCCTAAAAAACCAAGGGGATCTACCTAGTTTAGTAAGCCTAGAAATCCCACCTTGACTGATGTTGGTTACCCATAACCATCACCAGTTAAGCTGGAACCGTCGTCGGTCACCTTTTAACTCCCAAAATAACCTTATTTTGAAGGTTGGCAAACATTGCCAAATCCCTGAGAGATATCATATCTTTTGAGAACAAGTTTTAGAAAGAACATGCATGCAAAGAAAGACATCAAGCATTTTCTCTTACACAAGTATCCAATATTCACCCAACAACCATCCAGAACTCACTCCAACACAAATTTGATCCAACCAAGAAAAAAGGAATGCACATGCAGCCCATGCAAGAGATTTCCAATGTTTGGTGATCCTTAATAGCATTCAACCTCTTACCAACACCTTCATTCATCACTCATAGGCACCCAGAACTAGATTTCAAGTAAGTGGAATAGTTTACTCCTCTGGTTCATTCATTTAATTATTATATCTTCATCCTTTGTTCTCCTAGCCACCCATTGACCTCCTTTAATACTCACCCCTCCATATACCCATTAAAACCTCGCCAAATCCTATCCAAACAGCCTAATACCTCATTTTGGCCAACCAAGTCCTTTATGCTAATCATAAGGGAGATCCAGAGCTCATTTTGTAGCATTCCCAGTTTTCCATAGTAACTGGCACCGGTTCTCCCCAACCGGCATTGGTCACCCTTAACCAGAATTGGTCTCTATATTTACCAATACAATCCATAATAGTGACCTACCCACCTATTCCCACACCACCTTTACTCACATGTGACCTACCTCAGACCTCTGTCAAACCTGTAAAGACCCAAAACTAGTTACCTAACCTTCGGATCTTATTTTAACCTATCCTATTAGATTAGATATTTATTATTGTGTTTTGAATGAGATACCTAAATCATTTTAATCACAATAGGATTTACTTTATTACCAGTATTAATTTTTTTAAACGGTGGATTAACATTTTGTTATGCAGGAAGTATCACACTTCCCAAATCTAGCACATGCTAGGTAGTCCACTGCATATATTGTTTAATTCTTTCTAGTGGTCTTGCTTTCCATTTCAGGTAGTTCCTCCTAGCCAAAAGGAAGCTCTCACAATCAGTTGTGGATTCAGGAGTCATATGCGCACAACAACCCATCAACCAACATTTCAATAGGTATTCCTCCTACGCCCATTACCCTATCTGTTTTGTCACATTCAAAGAAATGTCTAAGAATCAAGTGAAACATTTTGGCATGCCCAGTGGGACCCATCCTGGGGTTCCTTGCATTTTATTCATTCCTAGGAAAAGTTGTGTGTTTGTTTCCCTTCTGAAAAGCATACACATTAATTTTCTTCCTTAGTCTCCTTCTTTTTCTTTCTATTTTCTTTAAAAGAAACCTTTCTTTTGGTGTACTTAAAAAGAACCATTTCTTCTTATTTTATGCATTTTAGTGAAAGAGCATCCCTCTTCCTCTTCATCTATTTGTGTCATCCAACTTCATATTTTGATTTGGGCTTAAAATAAGTGCATTGCATTCTAATTTATCACATTAGCTCACATTAATTGTGGGCAACCTATACGCTAGAAGTCATTCCCAGCTGATGGTTGACAAACGAATTGTAAAAAGCACATCTCTCTCTTTGAGTCTTGCCAAATTACACAAATTCAAAACAATTACATATTCTTAAACAACATCTTTCCTAGGAATACCTGTCAATGATCGCACTGATATGAGGATTGGTAGGTACTCCCAAGTCATACTTGAGTGAATCCCACCCTGCCATAACATACCTAAAACCTCACCTTTTAGATCTCCTTTGTAGGAAGCCATCCTCACAAAAAAATTATATTCTACATTTCATGAGTCAGTCATTAAATAGCATAAGCTAGACAAACATAATAGAAAAGGCACTCTTAAGATCACATTTTTATTAGTGTTTCGCAGCTTGCGTTTTGAAGTGAGAGGTCACGTTATTCATATTTCTTGTTCATCCTTACATGCTCCTCATCATAGTTGGTGTATTTAAGCTTCATATGAGTGTGCCTAGACTATATTATCATCTCATTATAAGAATTTTGGGTCTAATTCCACATCATATTTTAATTCACAACCACTTTTCTTTCATCGCTATTTCAAATTCACAATGGATCGATGTCGGTCAATGACCGTCGTCGGTTACCCTCTAACCATCATTGGTTATACCTAACTGGTGTCGGTTCTAGTTTCTTTTGGTTAACCTACCCCAAAGGACATCTATTCACCTTCTTCAAATTTTCAAAGTCCCTGTCACTACTATCATTCCCATTGACCTTGTAAAACTCATTAGGTTTGGCATACCTGTCAGATTTGACCTTATACCTTGTTTTTGACTCATTGTCCATTTTTAAAGTGACCAGTAGTGGTTACCCCTAATTGGCATCGATTTACCCCGACTGGCATTGGTTATCTTGTGCCACTTTCCAACTAACATTTGGTACCTAATCCACTTATTACCACTTTTTTTCCTATTCCTGCTATATTTCTATGTCATTTATAGTAAGGCAGCCCAACCTGATCAGTACCTTTTCACATGATACTTCGACACGTCAAAAAATATAACACCCTTGTATTCCACACAAGTTATCAACCGCTCCCACCTAGCCCTTCACCACCTTCCATTTTATCACCCGCCATGGATCCTATCCTATCACTATCGCTACCAGAGATAAAGAGTTCGTATGAATCCTTGACCAAAATACTACCGTCACCTTGTAGTTTTATCTTTCCCACTCATCCATCTAAGATGCCTTGGAGTCGGTTGACATACGACATGCCCATATCTATCTCTCTAACTCTCACTCCCACTCATGCATTAGCCCCATCTAGCCCGTGTTGCCCACATCTACCTTACCCTAGTCATTTCACAGTTAGGTCCTATACCCACTATGACCTGCCATGTCTAAGTACCTCCATTGCACCCACCACATCCACCATACCTTTGACAACCACCCAAAATGCAACCTTATCTACCCCTATTGTATCACATATACCCGTAGCTACACTACTACTATGGTGTCGGTGACCCCTACCCTTTTCGAATGTGGTCCTTTCCATTCAAAGATCATTAGCCCCATTGTTAATAGGGTTACCATGAACCTTCCACCTCCATATACGTACTTATTAGCAGCCTCTTGTCTCATCTATTATTCACTCGGGTATGTACCCTATTTCACTACCTTCTTCTCAATCAACCTTGTTGGTATCTAGATTTAATCTCCTTCACAACTTGAACAACATCATGAATTTTCACAAGACACTCAAGGATAAATATATGTTTTGTATGTCATTTGTAGGGGGAAGCACGCCTATCTTCTTGTTTGCATTCAATAATTAAGGCGGTGGATAGCACCTTTAAGAGGGTTTTGATCTAACCCTCACTATTTTAGGTTGTGCCTATCAACCAAGGCAAGAGAGCCCTGTATTGTAGCCCCTATATGGTAAGGAGATGGAAATGTCCTTGTGTTTTGCATATAATATGGAAGAGGCTTTGTGAAAACATGATCAAGTATCCATTATCCAAACTCAAAGGATTTGTCACTACTAAATGATGGAAATGTTCTCAAAACAAAGCTAGAACTACTAAAGAAATGATAAAACCTTGATTAACTTTATGCATTTTAGTGAAAGGATTGAATTCTTTTGTGGACACACAATGCAAATGCGAGGGTATTGTAGGTAGGATGTGTTAGTTTAAAATGAAATTATGATGAGATATGTTGGGACAAGAGTAGTTTGGAGTCATCACCTTCTTTGGGAAACTTTGCAAATGAATTACAACACCTAAACAGTAGAGATGTTTCAATGAATCTGAAGTGCTCTTTCAACCAGGATGTGTGCACACATGGATGCCCAAATCTGCACTATTCCATACAAAATTTGATAACCTGCCACAAAGGCTTGAAGCAAAATACCAATGAAGCATCCAGGAATCCCTATTTAATCATGACCTAAGGTGCACCCAAAGGTTTACAGATAGTCTCATTAATCAAGGACAGTAAGATGATTTTAAATCTATTTATCTTCTATCAGATGAGAGCTCTTCTGAATGTAAGATTACAAATGCCATTAAACCATCAACTAGAAATGAGACCCTGTATGATCAGAGAGATCCTAAACACAAGATTGCAACATGAGCATAAAACATAAATTGAAAACATACTGAAACACAAGTGTATGCAAACTTTGCCAAGAGATAAAACCAATTAATCCAAGAATTTGATCAGATATATCAGCAAGGGAATGTTATTTAGACAATCTCAAAGCTTGTTGATGGCTTTACAGCTGAAACCAACTCAACATGATGAACATTTGATGCAAACAAGAATCAAAAATGGCTCTCAGGCAGTTCCTCCAAAAGAAAATGGACCTCTTCCAGTTTTCCTTGTGAAAATTCTTCTCTCCTCCAAAATTCTCAACAGACTTTTCAAAATGCCTCCAAAATACATCATATACCCCCTGCTATCTTGGATCCTTGCATCCCAAGAAAAGAATATGCCAAAGGGATCAAATTTGTTACAAAACCCTATCCATTTGATAAAAAATGATATAAAACTGTAAAACAGCTCACCAAATGCCAGAGATGCACAAATATTTTAAAATATTGCATGAAATTGGATCCTTATCCATCCCAGGGTCACATTTTTGGCATTCCACCATGCCAAGCATGCACTTGCAATCATTTTTCACCTTTTTTCCTCATCATTTTAACTCTGTAACTTTTCATTTTTTACCTTTCACGTGTTTTTCACGGGCTGAGGAAAATATTTCACGAAAAACACTATAGGGCACCGAATCAGCTCATAAAAATGATTCCATTGCACTCAGAAGGCTGAAAGGATGTGAAATCATATAAAATTTCATGTGATTTGGTGTAAAAATAACGATTCCACACTTCTTGGAGCTTCCATGGCACCCAAAAATGACAACACTCAGCAACCGCTGATTAGAAATCAACTTTAAATTTGTGCCGTCCATGTGTCTGGATGAGATTCATCATGTAGACTAAGAAATATCTTCTTTGACTTCTAGATAAAGTGGACACGTGTCCAGCTACCATTGGATCGAGCCTCCAACCTTAAAATGCCTTTTGAACCTTTTCTGACCTTGGGAAAATTTTGAAAATTTTCTCGCTTGCCCTCTGGACGTGCCACGTGTCCTCCCCGTGGGCCCTACCAAAACCGTAGGCCGATTTGATGAGTTTTGCCACTTTTGAGAAAAGGAAAATTTTCTCAAAATTCTCCATGCCCCGAACACCCGCTGCCATTTCTGCCACGTGGCGGTCTCCCATTCACTGTGGAGCCGACCCCTCCTTCTTTCCTTCATTCCTCCACGAGCATCAAAACTTCATGCGGGCCCGAGCTTTCCTTTTTACCTTTTGAAATGTGCCACGTGTCTCTGTCCTATTGGATGTGGAGCCGACCCTCCAAATTTTCTACGGGTTTATTTTTCACCTTGAGATTTTTCACCAAATTTGTAAATTTTTCCATTTTCTCCGTGCGCTCCATTTCTCTGCCAAATCTGGGACACGTGTCCTACTTTCATTTGACGCGGGCCTATTCTTCATTTTTTACCTTTTATACCAAGGGGAGAATTTCAGAGAAGTTTTCTTTGGCCCTCATTCCCATTTCTCCTCTGGACACGTTTCTCTTTCCTATTCGATGCGGGCTTTTAGGCTGAATGTTAACTTTAACATTTTGTAGTTAAAAGCTTCAAAAATTTCACAAACTCCACTCCTCCATGCTAACTTTCTTGGAAACATGTACATTTCTTATTGGAGGCGGGCCTTTGAGTCAAAATTTTCCCTTGAAACGTTTGAGCCAAAAACAATAAAATTTTCCCAACTTCCACATTGTCCGTTTCATCTCCCTGTGCCACGTGTCGCTTCCCCATTGGGTGCGGGCCTTCGGGAAAAATTTGGATTTTGAGAATTTTTGCAAAATGAAAGCAAAAAATCTAAGTGTGACCCGCCACCTAATGATCCTCCAACCAATTATATCGTGCCACGTAGGCACACCATTGTAACACTGCGGGGGCACGTTCAAAATTTTTCCTTTTGCAAAAAACTCAAAAATGACAAGTTAGCAATGTTTTTCCGCATATCCTGACCAATGAGAGCCTGCCATGTCAGCATAAACATTGTAATGATAAATTTGACAGCTCGAGAGCACGTCAAAATGTGAAAAATACAGGGAATGCCCTAGAAACCAAATTTTTTGATAGGGAAAGTAGAATTCTTCATTTTAAACCAACTGAATCATTCTTGACATCATTTGCAACCTTGGGATTGGGGAAACACTTGCACAAATTCAAGATTTGATCAATTTCGAGTTTTTGCATGATTTGGCAATGGAAAAGATGGCACATCCCAAAAAAATGAAATATTAGGGCACAAATGGGGGAAACTTGGATCTTGTTTCAAAATAGGGTAGAATAACAACATTATGAGCATATCAAAGGCATTCAATTGGAAAATGCAAACTGTAGACCACGGGACCAAAAATGAAACGTTTATGAGTACATTTGGTCATGAAAAAAAAAGGCACATTATGCAAACTCAATAATGGGACAAACATTGGCTCCTCGCAGGGATGGGCGCTCCCTGAGTGCCACAAGATCACAACGTATACCAAGTGCCAAAAATACATTGGGTAAGGAGTCAAAACATGCAGAGCAGCCCAAAAACTAGAATTTCCACCAAAAAGGATTGAGAAAACTAGACCAACCATGGTTGCCAAGGACAAAAGGGAAAACCACAAGCCAACAACAACAAAACAAGGAAAATACAAAACAAAAACAAGGGCTATACAAAATGTACAACTTGTGCATACCTCACATGGGGATTCAATCCAAGAAATGTTTTAAATGTCTACCATTAACAGGAAGCTCCAACAAATCCCCATCCAAATCCTTGAGAAAAAATGTATTTTCTCCAATCCTTATATCAATGGCATAAGGGCCCGTCCATAGAGCATCAAACTTGCCATGCTTGCCCTCGTCTTCATGCCTATTATCCCACAACAAAACCCAGATCCAACACTTTGAAAGATCTAGGGGTGACCATCTTCTCAAACAACTTCTTCAATTTCTCCCTAAACCTGACATGCCTTTGATGAGAAGCTCTCCTTTCTTCATCTAACTCAATGATCTGATTGATTCTTGATTCATATGGGCCATGTTCTTGATCTTCCAACTACTGGGAAAACTGAAAAGTGGATAATTGCAGGTGTAATGGCAGCAAAGCCTAAGTTCCATACACCAATTCAAATGGACTTTTACCAGTTGCTCTTTTTGGAGTTATTCTATCAGCCCAAACTACAAATTTCAATTGTTCTCCCCACTTCTTCTTGTTGATTTCCAAGGTTCTTCTAATGATCTTGAGCAAGTTCTTGTTACTTGATTCAGCTTGTCCATTACCTTGTGGATTGTAGTTTGAAGAATAAGTCAGATTTATCCCATATTCATTGCACATTGCCATCAAAGGCTTGGCTCTAAAACACATAGCATTATCAGATACAATCTTAACTGGAACCCCAAACCTACATATGATATGATTCAGCAAGAAATCCATTACCACTTGGTGTGTTGCCTTTCTAGATGGAATTGCCTCAACCCATTTTGTAAAATAATCAGTTGCTACAAGGATCCATTTGTAACCAACACTAGAAGGATCTGAAATCTCACCAATAAAATCCATTCCCCATTATTTTAAAGGAGCTTCAATTGATATAGGCTGCAAAGGAAGGGAGCCTAAAGCTTTCAATCTTCTCGAGAAATGTTGGCAACTATCACATCTTCTAACTAGCCGGTTTGCATCTTTGAAAAGAGTTAGCCACCAATAACTAGCTCTTAAAATCTTATGTTCTATTACTCTCCTAAAAAATGTCCTCCACAAAATCCCCCATGAAAATCAGCAATCAACTCAGGAGCTTCATCTTCAGTTATGCATTTCAAGAGGAAACCCTCGGGGATTCTTCCAAGCCAGCCCAAGGTCTATTATGATATATTGTTGAGAAGCCACTTAAGGGCTCTTTTTTTATTTTTATTCAAGTGAATAGGAAAGCATAGGTGCTTGAGGTAGAAGATCACATCCTTATACCATTCAGAATTCATCAATTTGTCAAGAAGGTCTACCTTTCCTTCCTCTAGCTGATTCACTTCTACGTTTTGCAAATTACTCTCAGCCATGAGCTTGGCAAGACCCAAACCTCTTACCAGCTTTGTAGTTTGGATATCCATATCATACTCTTGTAATTTTTGACCCACCTACATCTCTTTCTTGATATCTCCATGTCAGATAAGATGTCTTTAACCATGGTGTGGGGAACATAAGCAACAACCTTTGAACTCAAAATGTAGGGCCTGAAAATCTTTGTTGCTTTTACCAATGCAAATGCTTGTTTCTCCATAATTGTGTACTTCAGTTCAGCATCTTGTAAATCCTTACTAAAGAAATCAATAGGCCTCTCAGCTCCATTCTCATCCTTTTGTAACAAAATTGAAGCAATAGTAAATTCAGATGTAAAAGAGAAGATTTGGAAAGGCATCTTATAGTTTGGAGTTGCCAAAATAGGTGCATGCTTGAGTGCATCCTTTATTCCTTCAAAAGCTTGGATGGTAGCCTCTTCCCACTTAATAACTTGATCCTTTCTTAGCATTCTTGTGATTGGAAGAGTTAACTTAGAAAAATCAGAGACAAACCTTCTAATGAAATTGATTTGGCCAAAAAAAGATTGAATACTTTTCTTGGTTCTTGGAATGGGCACCTTACTAATTGCTTCCACTCTCTTAGGGTCTATCATAACACCTTCTTTGGACACAATATGTCCTAGAAACTTGGCCTTTGGCACACCAAAATGACACTTCTTTGGATTAAGTGAAATTCCATAATCCCTACATCTAATCAAGCATCTTTTCTAGGTGTTGCAAATGGTCTGCTGCTGCCTCAAAAAAACAGTCACATCATCTTGGTAAACTACAATAAATTCATTGATATAACCAACAAAGGAAACATCCATCACCCTTTGAAAAGTAGCACTAGAATTCATCAATCCAAAAGGCATCCTTACAAAAACATAAGTCCCCCAAGGAGTAGTGAAGGTTGTCTTAAGTCTTTCTGATTCTTTGACAACTACTTGATTATATCCGGAGAAACCATCCAAAGTAGAAAGAATTTCTGACCCTGTTACAAGCTGCAACATATTCTCCATGTTTGGCAAAGGATAGTTTTCCTTCATAGATGCTTTGTTTAGATTCCTAAAATCCACACAAAGTCATATATCTCTGTTCTTCTTTCTAACTGGCACAAGGTTGGCAACCCAAGAAGAGTATCTAGTAGGATGAATGATGCCACCGTCTCTCAATTTCTTCAACTCTTCTTGCATTTTCATGGAAAGCAAAGGTTAATAGGCCTTTGTTTTTGTCTAAATGGCTTGGTTTTGGCCTCAAGAGGGATCTCATGCTGAAATAAATCTTCTCTATATGCCTTCAGCTCTGAATAAGACCAAGCAAGGTAGTCTTGATATTTCTTTAAAAGTTGGGCATAGGACTATTTCTCCTCTTTGCTGAGATGGCTGCCCAACCAGATCTTCCTTGGTTTGTCTTTAGTTCCCAAGTTGTGCTCTTCCACATCCCTTGAAGCAAACAAGTTTCTATTTATGATGCAATCAGCATTGCTAAAATTGGATTCAAGTGCAACAAGACCTTTAGGAATGGTATTTGTTTTCAATTGTATAATATCCTTGTCAAAAAAAGTTTCTCTACCTTCATTCATGCATACCAATGGTTCCCAATCAATATTTTGAGCAGAAAACTCACCTTGGCATTGTAAGAATCTCAACACTTGTGCATCATCATCAAAAATCTGCCAATGCTTCACATTATCTAGGACAGCTGGCCTTGTTAGCACTTCAATATCATATTCACAAAAAGGTGAAATGGTGCAATTTTTGAATCTAGAACCAAGGATAGCCAGCTTATCAGCAGCAGCATTAAGACTTCTATCATGGTAAACAATGTTAAAGGAATCAAACATTTCAATCAAGTCCCAAACAACATGCTTATATTGTTTCATACGCTGATTTTTGTAGCATACAACTTTCTTACTTGCTTGACAACCAGCTCTGAATCCCCCTTGGCAACAATATCCTTCACTCCATATTTCCATGCAATCCTTAATCCCAATAATAATGCCTCATACTCAGCAATGTTGTTAGTGCACTCAAAATTGAGCTTGAAGGAAAAAGGAAACTTTTCTAAACTAGGAGAAACCAACACTATACCAGCACCATTGCCAAATTTGGAGCAAGCTCCATCAAATAGTAATGTCCATGGAGAACCTACCATACCAAGGCACTCTGATTTATCCATCTTATTCTCTTTTCCATCAGCAAAACCAATGAAGTTGTCAACATCTACAGAAAACAACACTTCATAAGAAGCATTGTTGGGATCTTCAATCAAGTGTAACATCTTCTTTTCACCATAGAGTTGACAAGGCTGACCTCAATGGGAATGGTGGCAAAATACATGTCCACTTGAAAACTACCACCAACACTTGCAGAACCCATTTTCTTGACAAAAGCATACCCCATTTGGTAGGGAAGTCAATAATTACAACATCAAGTTTTAAATTCTTATCCAGATAGGCTGCAAGTTGCACTACCAACCCCTTCACACAACCAACAACTGGCACTTCCCTTAAATCCATGGCTGTACACTTCCCATATGCTACTATCACTTTGATATCCAACTCATTCATGACTTCTAGAGGCATGACATTACATGATGCACCGGAATCAAACATGCAATTGTGAAGCAACCTACCTTTTATGAGCAAAGTTGTGAAGAATGGATCAACATTCAATTGGGAATCAACCAAGGATGTCCCCAAATATACTTCAGGTGCCTCTCCAAGATCTTCCATTGGTGGTGGTGTTTCAAGGCCAGCAATGCTTTGAAGAGGATTCTCAACAACATTTACATTTTTGCTTGGGGTAACCTTTTCTTCTTTCAATCCCAAGTATTCAAAAGCTCTTTTCTTGTGCTCAGGTATTCTAAGAAACTCAATGATGGGAACACTCACTTTAATTTGGCTCAATACCTAGGCTATATCATATGGAACATTCCCTGCGCACAACAACATTGGAAGGGAAATAAGAAGGTTCATCGGATGGAGAAGTATTCTTGGCAGATGGGCATGGAGAGGACTGATATTTTTGCATGGGATAGCGGGGTTCTTGGAAAATATTTCTCTTCTAGGATTATCTTTGGGAATACTTGTGAGCAATGGTGTCTTTAGTTTGTCTTGAGGACCATCTCCTCTAACAACTTTAATCCTAGTATTGTACTCCTTTTCTTGACCAACCATAGCATTCATTAAAAATTGTCTATCTTCCTCCGAAGGAATACCACCATCATACTTCTTGATCATTAAAGCCCTTATATATTCAAATTCATTATTAGGAATTTCAAAAGCCCGAACTACATCTACATTATGAACTTGAGGAAAAGAAAGAAATGGTACCCTCTTTATGCAATCACGAAGGTTCAGCAGGCCTCCTGCACTTATCACATCTCGTTGATGTTGCTACGCTTGTTGTGAGCCCGAAGAGCTACCCATCATACAAATATTATCATCCATTTCATTCTCATTATCATCAAAAAATCTTGCTGGTCTATTTCACATGGTGGATGAGGAAGAAAACATCTGTCACACCGATCCATATCGGAAATTTCTTGAACAACAACTCTTGCGCAATCGGAGGGTCGAGCACCACTCTATTTTCACGTGCTTTGGGTTGTCTACTTGTAGATCCAATAGGCCCTTTACCTTTATCATCTTGTCTTTGATCACCCCTAGGATGATTGCCAAATCGATCATGGTTTTGAGTTCTTTGCTGTCCTTGTGAACTTTTCCCAATTCCTTTCTCAGCCTAGGCTAACTTGTAAGAAATTTCTTTAACAGCCCCTACCAAAGTCTTGACAACATCTTCTAAATCAGCACCCTTGCTAGCTTGTGGCTTCTCAGGGTTTATCAGCTTCACACCATCCCTCTTAAGTGGTTTACCAACAACCTTGATATTATTTTCAATTTGAAGTGCCATGGTGAAAGCTTGTCTCAAGTTTGTAGGATTTTTGTCTCTCAAGTAATAAGCTGCCTTTTTATCAAATGCATCTGCGTATTTGATCAAGCAAGACTCATCACAAGGCCTCAAAATGATAGGAAGCCTTCTCAATGTTTTATTAAATCTTGTATTAAAGTCATGAATGGTCTCATTAGGGTTCTTCTTGATATTCTCAAACTCGGATAGAAGGAACCTTGGATCTGTTTTATCTCCATATTGTAATCTGAATGCATTACTCATCTCAGTCCATGAATCAATAGAGTTATCAGGTAGAGCTTTATACCAATCTCTTGCATCTTCCTCAAGTGTATGGATAAACAATTAATATACACATCCTCAAATTCTATTTCAAAATCTTCCATCATGTTAACAAAGAGTTTGAGATGTTGATCTCTAGTTATGGCATTGTTACCTTGGAATTTTGGTAACCTATTTCTCACATCTTGTGGGATAGCATTTGGATAACCATCCATTCCTCCAAAATCTATAGGACCAAAGGTGTTAACAACAAATGGAGGTCTAGGATGAGCCATATTGTTTGGTGGGGGTGATCTTGGAGGTGAAGCAAGCTGATGAGGAGTAGTAATGGGTCTGATTGGAAAAGATGAATGATCTCTAAAATGACAACCCCCAAAGGCTCTCTCTCTTGATAAACTTTAGCAAACTTAGAAACCACAAGAGCAGATCTAGGAGTAGGTTTTTTAAATACACAAGAAGGTCCCTCACCTGATGGAGAATGAAAATCAGCAAGAAGATTACCTGAATCAGACCTACTTGAAGAAGAATTATAATATTCAATAACAGGCTACTCTCCTTCAAATTCAACTATGGGGATTTCTTTTCTTACAACCAAATCACCAACCACTTTCCACACTCTTCTTCCCTCTAGTTCTAAGCTTCTTGATTCAGTGAGAAACTTCTTAGAAGAGTCCTTGATGAAGAGGGATCTCCTTCCCTCCATTTTGACAGATTTAAACAACAAGTTTCAAATGACAGAAATGTGTAAGACAACTGGTAGTTCAAGGTCCAAACAACATGGAGTCACCACTAAGGATTTCCACCTTAGTTGTGAAAGAAAGCACTAAAATATTCTTTCAAATGTATAATATGAAAACTTTGTAAGATTTTACAAATAAGATATTCTTCTTCTTAATTCAACCAAGAAAAGTGCATTGAAATCATATAAACTATTTGGTAAATGATAAGAGCAAGTCGAGTTTGAAATCCTTTTACCCAAAACATGCAGATCTGAAGTATGAAATGATGTCTCAAGAATGTAACAGCTCAAAAACTTAATCACACAAATGCTCAAACCTTTCAAATACTTCAAAACCACCAAGAAATTCCAATAAGTCCCCAGCAGCGGTGCCACTTAGGTGTTGGTATCTAGATTTAATCTCCTTCAAAACTTGAACAGCATCATGAATTTTCACAAGACACTCAAGGATAGATAGATGTTTTGTATGTTGTTTGTAGCTGTGGGAAGTATACCTATCTCGCTTGTTTGCATTCAAGAATTGAGGGGTGGATAGCACCTTCAAGAGGCTTTTGATCTAACCCTCACTATTTTAGGTTGTGCCTATTGACCAAGGCAAGAGAACCTGTATTGCAGCCCCTATATGGTAAGGAGATGGAGATGTCCTTGTGTTTTGCATATAATATGGAAGAGGCTTTGTGAAAACATGATCAAGTATCCATTATCCAAACTCAAAGGAGTTGTCACTACTAAATGATGGAAATGTTAAAGAAAACAAAGCTAGAGTTGCTAAAGACATGATAAAACCCGATCAACTTTGTGCATTTTAGTGAAAGGATTGAATTCTTTTGTGGACACACAATGCAAATGCAGGGGTATTGTAGGTAGGATGAGTTAGTTTAAAATGAAATTATGATGAGATATGTTGGGACAAGAGTATTTTGGAGTCATCACCTTCTTTGGGAAACTTTGCAAATGAATTACAACACCTAAGCAGTAGAGATTTTTCAATGAATCAAGTGCTCTTTCAACCAGGATATGTGCACACATGGATGCCCAAATCTTCACTATTCCATACAAACTTTGATAACCTGCCACAAAGGCTTGAAGAAAATACCAATGAAGCATCCAGGAATCCCTATTTAATCATGACCTAAGGTGCACCCAAAGGTTTATAGATAGTCTCATTAATCAAGGACAGTAAGATGATTTTAAATCTATTTATCTTCTATCAGATGAGATCTCTTCTGAATGCAAGATTGTAAATGCCATTAAACCATCAACTAGAAATGAGACCTTGTATGATCAGAGAGATCCTAAACACAAGATTGCAACATGAGCATAAAACATAAATTGAAAACATACTGAAACACAAGTGTATGCAAACTTTGCCAAGAGATAAAACCAATTAATCCAAGAATTTGATCAGATATATCAGCAAGGGAATGCTATTTAGACAATCTCAAATCTTTTTGATGGCTTTACAACTGAAACCAACTCAACATGATGAACATTTGATGCAAACAAGAATCAAAAATGGCTCTTAGGCAGTTCCTCCAATAGAAAATGGACCTCTTCCAGTTTTCCTTGTGAAAATTGTTCTCTCCTCCTCCAAAATTCTCAACAGACTTTTCAAAATGCCTCCAAAATACATCATATACCCCTTGCCATCTTGGATCCTTGCATCCCAAGCAAAGAATATGCCAAAGGGATCAAATTTATTACAAAACCCTATCAGTTTGATAAAAATGATATAAAAGCTCAGTAAAACAACTTGCCAAATGCTAGAGATGCACACATATTTTAAAATATTGCATGAAATTAGATCCTTACCCATCCTGTGGTCACATTTTTGGCATTCCACCATGCTAGCATGCACTTGCAATCATTTTTCACCTTTTTCAACTTTTCATTTTTACCTTTCACGTGATTTTCACGGGCTGAGGAAAATATTTCACGAAAAACACTATAGGGCACTAAATCAGCTCATAAAAATGATGCCATTGCACTCAGAAGGCCAAAAGGATGCAAAATCATATAAAATTTCAAGTGGTTTTGTGCAAAAATAACGATTCCACACTTCTTGGAGCTTCCATGGCGCCTAAAAATGACAACACTCAGCAACCGCTGATTAGAAATCAACTTTAAATTTGCGCCATCCACGTGTCTGGATGAGATTCATCATGTAGACTAAGAAATATCTTCTTTGAATTTTGGATAAAGTGGACACATGTCCAGCTACCATTAGATCGATCCTCCAACCTTAAAATGCCTTTTGAACCTTTTCTGACCTTGGGAAAATTTTGAAAATTTTCCCCGCTTGCCCTCTAGACGCGCCACGTGTCCTCCCGTGGCACCTACCAAAACCGTGGGCCGATTTGATGAGTTTTTCTACTTTTGAGAAAAGGAAAATTTTCTCAAAATTTCCGCACCCCGAACACCCGCTGCCATTTCGCCATGTGGCTATCTCCCATTCTTTGTGGAGCCGACTCCTCCTTCTTTCCTTCATTCCTCCACGAGCATCAAAACTTCATGTGGGCCCAAGATTTCCTTTTTACCTTTTGAAATGTGCCACGTGTCTCTGTCCTATTGGATGTGGAGCTGACCCTCCAAATTTTCCGTGGATTTATTTTTCACCTTGAGATTTTTGCCAAATTTGTAAATTTTTCCATTTTCTCCGCGCGCTCCATTTCTCCACCAAATTCGGGACACGTGTCCTACTTTCATTTGATGTGGGCATATTCTTCATTTTTTACCTTTTATACCAAGGGGAGAATTTTAGAGAAGTTTTCTTCAGCCCTCATTCCCATTTCTCCTCCCGGACATGTGTCTCTTTCCTATTCGATGCGGGCTTTCGGGCTGAATGTTAACTTTAACATTTTGTAGTTAAAAGCTTCAAAAATTTCACAAACTCTGCTCCTTCATGCTAACTTTCTTGGACACGTGTACATTTCTTATTGGAGGCAGGCCTTTGAGTCAAAATTTTCCCTTGAAACCTTTGAGCCAAAAACAATAAAATTTTCCAAACTCCCACGCTGTCCGTTTCATCTCCCTGTGCCACGTGTCGCTTCCCCATTGGGTGCGGGCCTTCAGGAAAAATTTGGATTTTGAGAATTTTTGCAAAATGAAAGTAAAAAATCTAAGTGTAACCCGCCACCTAATGATCCTCCAACCAATTATATCGTGCCATGTAGGCACACCATTGTAACACTGCGGGGGCACGTTCAAAATTTTTCCTTTCACAAAAACTCAAAAATGACAAGTTAGCAATGTTTTTCCCGCATATCCCGACCAATGAGAGCCTACCACGTCAGCATAAACATTGCAATGATAAATTTGATGGCCTGAGAGCCCATCAAAACGTGAAAAATATAGGGAATGCCCTAGAAACCAGATTTTTGTGGGAAAGCAGAATTCTTCATTTTAAACCAACTGAATCATTCTTGACATCATTTGTAACCTTGGGATTGGGTAAACACTTACACAAATTTAGGATTTGATCAATTTCAAGTTTTTGCATGATTTGGCAATGGAAAAGACAATGACACTGACTGAAAAAATGAAATATTAGGGCACACATGGGGAAACTTGGATCTTGTTTCAAAATAGGCAGAATAATAACATTATGAGCATATCAAAGGCATTCAATTGGAAAATGTGAACTACGAGACCACGGGACCAAAAATGAAACGTTTGTGAGTACATTTGGTCATGAAAAAAAAGGCACATTATGCAAACTCAATAATGGGACCAACACAACCTACATAGCAATGCCATATCTTTGGAATGCCACCCGCATTATATACCCAAAACCAAACCTCTCATGCTACGGGAGGCACCCAATCACAACAACCTACTAATGACCTAATAAACCGATGATGGACAAGATGCAGACATTGGAGGCATTAGTTTCTAGCTCAGTAACACTCTCACCTACGATGAAATTTGTAATGAGCCTATCCACCCATCCATTCCTATTCATCCATACCCCATGCATTAGGAAATGCCTAAATTCAACTATTTCAATAGCAAAGAGGACCCACAATAGCATTTGCAGTCATTCAAACATGGGTGATACCTAATTGTTGACGATGATGCTTTCCTCCTGAGGACCTTTCCCATGTCTCTAACTAGACCTACAATAGATTTGTATAATGGGTTACCTAGATACTCTATATTTTCATTTAATCAGTGTAGCCCAAGCCTTCTTAGATTACTTCTCCATCAACATCATTAAGAATGTTACCATGGTGATCGATACTCTATGCGTCACTATGATGACAAGTCTATCAAAGATTTTTTTGCTCATTTGGTGTAGCCTCGATCAATCAACTCACCTTCCAACTACCACAAATAGAACTCATCGAGCTCTTCACACGGGCTTTTTCTAGACATATCTTACCAACCCTACAGTCTAGACTTTGGAACATTTGATGAAGCATTCACCATGGCACAAAAGTTAGAGATTTGAGCCATGAAGAGAAGAAAATCAAATCATGCAATAAGAATTTGGCATTTAAGTTGAATGATACCTCTTCTTCTTCTAAACCGTAGAACAATTATTCAAAGGCCAAGGGCACCACTAATGCATTCATACTCAAGGTTGGCCCAACTCATCTATCAAATCAAGCTAGCCCTTCATCTAATCTCTCACCCATTTAGACTTTTCAATTCAGACGAGAACAACGGAAATACACCCCAATTGGGGAGCCTTACTCTTCTGTCTTAGAAAAGCTTATCAAATCTAGGGCCATCACCCTTCTGCCTATAAAACCACACACTAGTTTTGACCCTACTCACCCCATGCCTATATGGTATAAATAACATGACTTCTATAACTATCATCGAGTAAAGGGTCATAGTGATGGAAATTGCATCACTTTCAAAAATATTGTCCAAGAAATGCTCGAGAAAGGTAAGTTAACCATGGATAATCCTAACGCACCTACCAATCAAAACCTACATATCTTCAAGAAACCATTTCCCAATCATTCCCCTTCATCTGATCAAACCGGTGAGACCTCAACTCATGATAGCCATACTGCGAGGTCTCATGCGCTATTTTTAGTGATGCACCTATTACTTCCCATTACCCCATATTCCTTCCATAGAGGAGATTCTAGCCGAAGTCCTCCTTCTACATTAGAACCTGCCTCACCTATTCCTTTACCCACAGAGGAACACCTTTCACGTCCTTCCTCACCTATGGAGGAGCCTTTCACTAACATCAAGACCATTTCACCTTTGGTTTCTCCACAGGGGACCGACACCACAATAATTCTTAGTTTATGGAGGATACTTGTTTATCTCCTCTACCCACAGAGGAGCACTCATCCTCTCCTCCACCTACAGAGGATCACCCTTTCTCTCCTCCACCTATCACGGATCTAGTAGAGATACCTTTTCCTCTAAACGAGCATTCTCCATTAGCTACACAAGATCCTGCAGACCTACTCTCGGCTATCTTATCCACGGAAGTTGAAGCTAGCCAATTCCCCATTTCTAAGACACATTTTACGGGAATTGCCATTAGGTCTTCATCAACATCACCTACAGATGTGTCATTCTCACATTTGGCCGATCACCTAGATTATGTGGACAAAGCCTTATTATGGGGGCATCTTCGCTCTCGGTCTTAATGTAAATGTAGATGTCACTTGCTGATTCCTCCACTATCTACCCAAAAATATTTTGACCAATCAAACCGAATACAATCACCTTTCCCAAAAATTCTCCCATGACACCCATCATAGCTCAACACACACCCTTACCCATAACCCAACATACATCTAAAGCCCAGCCCACACCTACAACATCTTCCCCGATTAAACCTATTACTACCTTAGGGGTCACCCTAATTACTAGCCTTATTCATCCACCTGTCAAACTAGATTTAGCCACATCCTCTAAAGTCAACACCAAACCCACTCGACACCCAAATAGAAGAACCAAACCCATATAACTCATACCCCAACGACGCCAATCACACCTGCATCACCTTCACCTGTTTCGTCTGTCTTAGGACCTCAACCTCCCAACACGGTCAAGAAACTTCCACCTATCAGTAAACCAAAAACATAATAGCCCATCCCTTCCTTGCAAACCTCTAACATACCTCGGTGCCCAACATGGCTTACACGTACCTACAACATCTCTACCACCCATACCTCCAATACCTATTAGTGTAAATCTATAGCACTCCCTAAATGACCTCCAGATCCGTAGTTTAGAATTGGGTCATTTAGTGTGATTATACAACATTGAATTTTCTCCAAGGTGTGCGACCTTGTAGATGAGAAAATTCTCTAGAGAAAAATCTGGTTCTTACTCCTCTGTTTAGGTGTATGGATGAATTCAGCAGAGGTTTAGTGCTAAATCCTACTCTAAATTTCAAGGAGACAGAGATCAAGGATGCAAAAAAAAAAACAAGTAAAAATGGTGATACACCAAAGGAATGATGAAATTTTGTCTTGCAAATAAACGAAAATCATGGAGATGTAACACCAAGCATTCACAGATTGCTATAATGTAATGAAGGACCAGAAAACAACGATAAATGCATGAGATGATTGGAAGATCATTCACAAAGCATGCATTACCATTCCCAAATTTGATACAATGCATTAAACTAGAAAAAGGAAAAAAACATGTCACAAGCTCCATTGAAGGTCTTAAAACTCCTCGAATTCACATGCCAAGGGGAAGAGGGGATTCTGCAAGAAACAAAATGTCTAACCCTTTACAAATGATCCAAAATCTAGCTTTTAATGGCAAAGCAGAACCAAGGAAAATAAAAAACATGGGAAAATTGATTTTGATCTCCAACCACCAACAAGACTCATTAAAACAGAAATGGTACCTTCACAAATCCATTTTTTGATGTATTTGACCATGCTGGAGAAGAAACGAGTGCCATACTTCATCAATTTTGGTGGTTGGGGGTCATTTTTGCATTTTTTCCCGTGTTAGAGGCATTTCTTCATTTTTCTCCCATTAAACTCCACTAAAAATCAAAATTGAATACTCCATCGTGTAGATAATTTCAACATCTTTCTAATGACACAAAAATAAAGAAAAACTAAGCTCTGGTTCGAAAGATATGGCCCTGTAATGATTTAGGGCAAAATTGGGTTCGTGGGCCAAAATTTGAATTTTTCCCTTTTTCAATTTTGGGAAAATATCCCCAAAAAACTCTGCCAAACCGACCTCCACCTGCCACATGGAACCATCTCATTGATCCGTGGGTTCAAATAGTCATTTTGCCCCTTTTGCAAATTTGGAAAATTTTCCAAAATTACTCCGTGCCTCCGTTGCTCCGTGACACGTGTCACCACCTGGCTGCTTGGCGGGGATGCACTCTACCCTTTACCTTTTAGTCGTTAGCCACTTTGGAAAAATTTCCAAAGTCCTTCCATTACTCGGCCCCCACTTGTTAACAAGACACATGGCAGTTTCTCATTGCTTGGTGGGCTTCCGCCCGGATTTTCCCCTTTGACCCTTTTGACCCCAACACCAAAAAGTTTGAAATTCTTCCACGCTTTGACCCCACCGCCTGCCACATGGTGCCCTCTCATCTCCTTGCGAGATTTTAGGCCAAATTTTTCCTTTTGTGCCTTTTGATCGAAGCTCCAAAAATTGAACTTCCCCATGATGATCACCTTTGCTCCACCATGACACATGGCATCGTTGCATTAGTTGCGGGCCTTCCCAGGGAAAATTTCCATCAAAAACTCTACCGATCCATAACTTTCAAAATATTTGGAGTTAGGAGGAATTCTTTACCTTTCTGGAAAGGGAAAGGAAAATCCTATCTCTGATGAAGCCATCTCTAGTAACTTTTTAGTGCTTTAAAGTTTTCAAAAATATGCTGCGGTAAAAAGAAGGAATAAAGAAGGCAAGTTAAGCAAAATAAGCATGGGCTTATTTTTTATAACAATACTCTCATTAACTTCTTCACTACCCACTACACTTTAGTCTCTATCACTCACACTCCTCGTATGACCCACATCTTCTACCTTCACACCTCCATTATCCCCGTGGGTAACTCGCCCTCTTTCCCATCTACTTTTCCTTCTAGATCTCATACACATGCATCACCTTTACCCAAGAAGGTTCTTGTCCTCACTTGAGTTTGAGTTAATGAATCCAATGAAGTCCAAACCCCATTGCATGAATGGCTGGTCAACTGAGATTGGGTGCAATGGAAGTGTTGCTAATCTTTCTTTTCCTATGAAGAATGCACAATTCTTACACCTCTTGATCCATGCATAACAATCACTAAACATTTTGGGCCAATAATAACCAGCCTTCATAATCTTGAGATCTATCACTCTTGGAGAAAAATTCCCCCTAGCTGATCCACCATGGAACTCTTCTAACATTCTCTCAATCTGATTTGTCTCAATGCACCTCAACAACACTCCATTGATATATTTTTTTAACAAGACACCATCAACAAGTGCATACGGAATAGCCTACAATCTGAAGTGTCTTCTCTTGGATTTGTTCATATGTGGATGGCATAGGCCTATTTTTAAGAAGTGCATTATGTCTTGGGTCCAACAAGGAGTGAGCATACTTCCATTTCCTTCTTGAACATCTCTTTGTTCTTGGTCGTCTTGCAACACCAAAACAACATTATTCTCTTTGCTTGCTTCAATTGATTGGCTCAAGGCCAATTGCTCACAAAATCCCTTTCCTCGGAACAGCTTGGTGACTTTGATCTCAATGCCATACTCCATGACACGAGTAATCCACCCTACATGTTTTTCATTTATATTTTTGTTAAGGAGGAAGTCTTTAACACCCACATGAGAAACCAGAGAAGTTGAACCTTATTGTTTGAAACTAGATGCTTAAATTTCTTCAAGCTCCTAATTACTACAAGAACATGCTTCTCAATGAAGGAATACCTTACTTTATAGTCCTCCAAGCTTTGGCTAAATAAGGCAATTGGCTGCTCTACATTTTCTTTGTTCTATTGTATTAAAATTGCAGAAATTATATCATTACCGCCAAATGCATAAAGGATGAAATCTTTGGAGAAATATGGGTTAATGAGAGTTGGATCTTGTGAGATAGCTTCTTTGATTTCCTCAAAACTTACCTTACCTTCAGCTATCCATTTGAATGCCACACTCTTCTTCAACATCATGGTTATTGGCTTGACAAGGGCTGCAAAGTTTGGAACAAACCTTGAACAAAATTGATTCTTCCCAAGAAACTTTTAAGAGCCTTCTTATGTCTTGGAAATGGCAAAGTGCTCTTATTGCTTCAACCCTCTCTCGGATCAATTGCTAACCCCTCCTTGTAAACAATGTGGCCTAGGAGCTTGCCTTCATGAGCTATAAAAATGAATTTTTGGGATTCAAGGATACCCCAAATCTTCTACATCTTTGGAACACTTGCCTCAAATGAAAGACATGATCTTGCACTTTTAGAAAATACAATAATATCATTTAGGTATATCAGCACTATTTTTTGATCAATCCCTTGAACACCATATCCATTTCCCTTTGAAAGTAGCTCCAATGTTAGATATCCCAAATGGAATTTTTCTATATGCATAGGTTCCCCGTTTGATGGTGAAGTCTGTTTTGAATTGATCATCTTCCTTTACCATGATCTAATTATACCCTAAATAAACATCTAGCAATGAAAACCTCTCAGATCCAGCAACAACCTATAAAATATTCTCCATAAAAGGAAGTGGGTAGTGATCTTTGAGGGATGCTCTATTCAAATCTCAAAAGTCTACACACAACCTGATTTCTCCTCTCTTCTTTTTAACTGGAACCAAGTTTTCAACCTAGCTTGAATGCTTGATGGGGAATATGATACTTTCCTCTATTAATTTATTCAATTCCTTCTTCATGAGAGGCTCAATGTGTGGGTTGACTGGTCTTTGTTTTTTCCCCGATGGGCTTAGCACTAGGATATAGTTTAATTGTGTGTTGAGCTAGCTTGGGATTGAAACCTCTCAATTCTTCATAGCTCTAAGAAAATACATCTGGGAACTCTTGGCAAAGTTTCATGAATTCATACCTTTCTTGCTAGGTTGCCTCTTTACCAATTTGAAGTTACTTGCCTTCTCCAACTGATATGGGCTTTGAATCTTCTCCCTTGACTTGGATATTTTCTTTCTCCTTCCTAAATGGATCATTAGGATTAAATATAGACTCTAAGGTCACAAGTCCCTTTGGTAGTTTGTTGGTTCTCAGTTGTACTACTTGATCACCATACTACTGTTCTAATTTTTCCTGATTTTCTGCTGAGAAATCAGCTTCTTCTTACAAGAAATTGATTATTTGTTAGTCACTCTTAAACACTTTCCAACTTGCATCATTGTCCGAAACTGATGGCCTCACAATCACATGGATGTTTGGCTGCATTTTATCTCTTTTGATACATTCTACAACATCAAAAGTTGCTCCAACTGTTGCAATTCTATCAGCAGCTTGGTTTTTTCCTAAGAATGGAGTTGATGCCAAAGCCCTCAAAATCCTCAATGAGGTCCCACACCCTATTCTTATAACTCTTGAGCAGGTCATTCTTGGCAGCATGTTGTCCTTTAACTTAATTAACAATCAGCTCACTATCACCAAAGACTTGTAAGTTTTTATACCTCTTTTTCTTGACCAATGCAATCCATGTATCAAAGCCTCATATTCAGCAGTGTTGTTAGAACATGAAAACTGAAATCTAAAAGCTGAATAATACTTAATGCCTTGAGGTGAAAAAATCATAGCTCCCCCTCTTGCACCTTGTCTACTTCTTTATCCATCAAAGAACAACTGCCATACCTCATTGTCATCTTTATGGTATGGCTTGGTGATGCTAGGAAGAGGCTGATTTTCTTCATGCATGTAATAGACTCCTAGTTCAAATTCCTCTATTTCCTTGTAGGGATCAAAAGCATGCACCTTGCTTTCCCATTCATCAAGATTTAGATCTAGAATGCTTCCAACTTTGGTGTTAGCTTCATGTGTGCTTGGATAATCCTCTTGATCAAATGTTGAACAGTTGGCATTGATTGGGCTTGGAGTATGAGGCTCAATGTGAAATTTTGTAATGGACCTGATTGTGGCCTTGGCTCCATACCTTGTCCTAAATAGCATGTGTGACTAGTCAACAGATAAGTAGCCTCCAATTCTAGCTGTGAAATCCCTTGACAAACATATGGCAAAAGGTGGTGGCAAATCTATCACCGACACATCTTGCAAAATAGTGACATTGGGGCATGCATGCAAAGTGAGGCTCAAATCTTTAATTACCCCAACTATTATTACTATTTTTCCATCTAATTGCACCACCCCTTTGGATATGACTTCATATTGAAGGCCCAGATGATCAACTATTTGCTTGGGCATCACGGAACTACTTGCCCTAGAATCAATCATACAATTATGTACTAGTTTATCCCCAATGATCAATGAAACATATAATGGAGGGGGATTCAAAATTTTACCTTGCTGTCCTCCAAGATTTCCCTCGGGATGAGTAGCATTTTTAAGTACCTTTTTTCTTGTATATGAGCTTGCTAATTTGAGGTTGACTAATTCTTCATGGCAGCTTATAGTAGATCCCTTTTTCCTAGGATGGATAGTGACTCCCACATAGATATGTTCACATTGGTCTTCTTCATTTGTTTAATGATGTCAAATGGGGATGAACCATCTCTTTGCTTCCCTTTAGTCTGCACATTCTTTTCTTGTACATGGGTTGTAACAGCTAGTATTTGAGCTGGTCTAGAAGGTGGCTTGGGCTGTCCTTGCACATTTGGAACTGTATTTTGCTTGCCAACACCTTGTGGAGTGATGTAAGGTTGTGAATCACTTGGATCTAGTGACTTCCCTTCACTAATATTCCTCTTCTTTGACCGTGTGTTAGCTACTACACTCTGAGAAGGTGTTTGATTCATACCACAAAAATCTTTAGCCTGCCAATTCACAAGTGTAGTCTCATTTGGAGTTATATCTTGTTGAGATCTCCCTTGTTATTGGTTTGTTTCTTGACTCACTCCACTCTCTATACAGTTGTTGTCACCATCAGAGCTTGGTTCAAAGCACCATTGAAGCACATAGATTGGTTGTGAGGTTCACTACATGGGAAACACTAGTCATACTCTTGAGCTACATTATTTTGCACTGACACTAAGGCTTTAGAGGTAGATGCAACATTGGGGTTATAGGGCTGAAATAGTCTATTGGTAGGAGGCCTTACTTGATTTTGATTTATAGCTAGGTTGGGTGGTATATTAGGCTGATATGGTTATCTATTAAGCTGAGTTTGAGACTCGATGAGAAGGTCTAAAACTTTGAGCTTGTTGCCTCTTGAGCATAACCATTTCATTGCCCAAATTTTGCTATTGTTTCATAATTTCTTGCAAGCTCATTTGAGGCACTAGAATATGAAGTAGAGGTTTCATTTTAACTCTGGTTTCTAGGAGTGGGAATAGGGATAAAGTAGGTGCTTGACTAGTACTTGGGATTCCCAAATCTAGACATAAAGGGAATAGGAGGCCTAGGTGCAAGTTTACCAGCTTGGATCAAGAAATTGTCATCCCTAATGGTGATGTTGTAAGCTAAAGGTAGAGTTGCACCTCCCATGGATTAGATCAACATAGAAATGTCAAAATTTAAAGCTTTGAGAAAGTATAAGAAAGCACCTTGAGTTGTTGGCCTCACCGCCAATGGGATTCTACCCATGTTCTTTGAAATCTGAAATTGAAGTCTCATTAGCAGCTCATTAGGAGCTCTCTTGATAGTAGTCGTTGTTCTCAATAGAGACAAGTTGTCCCCTTTCTCTCCAAATTGGTTATGGAGGGATGTGCATAACTGGTTCCAATTTTGGATAGAGCTTGCATCAAGTCTCTTGAACCATTGTAAGGATTTTCCTTTGAATGAAGATGCCAGAAATTTGACAAGCAATCTCCATCTCAAAATCTCATGGATTGCACAAACATTAGCAATGTCCTTTGACATGATCACCGAGATTGGTTGCTTTTCTCTAGTAAAGTATGGGATGTTCTTCAATGCTACAATTGGAACTTGGTTTTAGTGCATTGAGAGCAAGTTGGCTATTGCCAAGTAAAGTTGACATAAGGGTTGGGTTGTGTAATTATGATTGGCACGAGAACCCTTGTTGATTAGGTGAAAGGTCTACCAATTGGAGGAGTGATAGAGTTCTATTGGTGGAGATGGAGACCTTTGAATCCTTCTTCCCCTCTCTCTTCTTTTTGGGGATAATTGTAAATACTCGAAAATCCCTCTTCTCTAGTCGTTGACCTTGTTGGATCCTTCTCATGAATCTTCAAGCTTGAACTACTAAAACCAATTGATTCTATCCTTTGCGAGTCGCCATATGTGTAAATCAAGGCTCTTTTCAAGATAAACTTACAAAAATACACATCAAAAATTTTTTGTAATGAAGATGAAGACCTATAAGGTCCCACCGGGTGTGCCAAAACTATTAGTGCAAATCTACATCACCCCCTAAATGACCTCTGGATATGTAGTTTAGAATTGGGTAATTTAGTGTGATTGCACAACATTAAATTTTCTCCAAGGTGTGGGACCTTGCAAGATGAGAAAATTCTCCAGAGAAAGTTGGTTCTTACTCCTCTGTTTAGGTGTATGCATGAATTTTGTAGAGGTTTAGTGCTAAATCCTACTCTAAATTCCAAGGAGATAGAGATAAAAGATGCGAAAAAAAGAAATAAAACTAAGTAAAAATGGTGATACACCAAAGGAGTGATGAAATTTTGTCTTGCAAATAAACACAAATCATGGAGATGTAACACCAAGCATGCACAGATTGCCATAATGTAATGAAAGACCAGAAAACAATGATAAATGCATGAGAGGATTGGAAGATCATTCACAAAACATGCATTACCATTCCCAAATTTGATACAATGCATTACACTGGCAGAAAGGAAAAAAACATGTCACAGGCTCCATGGAAGGTCTGAAAACTCCTCAAATTCATGTGCCAAGGGGAAGAGGGGAGTCTGCAAGAAAAAATGTCCAACCCTTTACAAATGAGCCAAAACTAGATTTTAATGGCAAAGTAGAACCGAGGAAAAGAAAAAATGTGGGAAAATTGATTTTTGATCTCCAACCCTATGACAAGACTCATTAAAACAACAAGGGCACCTTCAAAAATCCATTTTTCGATGTATTTGACCATGCTGGAGAAGAAACGAGCACCATACTTCATCAATTTTGGTGGTTGGGGGTTGGTTTTGCATTTTTTCCCAGTGCAGAGGCATTTCTTCATTTTTCTCCCACAAAACTCTACCAAAAATCAAAATTGAATAGTCTATTGTGTAGATAATTTCAATAGCTTTCCAATGACACCAAAATCAAGAAAAACCAAGCTCTAGTTTGAAAGATATGGCCCTCTGAAGATTTAGGGAAAAATTGGCAAAATTAGGGCAAAAATGGGTTCGCGGGCTGAAATTTGAATTTTTCCCTTTTTCAATTTTGGAAAAAATCCCCAAAAAACTCTGCCAGCCCAACCTCCACTACCACATGGCACCATCTCATTGATCCATGGGTTCAAACAATCATTTTCCCCTTTTACAAATTTGGAAAATTTTCCAAAATTACTCCGTGCCTCCACTACTCCAGGACATGTGTCACCACCTGGCTACTTGGCGGGGATGCGCTCTACTCTTTACCTTTTAGCCATTAGCCACTTTGGAAAAATTTCCAAATTCCTTCTACCACTCCGACCCCCACCACTGATAGGACACGTGGTGGTTTCTCATTGCTCGGCGGGCTTCCACTCGGATTTTCCCCTTTGACCCTTTTGACCCCAACGCCAAAAAGTTTGAAGTCCTTCCACCGCTCCGACCCCACCTGCCACGTGGCACCCTCTCATCTCCTTGTGGGATTTCGGGCCAAATGTTTCCCTTTGTGCCTTTTGATCAGAGCACCAAAAACTTGAACTTCCCCCGACACCCACCGCTCCGCCATGACACGTGGCATCGTTGCATTAGTTGCGGGCCTTCCCAGGGAAAATTTCCCCAAAACTCCGCCGAGCCATAACTTTCAAAATATTTGGAGTTAGGAGGACTTCTTTACCTTTCTAGAAAGGGGAAGAAAAATCCTATCTGATGAAGCCATCTCTAGGAACTTTTGAGTGCTTTAAAGTTTTCAAAAATCTTCCTACAAAAAGGAAGGAAGAAAGAAGGCAAGTTAACCAAAACAAGCATGGGCTTATTTTGGATAACAATACCCTCGATAAGCTCTTCACTACCCACTACACTTCATTCTCTATCCCTCATACCCCCTACATGACCATGCAACATCTACCTTCATAGCACCTCGATTATCCCCGTGGGTAACTGCCCTCTTCCCCATCTTCTTTTCCTTATAGATCTCGTACACATGCATCACCTTGACCAAGAAGGTTCTTGTCAAAGACAAAAATCCCCTACCCTCTAATAAGGTAGTCAAAACAACAACACACCCTTCTTCCCATTCATGTACCATAGCCCTACCTAAAAAAACATGACCAACACGCAAGACCATGCCAACACCCAAAACCATATCTTGACCTACTCCCCCTCTGCAAGGATCATTCCTCAACAATCAGCCACACCTACACCCAAACCCACTATCACTTCCCATTGCAACCCACTAGCAAGGTCCTATCCCAAAACTTAACCAACCTCCTTGAGATTTTCGTCATTACATTACCACCACTCGGACCTTATGACCCCCTCAAACCCAAGCCAAAAGGGTTTGATGACACTATAATTTGTGCCTACCATCATGTGTCAGGGCACGATGTAGAGAACTCTGCAAGGCTTTGAAAAGTGTACTTATCCAATTATTTCCTCTAGAATCCAACTTTGATGATGATGACCTTCTCGATGAGGACCCTGCTTCACCGACACCCATTCCCACAGTCCTTCCCTCACTACCCACTCAACAACCACGACCTCCACCACAGCTCCTAGAACCACCCCCAAGATTTGAAATTAACATGGTTCACATTAGAGAACTTACCACACCATCACCCAAATGTTATTGCACCCAAATCACCTCACAAGTTTTTTCTCCTCCGATAGGTTTTTTCCCATCATGTCATTACACCACCCATCCTACACCTTCTCCATTTTCCAACTCCCCTCAAATCAACATGATCCACATCACTACCCGTGCTTAGAAAGACAAAGGAAAGGAAAACGCAACTGACTCACCAACCAATCCTATACCCAACATACCATCTACACCCATACCTAAAATCACTATTTCAGCCCCACATACCCTATTTCTAATGGATTCACACATCACACCATGCTCAAACAATTACACCAATCTTCCCTCAAACTTTGTCCTTATATGACCTCATCCAAACCTCGGAATCCCATCGTCAAGCTCTCATGGAGGTCCTGCGATCTATGGACATTTTACCCAATGACCCTACACCGTAGTCTCCATTATCACACCCCATCATGTAGCCTCTCTCACCAAATTACCACCTTCATCTTCACCCCACCCTCACCAAGTAGCCTCCTTAGCTTCTTCGAAGAAGAGATCACACCACACCGAACTGATGACCCAAACCTAGGTCTCTTCATCTTTTTCCACATCGATGACATACGGGTATGATGTGTGATGATTGATCGGGATGCTAGCTTTAACATCATTTCATCCCATGCATTCACTCAAATGCGCATACCTAACAATTACATGCATAAACATCCCATCATGTTGCATTCATTCAATGACACTATCACCTCTACACTAGGCACCATCATCCTCCACATTCATGTGGGCCCCCACACGGTTCCAGAGTTATTCTATGTCTTGGAGGGGGAATTTCAATATAACTTGTTGCTTGCGAGACACGGATTTACGTCATGGGTTGTGTTCCTTCCACTTTTCATCACTATGTAAAGTTTGAACATAAGGGACACACCTATACTATTACAACTGACCCATCACCTTTTAAAACATGTAACATGCTTTACCGACCTAATGATGTGGGCATACCCATTAAAGCGTCTATCTCCACAACCACTACCACTTCACCTACACCTCCTCTTACCAAGACATGATTTGCTACCTCAACCACACATGCCTCCTCCATTCCTACCACCACCACAACCTCCACGGCCAGTCCATTAGCCTCCCAATCCATTAAATCCATTAACCCCACCCCCACATCGATCTCTGACACATCATCCATTCTAACTACCCACATACCAACTACTGATCACTTAGAAGGCATTTTTCAATGCCTCACTCTGGGAGTATCACCTATAAAGTGTTAACACATTCCTTACTTCACAAGAGTATGAAATCCTTCACCAACACCCTCACTACGATCACCACATAGAGAACGCCTCCTTTATGGTCCTCCTCATCTCTGTACCATTCTCACCTATGGGGGACTTGATACTACCACTTACACACCGAACCACCGTCACAAACCCACCCATTTTTTGTTGACTTCCAGTCTCTCACCAATCGTCATTTTTCCCACACCTTCCTGCACCGATGTACATGGAAGGGTTTTGGTTTTGGCTTTTATGAGTAAGGCCGCCATACTATCATTCCATGTACCACCCGCAAACATAACGTTGTAGTGGTATCAGCTTTCCTAAACCACCTGTTGGTACCCAAATTTAATCTCCTTCACAACTTGAGCAACATCATGGATTTTACAAGACACTCAAAGGAAAATAAATTATTTATATGTCATTTTGTAGAGCAGGGAAGCAATTTATCGACTTGTTATCACTCAATATTTGAAGAAGTGGGTAGCACCTTGAAAAGATTTTGATCTAATCCTCACTATTTTAGGTTGTGCCTTTCAACCAAGGTAAGAGAACCTATATTACAGCCTCTATTTTATGAAGGAGATAAAGATATCCTTATACTATGTATATTGTATGGAGATGGCCTTGGGAAAACATGATCAATTTTCCATTATTCAAACTCAATGAGCTATCACTACTAAATGATGGAAATGCTTTCAAGACAAGGTGAGGATGATATAGACATGGTATGATCCTGATTTTCTTTGTGTATTTTTGTAAATGGATTGTGTTCTTTTGTTGACACACAATGCAATGCGGGGGTAGTATGGGGCGGGATTAGTTATTTTGAATGAAATTTCAGTGGTAGGATATTTTAGACAAGACTAACCAGAATTTACTGATTCTTTGAGGAAATTTGTAAGAAATTTGTAACACCTAAACAGAAAAATGCTTCAAAGGGGTTAAGGTACTCCTTCAACCAAGATATGTGCACCAAATGGAGGCCCGGATCTGCACTCTTCCACACAATCTTTGAAAACTTGCCACAAAATTTTGAAGTAGATGAACCAATAAAGTATCCGGAAATCTCTATTTAATCATGACCTAAGGTACACCCAAAGGTTTACAAAAATCTCATAATTCAAGAAAGGTAAAGTGATTTTAAATCTGTTTATCTCTTTATCGGATGAAAGCTCTTATGAATGTGAGGCACAGATGCCACTAAACTATCAACAAGAAATGAGACCATGTATGATCAAGAGATATTTTAAACACAAGACTACACAGAGCAAGAAACACAAATTGAAAACATTCTCAAACATAATTGCATGCAAATTTTCCAAGAGACAACACAAAATAATCCAGAATGACCAAATTTATCAGCATGGGAATGTTATGAGAACAATCTCGAGCTTGTTGATGGCTTTACAACTGAAACCAACTCAACATGATATAAATCGATGTAAAAAGGAATTAGAAATGGTTCTCGAGCAGGTTTCTCGAGAGACTAGGCTTCTTCCCAGATTTTCTTGTGAATTTCTAAGTTTTTCCGACCTTTTTCTTGTCTCAAAATGTGCATTATATAACTTTAAATTTCATTTTGATCCTTCTTTCCCAATAAAATAATATGCCCAACATCAAGTTTGTTAAAAAATTATGACATGATTTGTAGATAGGGACATTTAACAAATTCACAACCAAAGTTTCAGGTGTTTCTAAAATGGAAAATCATTACAAATCCTTCATCATTATCCATTATGAGAGGCACGTTTTTCATTCTCCAAGCATGCGGACCCCTTTCATTTCATCATTTCATCCTTATCATTCCAAAATTTGATTCTCTGCAACTTTATAGTTTGATATTTCACGTTTTACACGGGACTTGAGTAAAAATTTATTTCAAAAACACCTCAAATCTACAAAGTAATCCTAAAACCACTTGCATTGGTCCTTGCAGAACAAAGGATAGGAATTCACCAAAAATTCAATGAAAATGATGCAAAATTCACATCTCCAAGCTTCTGGAGCAAAAATGGTGGCCAAATTTAAGAATGTACGATTCTTATTGATTTTCTCTTTCTCCTTCAATCTGGGCCCTCCACATGTCAAAATAGGATTGGGAATGAATTCAATCTCACTTTTTGACTTTTTAACAATTTTGGAAAAATGAAAAATTTTGTTTTTTCTCCACCCCTCCGCCCTTGAAATTTGGTGATGACACGTGGCATATGGTGGGTCCCATTGGGATCACGGCTCAATTCTGCGCATTTTGACCCTTTTTTGGAGTTTGGAAAAAATTCACTTTTTTCCCCATGGGCCCACACCTCTACCTCTGTCCTTGACACATGTTAGCCTCTCTATCACTAAAAATCCATGGGCTTATTCCATGTTTTAGCACCTTTTTTTCCAAGGGAAATTTTTCTCATTTCTCCCCGTGGGTCCGCGCCTCTAATCTCATCCTTGCCACGTGTCTGTTTTGATTTGTCATGGAGCCACGCCTCAAATCTTCCATTCTAAGTCTTTTTGCAAAAGGGAAAAAAATCATTTTACCTCTGCTGGCCCCGACCCGCTCTGCCTTCGCCATGTGTCTCCCATGGCTTCATTCGGACCGCGGCTTAATTCTTTGCTCTAAGTATTTTTGACCAAAAGGGAAAAATTTCCCCTTTTCTTCCACGGCCCACACTTCCTTCTATGCCTACCACATGTCCACCCCTTGCTCCATTGCAGACCCATGGGCCTAATTTGCACTCTAACTCCTTTTGCTAAAAGGGAAAAAATTCCCCTTCTCCTCCGCATGACCCGCACTTCCCCACTCTGCCAACACGTTGCCATGTGTCCACCCCATTCTCTATTGTAGACCGTGGGCCTTTCCACACCCTTTTTCCCCCTCACAAAAAGGGAAAAAATTTGCCTAAGTTCCCCACCTACCTTCCATTCTCCGCCTGGCATAAGAACATGACACGTGTCCTCCTGTGGAGTTGCGGGGGTAATTTTGAATTTTTTTCCCGAAGCTAAAAATGCTAAGTTTTTCAAAGAAACCCTGTTGATCCTTGTCCAACCAGATGGACACATAGGAGATGTTGTTTGAGATTAATTTTATGGTTAAATGACACCCATCACGATCGTCAAAAACACATAAATTGCTAAGGATGCCCGAATTTGATTTTTTCTTTATGGGTGAAGGAGTTTTTGGTCAAAAACATATGGGAAGTGATTTTAAGAAATTTTTGACCATGGGGAAGGATTTTGAGGAAAATGAGTACAAGATGAGAAAATTCAAGCTCCACATGCTAGGAAAAAGTAAAAAATGATAAGGGCCCATGGATTTGGAAATTTAGGGCATAAAAGCGAGCCTGTATGTATTTTTCTTTCAAGTTAGGCTAAAATAATAAGTTTATGGGCCATTTAAAGCATTCAATCTGTTATCTCATTTTAGTGATTCCATCTAATATTAAGATAACCATAGAAATTTTTTGGAAAAATCTCCTAAAATGCCCTTTTGAGGAGATTTTTGGGTTTTCAGTTTTAACAACATGAAAACATATTTTCTACAGCTTCATGCAAATTGTTTCTGAAACCTAAAACTCGAAACAAGTTAGTCTGTTAGGTTTTTAAGCACTCCAAGCATGATGACATGACATTAGTGCTGAAGTTTTTAGGTAGTTAGTACACGTGTCGGGTGAAGTGTAATAAATGTGAGGACTTTATAAATAGTTCAATTTTACATGTCATTTTTACCTGTTGTACTTTTGCTGCGTGGATTTTTTGTACTTGTGCTTGCGACCTCCAAACCTAATTGAGCTTCTTGATCAATTTTGTGTTCTGTTTTTGATTATTTTTCAAGATTACTGAAGGTATTTTTTTTCTTTCTGATTTGAGGTCTTTTGGATTTTTATTTGAGATATTGTTTTGGTGTTCTCCTTCCTTTCCTATTTTTCTCTAGGTTTAGGGTTTTAGATTGTTTTCTTCATTTTATGTTGTATTCCAATGAAAGTTATTGTTTGGAATTCACCCCTAGGGTGTTTCTTTATTTTATCCCATGGAATATACCCTGTTAATTATTGAAAAAATATAAAAATTCCTAACTGGTGAAATGGTGGGAATTTTACATGTCCTGACACCTCAAAAACCTGATTCCTTTGTTTCAGTTTTACAGGTGTTCAACATCTTATTGCTTCCGCCATTTTTTGGGCTTAATCGAGTGCTTAAAAATCTCCAAGTTCTACCCTTCTATTGGGTTGTTCTAAGTGCCGGACATCTATCAACCTTTGACATACACTTTGCAGTGTATCGGGTTTTTTGAGTGTTCGACATCCTCTCGATCTCCGCTTTGTGTCGGGTCTTGCGAAGTAATCAACATCTTCCAAATTACACCATTATACTAGGTTTTACAAGGTGTCTGACATCTACTAAGTTCGACACTCTCTACAGTCTATCAGGTTTTGTGAAGTGTCTAACAAGACCTTATTTCTAACATACATTCTAGTGTGTCGGGTTTCATCAGGTGCTTTTGCAAGTTCTAAAGTCCAGATAGTGTGGCGGGTCTATGGGGTTGCTCAACAAGCTTCCAAGTCTGATTGTTCAAACAGAGTTGTCTAGGCATTCTTTCTTAAGATTTCTCATGTCGGATCTTGGATCATCTAAGGATAAGTCAGATAGGTTAGGAAAGATGAAATACAAGTACCATAAAATGGAATCCCCCTCCTACATAGATTGTAATTACGACATCCAAGATACAGAGCTTGGTAACATTGACATGGAAGAATTTTGGAACAGAACCAAGGATTCTTCTTAGTCCCTAGATGAAGTCAATAACCAACAAAGTGGCCTCCCTCTTGTAGTAGGATTCCCGAATGTCTCGCTCAATGCCTCGAGTTCATTTTGGCTGTGCTTCAATTATGACTTGGATTCTTTCTCATTGAAAACTAAAGCAAGATAAGTCATAGTGAAGTTGGATGGAGGTTAATTTGATGACCTTTTAAGATTACCCAACTATCAAAAATATGTCGATGTAGATCTTAAGTCAGCAAAGAAATCTTGGGACAAAGATCAAGAAGACTACATCAGGCATGTGAATAAAAAGTTCTTGATCAAGGCCAAGCCAGCTGTCTCAAGGTTTCCCAAGTTTATCCCCAGGAGTGATTTCATCCTTCAAATCAGCGACATTATCACCCTACTGAGTCAAGTATTTGGACTCCCGAGTTAAGAGACTTCAAGGGTGGATGTATCAATTTATGATCATTATAAAGAAGAACGAACAAGGGATTGATTGGAGCAGTCTTAAAATTGATGAGATTGATTCCTAGATGAAGACAGTCTTGACTACTGGTGAATTCTATATGTCTTCATATGTCACCTATGCAGCAGCCGGCATGAGAAATTATCCAGGTTGGATGCAAAAGGAGATAGGGTAACATAACACATATATTAGTACTTCCCTCAACTGACAATGAAGGGTTCCAAGGATCAATTCAGAAGAGTGAATGATACTTTATTTTATGAAAATATCTACAGGATGAACCCTGATCTAAGGAAAAGAAGAGTCTTTGACAAAGCATGGGCTGAAGTATCAAAATGGGGTTATATCTTCTTATAGTTCAAGAAGTTCACATACCTTGGTGGTCATGTACACTAGGAGATCCTTTCGATTGCTCAGATTCCTAGGTGATAAGCCGATGTTAATGGAGTTGGTAAGACAATTGTTGGATTTCCAAAAATTCCAACGAGTAAACACAAGGTTATCATATCCTTCCCTATTTCCATTGGAAGGTACACGTCTTGCAGTGTTTAAAGCTAAGAATGTGGTGCATGAGCCAGGACAAGTTGAAGAAGCACATGAAGCACAAAGATGGATTTGATTTCTAAGGAGTCCTTAAATCGTACGGGAATTTATATCTACATGTTCCCAACATAGAATATATTTGGGTTGATCTTGGGATGAGGTTTCCATCCAAAGAAAGGACAATAGTAGGTTTAAAATTGAATAAATCCATATGTTGGATTTATCTAACATCCTAGAGAGGGCACCCTGAGATAACAAGAATGTCCTTGATGCCTTATATGATGGGTTAAATGAAGACCGATATGTATTCCCAGACTATTGATTGGTCCATCACTAAGAAAGCTTCTATTGCGGGGAGATCTTCTCAAATTCTTTCCCGTATTAAGGCATGGCTCATTTCTTGGGGAATGAGTTATAAAGAAGGGATTTTTTCAAAACTAGATACTTTGGAAGTGGGACCCTCTAAGGGAAAAAAGGAAAAGGATAATAACCCTTCCAAGAAGCCAATAAAGGTTAAGTTTTTCATAAAGGGAGAAAATCAAGTAACTACACCAGTGGCCACTCTCCCACAAATAGTTGAGGTTCTTGATTCACCTCCACAACCAAAAAAATTAAATCCTCCTCTAGGATAAGAGATTATTCAACCTTCCATTCTTCTTTTGCTTGACATTTCATTAGAGGTAAGTCTTCCTCTTATCTCTCAAGCTCTAGTTTCAGAATCCTTGCCTCCTCCCATTCAGCCTTCCTTGCCTCAAATTTCTTCACCAAGTTCCTCGAACCATGGCTAGTATCTTCTCGGCATCTCACCTATCCCCACTATACCCTAGTTAACCATGGACATGCATGGACATGCCCTTTGTACCTTCATTCCTTGAATCCATTACCATGGATGCTACACTTGCAGTGGTCACCACTCCAAAACTAACCTTCCTCCACCTGAGGATGTGACCGTAACACCTACAATGGGAGAAACTTCTTCCAATACGCCTCAATGGTTAATAGATTAGACTCTGAGGAAGAGGAAGGTGGTAGTTCCATTACCAACCTTTGATTTCAGTTCCCTCAAGGTCACTCCTACCAAGTTGGCCAAGAAACCCAAAACAGTTTCAAGGATTTTAGTGGATGCCTCAGGGCATAAATTTACAGAAATTACTACTCTCGTGGCTGATAAAACTAAGGATGATATAATGGTCACATATTATCAAATCACAAGGGTGGCTCTAGGGAAAGTAACAATGGAGGGAGCACAACAAGATGCATAAGATGCCATGAATGTGTTGTGCCAAAAGCTAAAGGAAACTAAGGAAAACAGAGATGAGTTAAAAGAGAAAGTATAACAGCTAACAGAAGTACTACTCAAGCTCTCAAAGCCTCCTAAGTCAACACCATCATCCTCTACTCCTATTAGGTTTGATTTCTCATCGGTACTCATAATCGAGAAGATTAATGAGAAGGGGAGAACGGTCAATGAATGAATCCAAAGGCTACTCCTACAAGGAAAAGAAGTCATCAAGGACAACATGGAAGTATACAAATCCTTAGAGGATATAAAGAAGGATGGAGAGAAAATGGATGATGAATTTTTAGTAGAGGTCGAACCTAGAGTTAACTTTTGAAGCTCTCCAAACACTGAAATAGGTTCCATCCCGCATCTTGGTCAAAGAAGGCATCATTCCACATGGGGACAAACATTTTTAACTAACCAAAGCCATTAGATTCAGAATAAATATTTTCAATGAAGCTTACAACAAATTGAGGGAATCAAGAGATCAATTGGTTGATGGCATGAATGACATAGAAGAATAGCTAGTCAAGATTTGTGTTAAGGTGTTGAGTGAAAGCTTGGGTATTCTGCATGTTGATGATCTTTACAAGCAGATCCAAGAATCAATTCAACATGAACCAACTTATGGATTTGACTCGAATATCATTGTGAGTTTGTGAAAATTGAACATTCTTTGAAAACCTAAGGAAACTCAACAAGAGACTAAAAATATTCCTAGAAACACTAGCAATACTCAGAAACATGTGAAGTTCTAAGTGATCATTCCACCGCACCCGATGAAAATGAGATGCAGGGTATAATCTAAAAGTTCCAAGAATTTCAGGACAAGTAGGATTTGTTGGAGGAAGAAAAAGATGATGAAATAGAATAGGCACAATGTTGCATGTCATTTCAATCCTAAAATCGACATGTCTTTTTCATTTTTGTTTCGTCACATAGGAAGAAAATTTTGACTTGGTCTCCTGTGTGAGAGTCAAGCAAAGTAGGAATCTCATTAAAAAGACTATTTTCTAGGATTTATCCTATTTTCTCTCAACTCCTTTTATTATAAATAAGGGATGCTTATGCATTCCAAAGGGTTGATATTTTTGGAAGATTGAGATCTATAGTGAAGAGAATGACTTTGTGTTTTCTTTTAATCATTTGAGGAATAGAAATTGATGCTATTTTGCAAAATTTATGTTGTGAGATGTATCTTTCTTAAGATATTGTTCTTATGTTCATAATCTTAAGCTATTCTTTGTTTAGCATCTTGATTTTTCTAATCATTTCAAACATTACATTTGTTATCTAAAGCTCGTATGATTATTTCATGCTCTGTGTTTACTCGAAAGAAAATATGTTCCTCTCATTTCCTTTCCATTGTGTTTCTTCCATAATAGTAATTTCCTTTCGATCCATTTCATTTCAAAAGAGCAATATCTTCACCTATTATGGATATGGATTTTGGGATTCTATCCCAACCCCAATGGTTAGATTAGTGTGAATACTATACATATTATTTTTGTTGTGTTTTAGATTAGTAATAAATAGGTACCCTCACTATCTTTGAGGAGGGATTTAATCCCATGTATTGTGGTTGAACCTCATATTTTGGCGTAACAAAATATCCAACCAACAAAATCAAGACAGGAAACTTGTAGACCACCAAACTCAAAGAAAAATGTTTTTGAGCATATAGAACAAAGGGGAAAGATGGGGAAATAATAGAGGATCAAAATGGACACCAACATCAGCTCCTGCTCAGGGATGGGCACTCCCAGTGAGTTCCACAAGAACAATAAGTAGACCAAGTGCCAAAATAATCCATTGGGAAAAGGATTCATGATCTAAAATCACCAAAAACTAGTTGATAACCCGACAAAAATGGTGGCCACAAACCAAAGCAAACCAAAAATGACAAAACACCAAAAATAGAGTTAAAAACTAAACACTATACACTATACAAGTGGTGCATACCTCAAATTTGGGGATTAATCCAAGAAATGCTTCAGATGCCTATCATTAATAGGTAGTTCAAGAAATTCCCCATCTAAATCTTTGAGAAAAAAGGTATTCTCACCAATTCTGATATCAATGGAGTAAGGGCCCATCCATAATGCATCAAATTTTCCATTTTTACCCTTATCTTCATTTCTACTATCCCACAACAAAACTAGATCTCTAATATTGAAGGCCCTAGGAGTGACCTTCTTGTCAAATAATCTTTTCAACTTCTCTCTAAATCTAACATGCCTCTGGTGGGATGCTCTTCTCTCTTCATCTAGCTCCACAATCTGATTAATCCTTGCTTCATATGGATTGGCCTCCTAATCCTCAAGTTGTTAAACAAACTAAAATGAAGATAATTGCAGATGCAATGGAAGCAGAGCTTGAGTTCCATACACCAATTCAAATGGGCTCTTATCAATAGCTCCTTTAGCAGTGATTCTATTAGCCCAAACTAAAAAATTTAGTTGTTCACCCCATTTTCTCTTGTTCAACTCCAAGGTCCTCCTAATGATCTTTAATAAGTTCTTATTGTTAGACTCAGCTTGTCCATTCCCTTGGGGGTTATACTTTGAAGAATAATTCAAGTTGGTTCCATACTCCTTGCACATTGTCATCAAAGGCCGAGCTCTAAAACACATGGCATTATCAACAACAATCTTGACTAGCACACCAAATCTGCATATGATATTATTCGACAAGAAGTCCATAACAACTTGGTGTGTTGCTTTCTTGGTGGGGATTGCCTCTACCCACTTTGTGAAGTAATCTTTGGCTATAAGGATCCATTTATGCCAAGTACTATAAGGGTCTGAATACTCACGAATGAAGTCCATCCCCCACTATTTGAAAGTATTTTCAATTGAGACAGGTTGTAAAGGGAGGGAGCCTGAAGCTTTCATTCTTCCAAAGAAATGTTGGTAGCTTTCACATTTTCTAATCAGCATGGTTGCATATTTGAAAAGAGTAGGCCACCAATAACCAACTCTCAAAACCTTGTGTGCTTTAACCCTTCTAGAAAATTTTCCTCCACAAACTCCCCTATGGAAATTAGTAATCACTTTGGGAGCTTCATCTTCAGTTACACACTTCAAGAGGACACCTTCAAGGTTCTTCCAAGCCAGGCCAAAGTCAGTGATGATGTATTTTTGAGAAGCCAACTTGAGGGCTCTTTTTATATTTTTATTTAAATGATCAAGACCGCATAGGTGTCTCGAGGTAAAATATTATATCCTTGTACCACTCGAGAACTCACCAATTTCCCAAGAACATCTACCCTTTCTTCCTCTACCTCATTCACTTCCACAGTCTATAATTTTCTCCCAGCCATGAGCTTAGAAAGACCCAAACCTCTTACCATATTTTTGGTTTGGATGTCCATATCATACTCCTATAGTTTGTTCACCCATCGACATCTCTTTCCTAATACCTCCATCTCTGATGTGATGTCTTTTACCATGGTGTGGGGAACATAAGCAACAATTTTGAACTTAGGATATAAGTCCTAAAACCCTTTTTTTCTTTCACCAAGGAAAATGCTTGTTTTTCCATGATTGTGTACTTTAACTCAGTGAGCTTGTAAAGCCTTGATAAAGAAGGCAATAGGACTCGAGCCCCATCTTCATAATTTTGGAGAAAATCAAATGCAATAGTTTTTTCAAAATCAAAAGAGAAGATTTGGAAAGGCCTTTTGTAATTCGGGGCTGCCAAGACAGGTGCATGTTTAAGTGCCTCTTTGATTCCTTCAAAATCCTGAATAGCAGCCTCCTCCCACTTGATAACTTGATCTTTCTTTAACATGCATGTGATAGGAAGAGTCAACTCAGCAAAATTGGACACAAACCTTCTAATGAAATTGATCTTCCCAAAGAAAGATTGGATGCCCTTCTTCATTCTTGGAATTGGCACCTTGCTGATTGCTTCTACTCTCTTAGGGTCAATCATGACACCAGCCTTTGAAACAATATGACCAAGAAACTTGGCCTTTTGTACTCCAAAGTGACACTTCTTTGGATTGAGAGAGATTCCAAATTCTCTACATCTGATCAACATTCTTTCCAAGTGTTGCAAGTGATCTTTTCTGCTCCTTAAAAATATAGTCACATCATCCTGATAAATTGCAATGAAGTCATTTATATAACTAGAAAAATCAACATCCATTGCTCTTTGGAAAGTAGCTCCAGTATTCATGAGACCAAAAGGCATTCACATATGTTCCCAAGGAGTGGTAAAGGTAGTTTTAAATCTTTCGACTCCTTGACAACAACTTGATTATAGTTGGAGAAACCATCTAAGGTGGACAACAATTAAGATCCAAACACTAACTATAGCATGTTCTACATTTTGGAAAAGGATAATTGTCTTTCAATGAAGCTATATTCATATTTTTGAAGTCTACACAAAGTCGATATCTCCATTCTTCTATCTTATCGGCACAAATTTTTGCAACCCAAGAAGAATACCTTGTGGGCTGAATGATCCCTCCCTCCTTCAGTTTCTTCAATTCATCTTACATTTTCATGGAGAGGAGTGGATTAATTGTCTTTTTCTTCTATCTTAATGGTTTGGCATTTTTCTCAAGAGGGGTCTCATGCTGAAACAAGTCCTCTCTATATGCTTTCACTCTCGAATACGACTAGGCAAGGCGAGTCTTGATATTGTTTCAACAATTGAAGATAGGACTATTTTTCTTCCTTGTTTAAACTGCTGCCCAGCCAAAATTTTCTTGGTTTATCCTTTGTTCCCAAGTCATGCTCTTCCACATCCCTTGAGGCAAATATGCTTCTATTGATGATGTAATCAACATTGCTAAAATTTGACTCAAGAGCAACAAGACCTCTAGGAATGGTGTTAGTTTTCAATTGGATAATATCTTTTCCAAACAAAGTCTCTCTTCCTTCAATCATACATACCATTGATTCCCAATCAATATGCTGATATAAAACTCACCTTGATTTTGTAAGAACCTTTGCACTTGAGCATCATCATTAAACACTTGCTAATGTTTGATGTTGTCATTGGGGGCCAGTAGCCTAGTTAACACTTCAACATTGTACTCACAATAAGGTGAAATAGTGCAAACTCCAAATCTCTACCCCAACACTACCAAATTTTCAGTAGCAGCATTCAAACTTCTATCATGGTGCACAATATTGAAGGAATCAAACATCTCAATTAGATCCCAAACTGCATTCTTATACTATTTCATCTCTGATTTTTTTGTATTATACATTTTTCTTATTTGTTTGACAACTAGCTCTGAATCTCCCTTTACAATGATGTCCTTGACACCATACTTCCATGAAATTCACAGACCCAACAACAAGGCTTCATACTTAGCAATGTTGTTAGTACATTTAAAATTAAGCTTGAAGGAAAAAACAAATTCTTCCAAGCTAGGAGAAATCAGAATTACACTGGCACCATTTCCAAATTTGGAGCAATCTCCATCAAATAGCAAGGTCCAAGGAGAACATATTTATTCAAGGCACTTTGAATGATCCATTTTTGTTCTTTTCCATCAGCAAAACCATAAAATTATCAAGCATCAACATCAGAAAATAATACTTCATAAGAAGCATTGTTTGGGTCCTCGATGCAACATTTTCTTTTCTCCATAGAGCTTGACAAGGCTTCCCTCAATGGGAATCATGGAAAAGAAATATCCATTTAGACACTCCCTCCAACACTTGCAGCCTACTTTCTTGACAATAATATACGCCATTTGGCAGGTGGAAATCAACAATCACAACATCCTATTTTAAATTCCTCCCGGATAAGATGCAAGCTACACAACCAAACCCTTCACACAACCAACAACCAGAACTTCTCTTGAGTCCATGGCTGTACACTTTCCATAGGCTGCTATCACTTTACATGATGCACTCGGAATCAAACATACAATTGTGAATTAGCCTATCCTTTATGATCAAAGTTGTGAAGAATGGATCGACATTCAATTGGGAATCAACCAAAGATGTCCCCAAATATACCTCAGGTGTCTCTCATAAATCCTCTACTATCGGTGTTGTTTCAAGGTCAAAATGATTTGAGGAGGAATCTCAACAACATTTACATTTCTGCCTAGATTAGTCTTCTCTTCTTTCAACCCCAAGTACTCAAATGCTCTATTCTTATGCTTAGGAATTATAAGCAAATCAATGATTGGAACACTCACTTTGATTTGGCTCAATACTTGGGCTATGTCATAGGGAACACTCTTTGGAAAAGAAGCATTAGAAGGGAGAAAAAAAGATTAATTTGATGGCAAGGGATTCTTGGTAGCTTGGGCATGAGGAGTACTATAATTTTTTCTTGGGACAGCAAATATTTTGGTAAGTGTTTCTCTCCTAGAAGCTTCTTTGGGAATGCTTGTGAGAAAGGGTGTTTTAGGTTTGGATTGAGGCCCAACTCCCTTAACAACTTTTCTTCTAGTGTTATAGTCTTTCTCTTAAGCTACAACAACATTTTTCAATAATTGTCTATCTTCCTCTCAAGGAATACCACCATGATACTTCTTAATCATCAAAGCTCTTAAATATTCAAATTCATTGTTAGGAATTTCAAAATCTTGCACTACATCAACTTCAAGAGTATGAGGGGGAAGGAAAACTTGTACCCATTTGATGTAATCCCAAAAGGTTGCAGCTGTCCTTACACTTATCACTTCAGTAGATGTTGCTCCTCCTTGTGGACTTGAAGAACAACCCATCATGCAGATATCATCATCAGTACCATCATCATTATTAACTTCACCATCTTACTAGTCCACTTCACATGGAGGATGGGGTAAAAAAACCTATCACACCAATCAATATCAAAGAACTTCCCGATATCAACAACCCTAAATGATTAGGGGATTAGGTAACACTCTTCCTTCATGTGCTTGAGAATGTCTATTTGCAGACCCCATGGGTCCTTTTCCTCTATCATCTTCCCTTTGATCACCTCTAGGATGATTGGCAAATCTGTCATGGTTTTGTGCTCTTGGCTGACCTTGTGAAGTTTTCCCAATTCCTTTCTCAACTCTTGCTAACTTATATGAGATTTCTTTGACATCCCCTGCCAAAGTTTTCACAACCTCCTCTAAATCAGCACCCTTGCTAGCTTGAGGTTTTTCAAGGTTTATCAACTTTACACCATCTCTCTTAAGAGGTTTCCCAATTTCTTTGATATTTTTTCAATTTGAAGTTCCATGGTGAAATCTTGTCTTAGATTGCTATGGTTCTTGTCTCTTAGGTAATAGGCTTCCTTCTTATCAAATGCATCTGCATATTTGATTAAACAAGACTCATCACAAGGCCTTAGACTAACAGGTAGCCTTCTCAAAGTTTTGTTAAACCTTGTGTTAAAGTCATGGATTGATTCATTGGGGTTCTTCTTGATATTCTCAAACTCAAACAAGATAAATCTAGGATCAGTCTTGTCACCATATTGTAACCTAAATGCATTCTTCATCTCATTCCAAGAATCAATTGAATTATTAGGTAGAGCCTTATACCAATCCCAAAGATCCTCTTCTAGTGTATGAATGAACAATTTAATATACACATCTTCAAACTCTATCTCAAAATATTCCATCATGTTAAAAAAAGTTTGAGATGCTCGATCACCGATTATTGCATTGCTACCTTGGAATTTTTGCAATCTATTTTTGACATCTTGTGGGATAGCATTTGGGTAACCATCCATTCCTCTAAAGTCTATAATACCAAAGGTGTTAACAAAAAATGGTAGTTTAGGCTGAGCCATATTGTTTGGGAGGTGATCTTGGGGGTGACACAAGCTGATGAGGAGAATGCAAGGTCTTTGGGGCTCAAGAATGTGATTCACAAGACTGGTATTCTCTAAGTGCTGATTTTCTTGGAAAGTTCTATTTGGATTGAAACTCGAGGTGCAGATTGAAGAAGGAACTTGCCCGGTATAGTAGAAGGACCTTCACTAGCTGAGGCAAACAAGTTTATGAAAGGATTTCTTGAATCAGAATCACTTGAAGAAGAATGATAATCCTCTACCAAAGGTTGATCTCTCTCACCAATGGATATATCTTTTCCATATGTTTGACCTTTAACAACCTTATAAACTCTTCTCCTTCCAACTCTAAGTTTCTTGAAATTATAAACAACTTCTTAACAGAGTCTCTAATGAAGAGAGATCTTCTTCCTTCTAATTTTATAGAGATTAGCAACACTAAAGTAAATGACATAAAGGTTAAGACATTGGTACTTATGAAGATCGAGAACAACATGGAGTCGCCACTAAGGAATTTCACCCTAGTTGTGTAAATGCACTAAAATACTCTGTTAAATATTTGTTAGCACTGAAAATATTGCCAAAATTTATAGATCATACCTTCCTTTCTTTGAATTTATCAACCACAAATGCTAATGAAGTGAAACAACTTCTGGAAACTAGTAAAATTGTAGGCAGAACTTATATCTTCACTTAATCCATACAATTCTAATTATAAAATGATGCTTCAACAATGTATTTGCATGTAAAATTTTCAAGGGACTTTACCAGGGTTTGATATGCATTCAAATATCTCAAATATGTATGCACATGGATCAGATTGAACTAAGAGAATATCAAACTTATAACTCTACTCTTCATTCCAATATTATAAATCAGATCAGAAGATGATACTCAGATTTTGTAATTACACATAAATCACACAAGAAGTATTAGCATGGATCTGAAATACTGAAAGAATAAATAATGTCCTGGCAACGGTGCCAGAAAGGTGTTTTTAATGAGATAAATAGACATGGATTGGAAAATGAATCAACAAATCACTCTCAAGAATGCAAATTATTTCCCAAGAGTTCAAAACAAGTCCCCAAGAAGCAAGTGCTAGAAAGGTGTTGGTACCTAGATTTAATCTCCTTCACAACTTGAGCTACATCATGGATTTTACAAGACACTTAGAGGTAGATAAATGATTTATATGTCATTTTGTAGATGGGGAAGTAATTTATCTTACTTGTTAGCACTTAGGCTTTGAAGAAGTGGGTAGCACCTTGAAAGGATTTTGATCTAATCCTCAGTATTTTAGGTTTTGCCTTTCAACCAAGGTAAGAGAACCTATATTGCAGCCTTTGTTTTCTAAAGGAGGTGGAGAAATCCTTATACTATGCATATTGTATGGATATGGACTTTGGAAAACATGAAAAAATTTCTATTATTCAAACTCAACAGAGTTGTCACTACTAAATGATGGAAATACTTTCAAGACAAGGTGAGGCTACTAGAGACATGGTATGATCTTGATTTTCTTTGTACATTTTGTAAATGGATTGTGTTCTTTTTTGACACACAATGCAATGCAGGGGTAGTATGGGGCAGGATTAGTTATTCTAAATGAAATTTTTGGTGGGAGATTTTAGACAAGACCAACCAAAATTTGCCAGATTCTTTGAGGACCTTTGCAAGAAATTTGTAACACCTAAACAACAGAATGCTTCAAAGGGGTTAAGGTACTCCTTCAACCAGGATATGTGCACCAAATGGAGGCCTAGATCTACACTCTTCCACACAATATTTGACAACCTACCACAAAATATTGAAGCAGATGAACCAACAAAGTATCCAAAAACTCTATTTTATCATGACCTAAGGTGCACCCAAAGGTTTACAAACAATCTCATAATTCAAGGAAGGTAAAGTGATTTTAAATCTGTTTATCTCTTTATCAAATGAAAGATCTTATGAATGTGATACTGAAAATGACACTAAACTATCAACAAGAAATGATACCATATATGATCAAGAGAGATTTTAAACACAAGACTGCAACAGGAGCAAGAAACACAAATTGAAAACATTCTGAAACATAAGTACATGCAAATTTTGCCAAGAGACAACACAAAATAATCCAAAATGACCAAATTTATCAGCAGGGGAATGTTATAAGAACAATCTCAAAGCTTTTTGATGGCTTTACAACTGAAACCAACTCAACATGATATAAATATGATGCAAAAAGGAATTAGAAATGGTTCTCAGGTGGTTTCTCAGAGAATGGGATTCTTCCATATTTTCCCATGAATTTCTAAGTTTCTCCAACCTTTTGCATGTCTCAAAACATGCATTATATAACTTTCAATTACATTTGATCCTTCTTTCCCAAGAAAAGAATATGCCCAACATCAAGTTTGTTACAAAATTCCAACATGATTTCAGATAGGGACATTTAACAAATTTGTAACCAAAGTTACCAATGTTTCTAAAATTGTGAATCATTACAAATCCTTCATCATTATCCATTATGGAGGCATGTTTTTCATTCTCCAAGCATGCAGACCCCTTTCATTTCATCATTTCATCCTTATCATTCAAAAATTTGATTCTACAACTTTATAGTTTGATATTTCACGTTCTGCATGGGCCTGAGTTAAAATTTATTTCAAAAACACCTCAAATATGCAAAGTAATCCCTAAAACCACTTGCATTGGTCCTTGTAGGCACAAAGGACACGAATTCACCAAAAATTTGATGAAAAATGATGCAAAATTCACATCTCCAAGCTTCTTGGAGCAAAAATGGTGGCCAAATTGAAGAATGTACAATTACCATTGATTTTCTCTTTCTCCTTCAATTTGGGCCCTCCACGTGTCAAAATATGATTGGGAATGAATTCAAGCTCACTTTTTGACTTTTTAACATTTTTGGAAAAATGGAAAAATTTGACTTTTTCTCCACCCCTCCGCCCTTGAAATTTTGTGATGACACGTGGCATATGGTGGGTCCCATTGGGATCGCGGCTCAATTCTATGCATTTTGACCCTTTTTGGAGTTTGGAAAAATTTCACTTTTTTCCCGTGGGCCCACACCTCGCCTCGTCCTTGACACATGTCATCCTCTCTATTGCCAAAATCCTTGGGCTTATTCGACATCAGTAGCACCTTTTTTTTCAAGGGAATTTTTTCTCATTTCTCCCCACAGTCCGTGCCCTCGATCCCGCCCTTACCACATGTCCTGTTCTGATTTTTGTGGAGCCATGCCTCAAATCTTCCATTCTAAGTCTTTTTTGCAAAAGGGAAAAAATTCCTTTTACCTCTTGTTGTCCACTCAAAATTCACCTCTGCTGTCACAAAGGTAAATTTTCAAAATTTTGAGTCTAAGTGTCTTTTTCGCTGTCATTTGGTGGTGTGGAAAAAGTCTTGGAAGTCTAAAAAATCTAAGTTTTGGGTCCTTTTGTAAGTATTTCGGGCTGTTTGATATTTTTGTCCCGGTTGTCCCAAGTACAAAAGTGCAAGTTGTTCTCCGACCGGCCGAAATCCCGAAATTGTCCTATCTTCGGGCCCGTCGGAAGTTTTTGTTCCATGTGTCCCGAAAGATTTTGTGAAAGTCATTCCAATTTCGGGCCGAACCATCAAAACCGCGTACCATTTTGGCCGAAATTTCGCGCACTTTTTCATCCCAAATGTCCCAAATCAAAAAGTGCGCTCTGTTCCAATTTCGCCCGAACCGGCCGAGTCGCGTACTTCGGAACTTTTTGTCCCGAATGTCCCAAAGTTAAAAAGTGCAATCTGTCCCATTTTCGGCCGAAACTCCCGAGTCGCGCACTTCGCTCTTTTTCATCCCAAATGTCCCAAAATGCATTTGTGCGTCCTCTCCCCGTTTCACCCGAATCGGCCGAGCCGCGTGTTTCGCGCATTCGCGTCTCACATGTCCCAAGTGAACCTAATGCAATTCATACTTAGTTTTTCCATTTCGACCGAATGTGCTAAATTTGAATTTAAGTTGCGAAGATCAAATTCAAGAAGCGATTCTGAAGGACCAATTTCAAGACGCCTTGATTACATCAGTTTTCAAAGATATCCATTGTCATCTTCAAGATGAAACGTCTGGTGTGTCCTCGTGGCAAAGGCATGGCTCAAACGTGGAAAAATTCAAGAAGCGGTTTCGAAGACAGTGGGTCCCTCTCAAACTCGGCCACTGCCTCCTTCCCCTTCTTTCTCTCTTCTCGCCATTCCTTTCATATTCCATGTAATTGGTTAAGGTATTGCGTTTGGCATCCTCAACTATTCTTTATTTAAAACAAACGGTTCACAAGACGTAACTGAAATTTGTAATCTATATAATGGTCTTTACACGCCATTTCGCGAAGGAGGAAGAACTTGGAATTTTTCTTGAAAGTGTAAATAGATCTTAAAGAAATCAATACAAAAGGGCTTTTCATTCTTTGTCTATCCGATTCTCGTTATATCGTGTTTTCCTTTAATATTGTGAAGATCATTTTTGTTCTTAACTCGTTCGTCTCTCTGATTGCATCTTTGTTCGGTTTTGGCCAGAAATACAACGATCTTGTACAACCAAGAAGGAACTTTGTGTCCTTGATTTATAAATCGAAGGAGGTTATTTATGGAACTTTGTGTCTTAAATTTAATCTCATGCAAATGATCTTGTCTTAAACCCTTTGAAGCTTGCATACACTAAGAATTATTCTCCGCTATCTATAATTACGAATGTTGCTATTCTCGCTCATCTTCTTATTCCTTTTCCTCGGTCCTTGTGTGTGATAATCCTTGTGGAAAACACTTTCGTAATATCCAAGTTTGACCATACAACAATGTTCTGTATATTTGTAAATAGGTTTGTTTCAAGAATAAGGGAACCTCTCCCATTAAAGAGGAGGGACTTTTCGTCCCTGTCTGTTTGCTCTCTAAAAAGTCCTATTTGACGACAACAGTTTTTGGCGACTCACTGGGAAAACCGCATTCGCATCTATTTTTTTCGATCATCCTTTGATCTGGCGACTCCGCGTTTCACTCGAGGGAGAAGGGCCCTTGGTATCGAAGATTCTCAGTTTCAGCTTTTGGAGCAACAGGGTTTTCCTTTCCCTTCAAATAGAAGAACTCGTTCAACGAGCACTCCACCTGTTCGAGAAAGAAGTCCTTCAGAGCCTGCTAGTCCTAATCTACAAGCTTTAATCCTTGCTGGTGTTACAGTTCCCCTCGAACCGTATTTCCAAGAAGAATGGCACAAGTACCATGGGGTCAACGTGTCGGGCCCCTGGCCCTCACTCAGCCTTTGCATGAGTTACCTAGAGGTAACCGAAAGAACTTCCCCAAATTCAAAGGCGACGGCAAAGTGCACCCTGATGAGCATATTGCAGCCTTCATAGTTGCGTGTGGAGTCTTGGGGGTTGAACATGAAGACGTCTCAGTAAGACTGTTCGTCGAGACGTTACAGGACAATGCTGCTGACTGGTTCTATCACCTTCCGGCTGGTGCCATCATCGACTGGAATACCATGAGAACTCAGTTCGAAAGCCGTTTCAAGCCGGCAGAAGATGTGCATGCACTGCTTGCCCAGATTTCTCAAATAAAGAAAGATCCATCGGAACCTATGAGAGAATTTGTGGCTCGATTCAACAGACTGATCAACAAAATTCCTGTGAATACTCGGCCGGTTGATCAAATCCAAAAATGTTTCTTTTTGAATGCCCAAACGCCTAAAGTCAGTTATGCTCTAAGAAGGGCTAATCTTGGAACGTTAATTCTGGATCAAGAACTGGCTGTTAGTGTCGAGGATGACCTAATCATGTCAGGGAAGTTGAAGAGAGATCCTCCCAAATCCAAATCTGCTGCTTCTTCCTCTTCCACCTCTGGACTCAATACTGATCCATTAGTCCAGAAACTTGCAAACGATCTAGTAGCTATAAAGAAACAATTAGCTCAGCATGCACCGTATGCAGATGTTCCGAGAAGAAATTTTCAACCCAGAAACCGTTTGCCAGCTCCCCACACAAGATTGGCACTTGAAGGACCTCCCGTCAAAGTTCCTGTGAATGCAACTTGCGAGGTCGAAGAACCAGAAGATGATAATGAAGCTTGTGAGGAGTTCCTGGAGGAATTCGATGATGAGGCAGAAGAACCCGAGAGATCTCGAGTCAATTTCTTTACCACTGAAGGCATTGATGATGCAGATGACTATGATGAAGTGGTAGCAGATATGAACAGCGAATCCTTCGCTGTCATGACTCGGGAACAGACACATCAGAGGGAAAAGGTGACACAACCCCTGAAGAAGTCCAAAGAGCAGCCTGCAACTATTCCTGTAATTGCCAGAAGAGGATCTCCTATTCCTACCTCATCTGCACCAAAGGTAAGTACCGTCAACACTTTGCTCCCAAAGTTTCTTCTTCTTCCTTTTCTCCTAAAGTTGATAAATCTAGAATTCCAAATGATGATGGCCCATCCACCTCTGGATCCTTTGATATTGTTGATCATCTTAAAAGGACTAAGGTTCAAATTTTGTTTGAATACTACCAAACCCATCCAAAAGCTTTTGCCAAGATGATCCAATTTGTGAATTCCCATTCCAAGACCACCTCCAAAGGCCTTTTGCCCACACCTCCTTCTATACCACGGCCTAGTCAGTAGTTCTTTGTCACCTCGCACACTGGAGACAAAATCAAGCCTTTTATGTTACACTCCTTATAGCTGGCCATAGGCTCAGTAACTGTGTCATAGATTCCGGAGCCTCTGATAATGTGATGCCTGCCAAAGTAGCTCATGCTTTAGGCTTGACCCTTACTCGTACTTATGGATCTTGCTACTCCATGGAAAGTAAGGAGGTGCCTTTGGTTGGAAGGATTAAAGATGCACAAGTGGCTTTTGCCGCTTTACCTGAAAAGAAGGTCTTGGCTACCATACTAGTAGCAGACATTCCTCCTTCCTATGGAATGTTGCTAAGCAGAAACTTCTGTAAAGATGTGGGTGGAGAGATTCAAATGGATTGGTCACACGCCTCATACCTGTCAATGGACAAATGAAGAAGCTACTACCTGAGAAGCAGTCCGAGTACATTGTGCAGAAGACAGATGATCCCAAGGCACAAATACTCTATGAGGACAGGAGCCATGGTAATTACATGATTTTGTCCCCTGACGAAATCCAACCCTGCAAAATATCACCTAAACATCCTAATGGTGTCTGGATTCTAGAATTTGATGGCAGTTGTTCCTCGGCTGGTTCTGGAGCTGGTGTTCTGCTAATATCACCTGAAGGCTGCCTGCACCCCTTTTCATTTAAATTGCAGTTCGAGAACACTAACAACACAGCAGAGTATGAGGCTCTCATCCTTGGACTGCAAGTGGCCAAAGAACGAGGTGTTAAAAATCTTTTGGCTCGTGGTGATGCAGAGCTGATTGTGAAGCAAGTCAAGCTTTGTTTTGTAAAGACGGGAGAGGTGAAGCATTATCGGAATCAGGTTTGGGATTCAATTGAATTCCTTGATGCCTTCTCCATTGAAGCAATTCCCAGAGAAAAGAACAACAGAGCTGATTCACTGGCTGTCTCAGGGTCACTGTTGATTCCTCATCCTGAATTCTCTCAGGATAAGTTCACTATTGAGATGGTCCACCGACCTAGTGTCCCTGACAATACTAATAACTGGCAAGTCTTCAACGACGACCAGCATTTGCTTTCCTTCCTGGAGCTCAAGGGCAATTTTGAACAACTGTATTTCGAAGGAAGTGACAACCTGCCTCGTGAGAGCGTGTCTTCTGACCAAGCCGTCACCCAAGGAGAAGAAACTGATCAGGAAGGGTGCATTAAGCTCAAAGGAAACAAGATCCCCAAAGGTTTGGTGAGTTTGGAGGAGTTGTTTGATAAACATGACAGGTACGTGAGATCTAAAGCTTCCATGGACCTCAAAGAATCAGTGAGTATGATAAAATTGATATTGGGAGTTACGATGACCAAGTGGTAAATATCGGGAAGTGTTGCACATCGATGAAAGGAGAAGAGCAATTGACCTTCTAAGGAAATATAAAGATGTGCTTGCTTATTCTTATGAAGATCTAAAAGCCTTCAAGCCAAAAGAAATGCAGCACTCTATCCCTCTCAAGCCAGGAATCAAGCCTTTCAAGCAGAAGCAGGGGCAGTACAACCCAAAGATAGCTGACACCATATTTCAGGAGATTCGAAGCGCTAAAGGCTAAAATCATCTTTCCCATTCACCATTCGACTTGGATTGCAAACATTGTACCTGTTAGGAAGAAGAATGGTGAGATCCGCATCTGTGTTGATTTCTGGAACCTGAATCAGGCCTCTCTGAAAGATAACTACCCTCTGCCTATGATGGATCAGATTTTGCAAGCGTTGTAATGGCTCGAGATGTTATCTATGCTTGATGGCTTTTCCGGATACAATCGGGTAGAGGTTGATATCTTTGGCGATCAACATAAGATGACCTTTACAACTCCTTGGGGTACCTTTGCCTACAAGAGGATGCCTTTTGGGCTGATTAATGCAGTGCCACCTTCCGAGAGAGCTATGGATCTGGCTTTTGGAAGCTTGAAAGGAAAATGTATAGTCATATACCTTGATGACTGACAAGTGTTCTCAAAGACGAGAGCGGATCACTTGACCACTTGGAAGCGATTCGCAAAGATGCCGAGAGCATGGGATTTCCTTAAATCCTAAAAAATCTGTCTTACGTATTTACGAGAGGAAAGCTATTAGGACACATTGTCTCAAAGGATGGCATCAAGATTGATCTGAGCGAGTTCAAACCATCCAATGATTCCTCTCCCTACTAGTAAAAAGGCGTGCATTCCTTTTCGGTAAGATCAATTTTCTAAGAAGATTCATCCCTGATTTTGCTGAATTAACTTTGAATATTTCTCAGATGATGAAAGGAAAGCAAGCATTTGGTTGGTCTTCTGAAGGAAAGGAATCCTTTGAGGGTATTAAGAAAGCTATTGCTAAAACTCCAGTTTTGGCCTGCCCTGATTTCAGCAAGGATTTCATTATCTATTGCTACGCTACAGATAGTACTCTGGCTGCTGTCTTAACCCAGGAGGATTCTGATAAACATGAGCTACCAATTGCCTTCATGAGCTATATCCTGAAGAACCATGAGCTAAAGTACACCAAGATGGAGAAGCATGCCTTTGCAGTAGTCAAAGCTGTCAAGCAGTTCCGTTTCTATATCCTCAACTCTCACTCTACGGTGCTGGTCCCAGATACGACTGTAAAGTCAATTCTCACGCAACAAGAATTTGGATCCAAGAGGGGAAACTGGGTGGCTAAGGTCCAGGAGTATGACCTTGATATCAAGCCAACCAAGCTGGTTCGGGGAAAAGGTCTTTGCGAGCTCATTGCTGAAGGAGCCCAACATGAGTCATTAGAGAAGAGAGCTGACCTTCCTACTGTTCTGTTCCTAAGTTCAGTTGATGAATGGTATGCTGACATCGCTCATTTTCTCACCTACGGGGAATGCCCCTCTCATTTAACTGCTAAAGAAAAGAGGACTGTTAAATTGAGATCAGCACAATATGTATTGTGGGAAAATGCCTTGTTCAAGCGTGGTTTGGACGGAGATTTCGAAATGTATAGACAAGGAACAACGAGAGAAAGTTGCTCTCGGCTTTTCATGATCGAGGCATGTGGAGGGCACTATTCATCAACATGATCCACTGACTCATAAGATACTCCGTGGAGGGTATTCTTGGCCTTCCTTGTTCAAAGATGCGTCCAAGTGGGTGGATAAATGTGAGGCTGTCGGACTTTCGTGGGAAGACCTAAAGCCCGGCTTCTTTGCCTCTCAAGCCGATTGTGATTGAAGAACCATTTCAACAATGGGGTATGGACTTCGTTGGCACACTCAACCCTGTTTCTAGCGCTGGACACACTCATGTGCTAACTGCTACTGACTACTTCACCAAATGGGTGGAAGCTATTCCAGTCAAGAGCACCACTTCTGAAGTAGTATGCAACTTCATCAAAGAGAACATCTTGGTTAGGTATGGTGTACCTAACAAGATTGTAACAGATAATGCCTCAAACTTCTCCTCAACTGAGATAATGGATTTCTGCTACGGGTATGGCATCTCTCTGGCTCATTCTTCAGATTATTATCCCCAGGGAAATGGACAAGCAGAATCTACCAACAAGAATCTGGTGACTATCATAAGAAAGTTGGTCAATGAATCTCAGAGAAACTGGCATAAGAAACTTTACGATGCTCTTTGGGCAGACAGGATCACACCTAAAAGAGCCATTGGAATGTCCCCCTTTCAAATAGTGTATGGAGTAGAGGCTCAATTGCCAGTGACAGTGGAACTACCAGCCTTGCACCTGATGAAGGCCATTGAAGACACTAGTTTCAGTGATGCTCTGGACAAAAGGATCATGTACCTGCACAAACTGAACGAGGATAGATTGGAGGTTGCTGACAGAATAGCTGCCCACCAGCAGAAGGTGAAGATTCTGTTTGATAAGAAAGCTAGGAGCAGAGAGTTCCAAGTTGGTGATACCGTGCTGTTGTGGGACAAAAGACACGAACCTCGTGGTAGCCATGGAAAATTTGATTCTCTATGGCTTGGACCTTTCAAGATAAGACACTTTGCTGGTAAGAACTCTTTCTATCTTGATTACATGGATGGTTCCCCCCTCCCACTTCCTTATAGTGGGCAGTATTTGAAGTTGTTCAAGTCCTAGGTGACTAGGGAGTCCCTTTGTATATTATGTACAGTGTTTCTACTTTTCTGCTTTTGGTGTGTTTCCCTTCTGTTGTTGTGTGTGTTGCCCTTGTATTGGTTTGTCCTTGACTCCTTTTGCCCAATGGATAAGGCACTGGTCTGCTTCACCGAGTTGTCTAAGTTCTTGCCTTGTCTCATTCCATGAATTTACACCAAGTCATCCCTGAAGGAGCCAGTGTTGTCCACTCAAAATTCCCTGCTTTCTCAAAGGTAAATTTTCAAAATTTTGAGTCTAATTGTCTTTTTCTAAGTCGTAAATTGAAGTCCAAATTTGGTGGTGTGGAAAAGTCTTGGAAGTCTAAAAATCTAAGTTTTAGGTCCTTTTGTAAGTATTTCGGAACTGTCGGATATTTTTGTCCCGGTTGTCCCAAGTACAAAAGTGCAAGTTGTTCTCCGACAAGCCGAAATCCCCGAAATTGTCCCATTTCGGGCCCGTCGGAAGTTTTTGTTCCAAGTGTCCCGAAAGCTTTTGTGCAAGTCATTCCAATTTCGGCCGAACCATCCGAATCGCGTACTTCGCACTTTTCTGTCCCAAATGTCCCAAATCAAAAAGTGCGCTCTGTTCCAATTTTCGCCCGAACGTGCCAAGGCCACGTCTTCAGAACATTTTTTGTCCCGAATGTCCCAAATCAAAAAGTGCAATCTGTCCCATTTTCGGCCGAAACTCCCGAGTCGCGCACTTCGCTCTTTTTCATCCCAAATGTCCCAAAATGCATTTGTGCGTCCTCTCCCGTTTCACCCGAATCGGCCAAGCCGCGTGTTTCGCGCATTCTCACATGTCCCAAGTGAACCTAATGCAATTCATACTTAGTTTTTCCGCTTTCGACCCGAATGTGCTAAATTTGAATTTAAGTTGCGAAGATCAAATTCAAGAAGCGATTCTGAAGGGACGAATTTCAAGACGCCGATTACATCGGTTTTCAAAGATATCCATTGTCATCTTCAAGATGAAACGTCACAGTGTGTCCTCGTGGCAAAGGCATGGCTCAAACGTGGAAAAATTCAAGAAGCGGTTTACGAAGACGGTGGGTCCCTCTCAAAAGCGGCCCTGCCTCCTTCCCCTTCTTTCTCTCTTCTCGCCATTCCTTTCATATTCCATGTAATTGGTTAAGGTATTGCGTTTGGCATCCTCAACTATTCTTTATTTAAAACAAACGGTTCAAGACGTAACTGAAATTTGTAATCTATATAATGGTCTTTACACGCCATTTCGTGAAGGAGGAAGAACTTGGAATTTTTCTTGAAAGTGTAAATAGATCTTAAAGAAATCAATACAAAAGGGCTTTTCATTCTTTGTCTATCGATTCTCGTTATATCTGTGTTTTCCTTTAATATTGTGAAGATCATTTTTGTTCTTAACTCGTTCTGTCTCTCTGATTGCATACTGTTCAGTTTTGCAAATACAGCGATCTTGTACAACCAAGAAGGAACTTTGTGTCCTTGATTTATAAATCTGAAGGAGGTTATTTATGGAACTTTGTGTCTTAAATTTAATCTCATGCAAATGATCTTGTCTTAAACCCTTTGAAGCTTCGCATACACGAAGAATTATTCTGCTATCTATAATTCTGAATGTTGCTATTCTGCTCATCTTCTTATTCCTTTTCCTCAGTCCTTGTGTAACTGATAATCCTTGTGGAAAACACTTTCGTAATATCCAAGTTTGACCATACAATAATGTTCTGTATATTTGTAAATAAGTTTGTTTAGAATAAGGGAACCTCTCCCATTAAAGAGGAGGGACTTTTCGTCCCCTGTCTGTTGCTCTCTAAAAAGTCCTATTTGACGACCAACACCTCTACCGGCTAAAATTCCCGCTCGACCCACGCTGCCATCGCCATGTGTCTCCCGTGGCTTCATTCGGACCCATGGCTTAATTCTTTGCTCTAAGTCTTTTTGACCAAAAAGGGAAAAATTTCCCCTTTTCTTCCGTGGTCCTGTACTTCCTTCTACGCCTACCATGTGTCCACCCTTTTCTCCATTGTGGACCCACGGGCCTAATTTGCACTCTAACTCCTTTTGCTAAAAGGAAAAAAAAATTTCCGTTCTCCTCCGCAGCCCGCACTTCCCCACTCTGCCACCGTGCTGCCATGTGTCACCCTTTGCTCCATTGCGGAACCATGGGCCTTTCCACACCCTTTTTCCCTTTCACAAAAAGGAAAAATTTTCCTAAGTTCCTCACCTACCTTCCATTCCACCTGGCATAAGAACATGACACATGTCCTCCTGTGGAGTTGCGGGGGTAATGTTGAATTTTTATTGAAGCCAAAAAATGCTAAGTTTTTCAAAGAAACCCCATTGATCCTTGTCCAACCAGATGTGAAAACATAGGAGACGTTGTTTTAACTTAATTTTGATGGTCAAATGACACCCGTATGACCGTCAAAAAACACAGAAATTGCTAAGGACACCCAAATTTGATTTTTTCTTCATGGGTGGAGTTTTTGGTCAAAAAACATATGGGAAGTGATTTTAAGAAATTTTCGACCATGGGGAAGGATTTTTTAGGGAAAATGAGTACAAAATGAGAAAATTCAAGCTCCACAAGCCAAGAAAAATGGAAAAAATGACAGAGGCCCATGGATTTGGAAATTTAGGGCATAAAAGAGAGCCTGCATGTATTTTTCTTTCAAGTTAGGCCAAAAATAATAAGTTTCTAGGCCATTTAAAGCATTCAATCTAGATGGGGAAACTTGTAGACCACAAAACTTGAATAAAAATGTTTTTTGAGCATGTAGAACAAAGGGGAAAGATGGGAAAATAATAGAGGATCAAAATGGACACCAACACCACCTACCAAATAGACTGCATTGAACTCATCAAGGACATCAGCCCTTCTCCACCTTCTTCACCCACTCCACCTTCATCACCACCTTTACCGACGAAGTCAATGGATCCTAAATCTATCCCTCCTAAATTTTTTTCATAAACACCATTTCCTTGGGGCCTTTGACTTATCAACGTGAGGGCGAGGCTCCTTCCTCTCTTCCCTTCTTGTATCCTAAAATGATCGATGATGATACACCTTCAATTAACATCATTTAATGTCAGGATGATGAATCTATACTCACCTACCTTGGTGCAGAAGATTCATATATTCATCAGTCGTTACCATCTGAGACACAAACCATGTTGAATGAATCACTATCGAGATCAACAATCATACTCGGGATAACCCACACATCTAAAAGATCGGTAAATCTTTAGATACTACATAACATGAAGCCATCACTTCTTTTCTCAAAGATCATAACCACGCTTTCACTTGGTCTTATGTAGACATGCCTGGTATTGACCCCACCATAGTGTTCCACAATATCGTAACCATTCCCAATGCCAAACCCATCAAACAAAAGTGAGAAAAATGCACCTCGCATTGTCCTTCTCGTCAAAGAAGAACTTCGGTGCCTTCTTTCCATTTCCTTCATCTTACCCATTTATTATCCTCATTGGATTTCTAACATTGTCCCTATCACTAAATTGATAGAGGGACTCCACATTTGCATGGACTTTCGTGACCTTAACCTAGCTTGAAAGATGACTTTCCCTTACTTGGTATTGACCATTTGGTTGACCTCACCACCTTTGGTCACGAGATGCTATCACTTATGGATGGATTCTCGAGTTATAACCAAATTTTCTTTCCCGAGAAGGCCAACACAAGACCTCATTCATCACCCCTTAGGGACCTTCTTCTATTGAGTCATGCCTTTTATCCTTAAAAACGTTGGTGCCACATATTAGCGGGCTATGAATTACATCTTCGTGACACCATGCATCGCATATTGGAAGATTGCATGGATGATATCTTGGCCAAATCTAAATTCCACTCGAGCACCTTGCAATCCTTAAAACCATCTTTGACCACCTCATTAAATATTGTGTCTGCCTTCAGCCTAAGAAGTGTGTCTTCATGGTTCTTTTAGGAAATCTCCTGGGATTTATTGTTTCCCTCCATGGTATAGAAGTTGACCCTACTAAAGTCAAGTCCATTCTATAAATGCCTCCACCCACTAACCTTAAACAACTTTCAGTAGCTTGTAAGGTAAGTTGTAGTCTATTCTCCATTTCATTTCACAATTATTGAATTGGTGCCAACCGTTTCATCATCTGCTCAAGAAGGATGTCTCCTTTAAATGGGATGATGACTGTCACAAAGATTTTGAGGCCTTAAAACAATACCTTCTCCAACCACCCGTACTCATCCCACCTAAAGATGATCAACCTTTTTATCTATACATATCCACTACTGATCACTCCTTGGGAGCCATGATCGCTCATCGTGATGAACAACACGGGGAGCGAGGCAATTTATTATATCAATGGTACTCTTTTAGACTACGAAACCCGATACACCCATCCCAAAAAAAAATTCTTAGCCTTAGTTTTTGTTGCCACCAAACTCCATCATTACCTACTCAACCACAAAACCTATGTTATGACCAACACCGACCCTTACACTTCATGTATGCAAAATCTTATAAAAACTAGGGTGCCACACGATGGCTTATGCTTTTAGCTGATCTTGACCTCGAATTCATTCATAAAAATTTCATCAAGGGCCAAGCTATCACTAACCAATTGGCCAATGCACCTATTTCCGTAGATCAACCCTCTAATTTTGAATTTCCAGGATGATTCCATTGCTACCCTTTCCCTAGATGAATCCCTTACCAAATGACACTCTTTTTGATGGTTCCAAGTGTTAGCGCAAGGGTGGGGCTGGTGTTATCCTCATTCTACTTAATGGTGAACCCATGCCTTTTTCTTTCAAACTAGATTTTGATTGTACAAACAACATTGTCGAATACGAAGCATTCATATTAGGTCTCCAAGCTACCTATGCCCTATATGTCAAATCAATCAACATCTTTGGTGGATTTTAATTGGTTATAAACCAAGTCAATGGTATATACCAATGTTGTAATGAGATACTTCAAAATTATAAACATCATGTAGACATACTTTTGACCACCTTTGACCATTATGCCCTTCAAACCGTCCCTCATTCAACCAACAAATTTACAGATACCATGGCTTGCTTGGCTTCCCAAATACCCGCTTCACCTACCGATTATAAAATATTTGTCACCGTACAATGACTCCAATCACCTTCTTATTTACCTCGCAAAGTTTACTCTATCGGAACCGCTACCCCCGACCCAAGTGACCTTTGGTACAAACAATACTCCGACTATCTTTCTCTCTCCATTTTACCTCCTGATCTCACCTGTAATGGACAATGCGCCTTCCTTAAAAAGGTTTCTCGTTACATCATCATGGGGGGCCTCCTCTATAAGCATGGTTTTGATGGTATTCTCTTACGATGCCTCACAATTTTTGAAATTCCTTATACCATTAAGGAGGTTCATGATGGCATATGTGGAGGCCACTTGGTGGCCTTGTTATTACTAAGCGTATTCTTCACCTCGGCTATTACTTGCCAACCCTTAACCATGATTGTTGTGAATACGTCAAAATTTGTGTAAAATTCCAACAACATACCAACCTTCATCATACACCCAATCATGCCTTACATGTCACCCATGACCTTTGGCCCTTCTCTTAATGGGGTTTGGATCTTGTTCGAGAGATTGTTGGTCGTCAAATAGGAATTTTTAGAGAGCAATGAGACGATGTGGTACGAAAAGTCCCTCCTCTTTAATGGGAGAGGTTCCCTTATTCTGAAACAAACTTATTTACAAATATACGAGTAACATTATTGTATGGTCAAACTTGGATATTACGAAAGTGTTTTCCACAAGGATTATCGATTACAAGGAGTGAGGAAAAGGAATAAGAAGATGAGCGATAATAGCAACATTGAGAATTATAGATAGCAGAATAATTCTTAGTGTATGCGAAGCTTCAAAGGGTTTAAGACAAGATCATTTGCATGAGATTAAATTTAAGACACAAAGTTCCATAAATAACCTCCTTCAGATTTATAAATCAAGGACACAAAGTTCCTTCTTGGTTGTACAAGATCGCTGTATTTGCAAAACTGAACAGCATGCAATCAGAGAGACAGAACGAGTTAAGAACAAAAATGATCTTCACAATATTAAAGGAAAACACAGATATAACGAGAATCAGATAGACAAAGAATGAAAAGCCCTTTTGTATTGATTTCTTTAAGATCTATTTACACTTTCAGTAAAAATTCCAAGTTCTTCCTCCTTCGCGAAATGGCGTGTAAAGACCATTATATAGATTACAAATTTCAGTTACGTCTTGTAACCGTTTCTTTTAAATAAAGAATAGTTAAGGGATGCCAAACGCAATACCTTAACCAATTACATGGAATACGAAAGGAATGGCGAGAAGAGAGAAAGAAGGGGAAGGAGGCAGGTGGCCAGTTTTGAGAGGGACCCACTGTCTTCAGAAACCGCTTCTTGAATTTCTTCCACGTCTGAGCCATGCCTTTGCCACGAGGGACACACCAGACGTTTCATCTTGAAGATGACAATGGATATCTTTGAAAACTGATGTAACTGGCGTCTTGAAATTCGTCCTTCGTAACTGCTTCTTGAATTTGATCCTCGCAACTTAAATTCAAATTTAGCACATTCGGGTCGAGCGGGAAAAACTAAGTATGAATTGCATTAGGTTCACTTGGGACATGTGAGACGCGAATGCGCGAAACACGCGGCTCGGCCGATTCGGGTGAAACGGGGAGAGGACGCACAAATGCATTTTGGGACATTTGGGATGAAAAAGAGCGAAGTGCGCGACTCGGGAGTTTCGGCCGAAAATGGGACAGATTGCACTTTTTAACTTTGGGACATTCGGGACAAAAAGTTCAAGTGCGACTCGGAGCGCACTTTTTTGATTTGGGACTGAAAAAGAGCACGATTCGGGAATTTCGGCCGAAAATGGAACAACGTGCACAAAAGTTTTGGGGGTTCGGGAAATTGGAACAGAGCGCACTTTTGATTTGGGACATTTGGGACAGAAAAGTGCGAAGTACGCGGTTCGGATGGTTCGGCCGAAATTGGAATGACTTGCACAAAAGCTTTCGGGACACATGGAACAAAAACTTCCGACGGGCCCGAAGATAGGACAATTTCGGGGATTTCGGCCGGTCGGAGAACAACTTGCACTTTTGTACTTGGGACAACCGGGACAAAAATATCCGACAGGCCCGAAATACTTACAAAATGACCCAAAACTTAGATTTTTTAGACTTCCAAGACTTTTTCCACACCACCAGCTTGACAGAAAAGACACTTAGACTCAAAATTTTGAAAATTTACCTTTGACAGAGCAGGGAATTTTGAGTGGACAACAGCTGGCTCCTTCTGGGGATGACTTGGTGTAAATTCATGGAATGAGACAAGGCAAGAACTTAGACAACTCGGTGAAGCAGACCAGTGCCTTATCCATTGGGCAAAAGGAGTCAAGGACAAACCAATACAAGGGCAACACACACAACAACAGAAGGGAAACACACCAAAAGCAAAAAGCAGAAACACTGTACATAATATACAAGGGACTCCCTAGTCACCTAGGACTTGAACAACTTCAAATACTGCCCACTATAAGGAAGTGGGAGGGGGGAACCATCCATGTAATCAAGATAGAAAGAGTTCTTACCAGCAAAGTGTCTTATCTTGAAAGGTCCAAGCCACAGAGAATCAAATTTTCCATGGCTACCACGAGGTTCGTGTCTTTTGTCCCACAACAAAGACGGTATCACCAACTTGGAACTCTCTGCTCCTAGCTTTCTTATCAAACAGAATCTTCACCTTCTGTGGTGGGTAGCTATTCACAAAGCAACCTCCAATCTATCCTCATTCAGTTTGTGCAGGTACATGATCCTTTTGTCCAGAGCATCACTGAAACTAGTGTCTTCAATGGCCTTCATCAGGTGCAAGGCTGGTAGTTCCACTGTCACTGGCAATTGAGCCTCTACTCCATACACTATTTGAAAGGGGACATTCCAATGGCTCTTTTAGGTGTGATCTGTCGCCCAAAGAGCATCGTAAAGTTTCTTATGCCGGTTTCTCTGAGATTCATTGACCAACTTTCTTATGATAGTCACCAGATTCTTGTTGGTAGATTCTGCTTGTCCATTCCCAGGGATAATAATCTGAAGAATGAGCCAGAGAGATGCCATACCCGTAGCTGAAATCCATTATCTCAGTCGAGGAGAAGTTTGAGGCATTATCTGTTACAATCTTGTTAGGTACACCATACCTAACCAAGATGTTCTCTTTGATGAAGTTGCATACTACTTCAGAAGTGGTGCTCTTGACTGGAATAGCTTCCACCCATTTGGTGAAGTAGTCGATGCTTGATTAGCACATGAGTGTGTCCAGCGCTAGAAACAGGTTGAGTGCGCCAACGAAGTCCAGACCCCATTGTTGAAATGGTTCTTCAATCACAACTGGCTTGAGAGGCAAAGAAGCCAGTTTAGGTCTTCCCACGAAAGTCTGACAGGCCTCACATTTATCCACCCACTTGGACGCATCTTTGAACAAGGAAGGCCAGTAATACCCTCCACGGAGTATCTTATGAGCTGTGACTGTTGATGAATAGTGCCCTCCACATGCCTGATCATGAAAAGCTGAGAGCAACTTTCTCTGTTGTTCCTTGTCTATACATTTCAGAAATCTCCCGTCCAAACCACGCTTGAACAAGGCATTTTCCCACAATACATATTGTGCTGATCTCAATTTAACAGTCCTCTTTTCTTTTGCGGTTAAATGAGAGGGGCATTCCCCGTAGGTGAGAAAATGAGCGATGTCAGCATACCATTCATCAACTGAACTTAGAATAGCAGAAGCAGTAGGAAGGTCGCTCTCTTCTCTAATGACTCATGTTGGGCTCCTTCAAGAATGAGCTCGCAAAGACCTTTTCCCGAACCAGCTTGGTTGGCTTGATATCAAGGTCATACTCCTGGACCTTAGCTACCCGGTTCCCCTCTTGGATCCAAATTCTTGTTGCGTGAGAATTGACTTTACTGATCGTATACGGGACCAAAGACCGTAGAGTGAGAGTTGAGGATATAGAAAGCGAGGCGCTGACGGCTTTGACTCTATGCAAAGGCATGCTTCTCCATCTTGGTGTACTTTAGCTCATGGTTCTTCAGGATATAGCTCATGAAGGCAATTGGTAGCTCATGTTTATCAAAATCCTCAGGTTAAGACAAGAAGCTAGAGTGCTATCTCAGAAGCGTAACAATAGATAATGAAATCCTTCTTTGAAATCGGGCAGGCCAAAAGCGGAGTTTTAGCAATAGCTTTCTTAATACCCTCAAAGGATTCCTTTCCTTCAGAAGACCAACCAAATGCTTGCTTTCCTTTCATCATCTGAGAAATATTCAAAGTTAATTCAGCAAAATCAGGGATGAATCTTCTTAGAAAATTGATCTTACCGAAAAAGGAATGCACGCCCTTTTTACTAGTAGGGAGAGGAATCTGTTGGATGGCTTGAACTCGTTCAGGATCAATCTTGATGCCATCCTTTGAGACAATGTGTCCTAATAGCTTTCCCTCCGTAACACAGAAGACAGATTTTTTAGGATTTAAGGAAATCCCATGCTCTCGGCATCTTTGCAGAACTGCTTCCAAGTGGTCGAAGTGATCCGCTCTTGTCTTTGAGAACACTGTCAGGTCATCAAGGTATATGACTATACATTTTCCTTTCAAGCTTCCAAAAGCCAGATCCATAGCTCTCTGGAAGGTGGCACCGGCATTAATCAGCCCAAAAGGCATCCTCTTGTAGGCAAAGGTACCCCAAGGAGTTGTGAAGGCTGTCTTATGTTGATCAGCAGTATCAACCTCTACCTGATTGTATCCAGAAAAGCCATCAAGCATAGATAACATCTCAGAGCCTGTTACCGCTTGCAAAATCTGATCCATCATAGGCAGAGGGTAGTTATCTTTCAGAGAGGCCTGATTCAGGTTCCTGAAATCAACACAGATGCGGATCTCACCATTCTTCTTCCTAACAGGTACAATGTTTGCAATCCAAGTCGAATGGTGAATGGGAAAGATGATTTTAGCCTTTAGCAGTTTCTGAATCTCCTGAAATATGGTGTCAGCTATCTTTGGGTTGTACTGCCTCTGCTTCTGCTTGAAAGGCTTGATTCCTGGCTTGAGAGGGATAGAGTGCTGCATTTCTTTTGGCTTGAAGGCTTTTAGATCTTCATAAGAATAAGCAAGCACATCTTTATATTTCCTTAGAAGGTCAATTGCTCTTCTCCTTTCATCTGATGTGCAACACTTCCCGATATTTACCAGCTTCGGGTCATCAGAACTCCCAATATCAATTTTATCATACTCAGCTGATTGCTGAGGTCCAGTGGAAGCTTTAGATCTCACGTACCTGTCATGTTTATCAAACAACTCCTCCAAACTCACCAAACCTTTGGGGATCTTGTTTCCTTTGAGCTTAATGCACCCTTCCTGATCAGTTTCTTCTCCTTGGGTGACGGCTTGGTCAGAAGACACGCTCTCACGAGGCAGGTTGTCACTTCCTTCGAAATACAGTTGTTCAAAATTGCCCTTGAGCTCCAGGAAGGAAAGCAAATGCTGGTCGTCGTTGAAGACTTGCCAGTTATTAGTATTGTCAGGGACACTAGGTCGGTGGACCATCTCGATAATGAACTTATCTGAGAGAATTCGGGATGAGGAATCAACAAAGTGACCCGAGACGGCCCGGTGAATTAGCTCACTGTTTTTTCTCCGGGAATTGCTTCAATGGAGAAGGCATCAAGGAATTCAATTGAATCCCAAACCCGATTCCGATAATGCTTGACCTCCGTTCTTTACGAAATAGGCTTCGACTTGCTTCACAATCAGCTCCGCATCACCACGAGCCAAAATATTTTTAACACCTCGTTCTTTGGCCACTTGCAGTCCAAGGATGAGGGCCTCATACTCTGCTGTGTTGTTAGTGTTCTCGAACTGCAATTTAAATGAAAAAGTGCGAGCAGCCTTGGGTGATATTAGCAGAACACCAGCTCCAGAACCAGCCGAGGAACAACTGCCATCGAATTCTAGAATCCAGACACCATTAGGATCTTTAGGTGATATTTTGCAGGGTTGGATTTCGTCAGGGGACAAAATCATGTAATTACCATGGCCTCTGTCTTCATAGAGTATTTGTGCCTTGGGATCATCTGTCTTTTGCACAATATACTCGGACTGCTTCTCAGGTAGTAGCTTCTTCATTTGTCCATTGACAGGTATGAGGGCGTGTGACCAATCCATTTGAATCTCTCCACCCACATCTTTACAGAAGTTTCTGCTTAGCAACATTCCATAGGAAGGAGGAATGTCGGCTACTAGTATGGTAGCCAAGACTTTCTTTTCAGGTAAAGCAGCAAAAGCCACTTGTGCATCTTTAATCCTTCCAACTAAAGGCACTTCCTTACTTTCCATGGAGTAGCAAGATCCATAAGTACGAGTAAGGGTCAAGCCTAAAGCATGAGCTACTTTGGCAGCATCACATTATCGAGGCTCAGGAATCTATGACACGATTCCATGAGCCTATGGCGGCTATAAGGAGGGTAACATAAAAAGGCTTGATTTTGTCTCCAGGCGAGGTGACAGCAGCTACCAGACTAGGCTGTGGTATAGAAGGAGGTGTGGGCAAAAGGCCTTTGGAGGTGGTCTTGGAATGGGAATTCACAAATTGGATCATCTTGGCAAAAGCTTTTGGATGGGTTTGGTAGTATTCAGCTTCTGAAATTTGAACCTTAGTCCTTTTAAGATGATCAACAATATCAAAGGATCCAGAGGTGGATGGGCCATCATCATTTGGAATTCTAGATTTATCAACTTTAGGAGAAAAGGAAGAAGAAGAAACTTTGGGAGCAGTGTTGACGGTACTTACCTTTGGTGCAGATGAGGTAGGAATAGGAGATCCTCTTCAGGCAATTACAGGAATAGTTGCAGGCTGCTCTTTGGACTTCTTCAGGGGTTGTGTCACCTTTTCCTCTGATGTGTCTGTTCCCGAGTCATGACAGCGAAGGATTCGCTGTTCATATCTGCTACCACTTCATCATAGTCATCTGCATCATCAATGCCTTCAGTGGTAAAGAAATTGACTCGAGATCCCTCGGGTTCTTCCGCCTCATCATCGAATTCCTCCAGGAACTCTTCACAAGCTTCATTATCATCTTCTGGTTCTTCGACCTCGCAAGTTGCATTCACAGGAACTTTGACGGGAGGTCCTTCAAGTGCCAATCTTGTGTGGGGGGCTGGCAAACGGTTTCTGGGTTGAAAATTTCTTCTCGGAACATCTGCATACGGTGCATGCTGAGCTAATTGTTTCTTTATAGCTACTAGATCGTTTGCAAGTTTCTGGACTAATGGATCAGTATTGAGTCCAGAGGTGGAAGAGGAAGAAGCAGCAGATTTGGATTTGGGAGGATCTCTCTTCAACTTCCCTGACATGATTAGGTCATCCTCGACACTAACACCCAGTTCTTGATCCAGAATTAACGTTCCAAGATTAGCCCTTCTTAGAGCATAACCGACTTTAGGCGTTTGGGCATTCAAGAAGAAACATTTTTGGATTTGATCAACGGTACCGAGTATTCACGGGAATTTTGTTGATCGGTCTGTTGAATCGAGCCACGAATTCTCTCATAGGTTCCGATGGATCTTTCTTTATTTGAGAAATCTGGGCAAGCGGTGTCGCACATCTTCGCGCGGCTTGAAACGGCTTTCGAACTGAGTTCTCATGGTATTCCAGTCGATGATGGCACCAGTCGGAAGGTGATAGAACCAGTCAGCAGCATTGTCCTGTAATGTCTCGATGAACAGTCTTATCGAGACGCGTCTTCATGTTCAACCCCAAGACTCCACACGCAACTATGAAGGCTCCAATATGCTCATCGGGTGCACTTTGCCGTCGCCTTTGAATTTGGGGAAGTTCTTTCGGTTACCTCTAGGTAACTCATGCAAAGGTTGAGTGAGGGCTAGGGGCCCGACACGTTGACCCCATGGTACTTGTGCCATTCTTCTTGGAAATACGGTTCTGAGGGGAACTGTAACACTAGCAAGGATTAAAGCTTGTAGATTAGGACTAGCAGCTCAAGGACTTCTTTCTCGAGCAGGTGGAGTGCTCGTTGAAGCGAGTTCTTCTATTTGAAGGGAAAGGAAAACCCTGTTGCTCCAAAAGCTGAAACTGAGAATCTTCGATACCAAGGGCCCTTCTCCTCGAGTGAAACGCGGAGTCGCGTGATCAAAGGATGATCGAAAAAAAAAACAAAGATCTGGAATGCGGTTTTCCCAGTGAGTCGCAAAACTGTTGGTCGTCAAATAGGACTTTTAGAGAGCAATGAGACGAGGGACGAAAAGTCCCTCCTCTTTAATGGGAGAGGTTCCCTTATTCTGAAACAAACTTATTTACAAATATACATAACATTATTGTATGGTCAAACTTGGATATTACGAAAGTGTTTTCCACAAGGATTATCAGTTACACAAGGACTGAGGAAAAGGAATAAGAAGATGAGCAGAATAGCAACATTCAGAATTATAGATAGCAGAATAATTCTTAGTGTATGCGAAGCTTCAAAGGGTTTAAGACAAGATCATTTGCATGAGATTAAATTTAAGACACAAAGTTCCATAAATAACCTCCTTTAGATTTATAAATCAAGGACACAAAGTTCCTTCTTGGTGTACAAGATCGTTGTATTTGCAAAACCGAATGTAAAGATGCAATCAGAGAGACAGAACGAGTTAAGAACAAAAATGATCTTCACAATATTAAAGGAAAACACAGATATAACGAGAATCAGATAGACAAAGAATGAAAAGCCCTTTTGTATTGATTTCTTTAAGATCTATTTACACTTTAAAGAAAATTCCAAGTTCTTCCTCCTCGCGAAATGGCGTGTAAAGACCATTATATAGATTACAAATTTCAGTTACGTCTTGTAACCGTTTCTTTTAAATAAAGAATAGTTGAGGGATGCCAAACGCAATACCTTAACCAATTACATGGAATATGAAAGGAATGGCGAGAAGAGAGAAAGAAGGGGAAGGAGGCAGGTGGCCAGTTTTGAGAGGGACCCACTGTCTTCAGAAACCGCTTCTTGAATTTTTCCACGTTTGAGCCATGCCTTTGCCATGAGGACACACTGACGTTTCATCTTGAAGATGACAATGGATATCTTTCAAAATGATGTAATCGGCGTCTTGAAATTCGTCCTTCAGAATCGCTTCTTGAATTTGATCCTTGCAACTTAAATTCAAATTTAGCACATCCGGGTCGAGCGGGAAAAACTAAGTATGAATTGCATTAGGTTCACTTGGGACATGAGACGCGAATGCGTGAAACACGCGGCTCGGCCGATCGGGTGTGAAACGGGAGAGGACGACAAATGCATTTTGGGACAATTGGGATGAAAAAGAGCGAAGTGCGCGACTCGGGAGTTTCGGCCGAAAATGGGACAGATTGCACTTTTTTTAACTTTGGGACATTCGGGACAAAAAGTTCCGAAGTACGCGACTCGGCCGGTTCGGGTGAAATTGGAACAGAGCGCACTTTTTTGATTTGGGACATTTGGGACAGAAAAGTGCGAAGTACGCGGTTCTGAGATGGTTCAAAAACTTGAAATTGGAATGACTTGCACAAAAGATTTTTGGGACACATGGAACAAAAACTTCCGACGGGCCCGAAGATAGGACAATTTCTGGGATTTCGCCGGTCGGAGAACAACTTGCACTTTTGTACTTGGGACAACCGGGACAAAAATATCCGACAGGCCCAAAATACTTACAAAAGGACCCAAAACTTAGATTTTTTAGACTTCCAAGACTTTTTCCACACCACCAGCTTGACAGAAAAGACACTTAGACTCAAAATTTTGAAAATTTACCTTTGACAGAGCAGGGAATTTTGAGTGGACAACAGAGATCAACCCCCATTCTTCCTAGTGCCATCAATGGATCATCACCGCTACCAAATACTACACAAAATGGGTTGAGGCCATACCACTCATCTCCATGAAAGCTAAGAAAATATGTGAGTTCATCAATCATCACATCATTTATTGCTTTGGTGTTCCTCATCACCTCATCACTGACAACAGAAAACAATTCAAAAATAAAATATTACGAAACTTTGTGATGCCTTCGGCATTCAGCTAAGTTTCTCATCACCTTATTACCCACAAACCAATGGCCAAGCCAAATCCACTAACAAAACCCTAAACAAAATTCTCATGAAAGTGGTTAACGATACTGGGAAGGATTGGCATACGCACATTCCTTTTTCCCTGTGGGCATACCGCACTAGTATTTGCACTTCCACTACCGCCACACCATTTTCTCTTTCTACAGTATAGAGGCTATTCTACCTCTCAAAGTTCAAATTCCCTCACTCCACATTTCTCTCCATGAAATGCTTAATGATGATGACTTTCATCAGACAGCTTTAGCACAACCGGAGTTATTAGATGAATGTCGTCTTAACACTCTTAATCACCTTCAAGTTTACCAAAAACGTATCAAACATGCCTATGAAAATGTGTCCATGAATGAAACTTCCAAGTCAGTGACCTTGTCCTGAAAGAAAATCAACATGTAACCAAATCATAAAAAAATTAAACGGGAAATTTTTCTCCTAATTGGCTTGGACCATAAATTGTAACCCATACTTATGGATTGGGTTCTTATCGTTTATTTTCACTCGATGGTAAACCTGAACCTAAGACTCTTAATGCCTTACATCTTTCACCATTCTACGTTGACCTATAGTCCTACCTCACCTTTTTCCTCTTTCTATGCTCGTCCCTTGAGCACTACCCACTTATTACACCTTACCAATGATTAAATAAGAATCATGTGAGTACCCGTAACTTGTTATCTTCTCTTGAATGTATGTACCATAGTGTTGCACATAACATGATTCTCATGGATACTTTTCATCTACCTTTAGATGAGATCCCATGGTCATTTCACCCTACTTTCTGAACAATAATCCTATTCTTCACCTTGGTCTTGTCCATGATTTCAAAGCCCCACATGGGACCCAACTCCTTGATTCAAACTTCTAATAAAATATGACTCCCTCAAAAGGACATCTTCCTCTCGAATTGCTGTTGTAAATAGACTCGCTCCTTGAAGGACAGCTATGTAAATCTCTTTAAAAAGTGGAATCTTCCGCATTGATCAGCTTCACGAAGACCTTAAGGAGTTAAATTCCTCATCCCATATAGACTTCCTGCATCGATCGGTCTATCTCAAATACAAGTCAAAATAGAAAAAATTTAGTCATGGACTTGCCCATTGTGACCTTGGATCTCTTGCCCAAAGAGCATGCCACCTCATATCATATAAAATTACCCACCTTTCACCCCTCTCACCATTTGCACCCCCATTTTCCTACTGCCTCAAGGGACCTCTTGGAACCATGACATTTGGTGATCATGTGACTAATTTTCACCTTTAGAACAATCACTATGTAATTTCTTTAGGGTCTTACGTTCATCACCTTCTCCAAGGTATGACCTACTTAGTCTGATCCTAACCAATCAAGTGGCTTCATTTCTCCCTCATATCTTTTGACCATCTTTATTTACATTTTGATTACCTTATATAGGACTTGGCCCTAGATGCTTACCTTTGGGGTCACCTTCTTCTTTTATCACAATCAACATCACCCATATCACTTTACCTATAACCCGCTCACACCTCAATTACCTAAACCCATCATGCCTAAAAACCTACCAACTCATTTTCATACCTCCTCATATTCTTCCCTCGCTTATGGGAGAACTACATCGGCCTGAGGTCCCTTTTCACCGAGACTATGTAGGTAGCACTCTGAGGGCATGGGGCCCTTAGAGGTTAGCTTAGCCACTCTCTACCCTAACCAATCCATCTTTCATCTTCCTAAAATACATTCTACCCCACTTAGTTTCCTTTTTATATCAACAATTGGAAATCAAACCAAACAGACAACAAGTTGCTTAACATTTTTATCATCATCACAACATACATTTCTTATGACTACCATTTCTCTACCATCATTATAAATCATCTTACACATGACCCATATCATCATTCATTACACAAATTAATGAATCACAACTTCAACCAATTTCAACTCAACCATGCCTAAGACTTGACTCAATCCATGCCTAAACCAAACCTAACTCCACCATGCCTAAATCAACCTGACTCGATCCATTCCTACGACCTAACTCAATCCATGCCTAAACCAAACCTCGACTCCACCATGTGTAAATTAACCTGACTCGATCCATGCCTATGACCTAAATTTATCCATGCCTAAATCAACCTAACTCGATCCATTCCTACGACTCGACTCGATCCATGCCTAAACCAAACTCGACTCTACCATGCCTAAATCAACCTAACTCAATCCATACCTATGACCTAACTCTATCCATGCCTAATACCCGACTCAATCCATGCCTAAACCGACTTAATCCATCATGCCTAACTTACCTAATTTCCATCCATATCACAACAACAAATCAAAAGTCTCATCAAAACACCAACAAATCAAGCATCTCATGTATCTCATCATATAAATAAATATGTATCTCAATACAATGTACATGGATATCCAATCATGTCCATCATCTCAAAATCATTAGAATGTAGGCCGATACTCAATACAAAATGTCATCGCATGCAGGTCGGTATATATACACCTGAAACAATAAAACAATAAAAATATCTTTGCACACAAAGTTGGTATAAGCTCAAAATATACAAAAATCTCTTACATTCTCACTATCTTTAGTACGTAGGCTATTATATATCACAAAATGACTACAATACATCAAAAATTAGGAGTCATATATCAAGCATCTTAGCAGACACCCTCCATATCTATGTTTCTTGTACCCTTTGCCTCCTCATCCCTAGTCCGATGACTGTTAACACATCCCCACCCATCATGGGTGGTGGTTGGGTCTGATAGCACCTCACCGGAGTTGGTCTCCGTGAGCCTGGTGGCCTCTCCCTGATCTTGTCTAGGAGCTCAATGGCCCCCTTTTCTCTTTACACTATGAGTGTGAGATCTCATCCTCTCACTCGAGGCCTGTTGTGCCATGTACTCTCCATAGGATAGAAAGTCTATCCCAACCGCCATCAACTAGTCCTAGTAGTATCTGGCCTCACCTAGGGCATCCCATAACCTAGATATAGGCATAATCTATGGTGGCTCCATAGGCCTCATCCCCTGTACCTATCCTACAAGACCCTGTCCTGATCCTTCCTGTGAACCGGGACCCTATCCAGTGCTTATGGTGGTGCCCTCTACCCCTATACTTGTATCTAGGCCTGTAAGGCCCCAATCTATATATGAACTATGGCCAACTAGCCCTATAACCCTATCACATGTGCCTGTAAGGCCGCCACCGACCATCATCCTCATCTCTATCTCCATCCCCACCATTGGCCATCTAGGCTTGAAGACTAGCCACCTGTACATGTAGCTTTGCTACCTCCACCTCTGAGCTCGCTAGTTGTGTTTGCGCATATATCCAATCGGGTAATCAGAGTATCCACCAACCCCTATAGGGTGTCTCTTTGCACCGTGATGGTGGCTATATCTGCTCGTCAGCAGTTTGGGTGGTATGGCTCGTAAATGAGCCACCCACCACTGTCTATATACCTGTATGTGACCCCGGCATCATCAATCCACTGGTCCACTACTTAATCCTCCTACCATGTGGGCACCGTCGATTATGGTAGAGGTAAGGGCCTCTCCACATCATCTCTCTTATATTATGGGAAGGGTGGAGGTATGTCCTGTAGCAGCCCAAACTACTACCTGACTCTATCAACCAGGATCATCTCATGCTCCCCAACATGGTGACCTTGTATCCATCTCAGTAGCTACAGCTCAGCTAGCTCATCACACATCTTCCTATATGAGGGGAAGCCCACATATGGCCTCCAAATGATATCCACCCCAGACAACCCCTCCAATAGTCACGAAATAGGCCACATCATGTGTGGGCCTATCTGATCTCCACTCTCCAATAGTGGGCACCCATCGCCTATACCCCACTCATACATAGCAGATGGAAAGGCATTAGCCCAGGGCATACCCACTGGATGCACACAGACAATGTGCTCATATGCCTAGTAGTGAAGTAAAAATGTACAACACAAGGCTAAACCTATGTAGCCGTCTATAAGCCCATAACTCCCTGTATAGCTGCACCATAAATGTTGGCACCTAGGAAAAGTGGGTCTGGTCCATCATCATGTTATGTAATACCCCCATCAACGATTGGGGAAACCACCCACCCTCTACATCTGGTAGTACAAAGTAGCACACTACCTCCATTAATAGAACTACTAGTTTCATGTCCTCTAGATGGGATAGGTACTTGTTGTTGCAAATTCAGCAACACCCCTAGATGTAAATCAAGATCCTAAGTTGATGTTTCAGGCATCCAGTGTGATTGCACAACATTGAAACCTCTCTCCAAGTGTGGGACTTGTAAAATGAGAGAGGAATCTCCAGATTAGAGGCTGGTTCCTCAAACTCCTCTGATCAGATCTGTTATTTGCACAATTGCAGAGGTTTGAATCCTAATCCTACTCTAAATTCCAAGGAGACAGAGATAGAAAGTGCAAAAATTGAAACTAAACTAATAGGTGATACACCAAAGGAGTGGTGAACACTTCTTGTTCATGAAAATTGACACAATTTCATGAAATGCAACATGAAACATCATACACAGGTTGATAAGATGTAATTAGAGGTCTGAAATGAAGCAAGACAATACAAACAAAGGACTGAAAATTGATCACAGAGTCTGCACTGTCATTTTCACTGTCAAAATCCTTGCATTTGCAACATCAAAGAGGTAGAAACTTGTTACAATCATGAAGAAGGTCTGATACTTGCAAAAATCACTTGTTGAAGGTGAAAGAAGAAGCTTGCTATCCAAAAAAATGTTCAACCCAAAAAATGAGCCAAATCTAGCTTTTACAATGCATGGGTCGAGCCCAGGAGAGAGAAAACATGTAAAAATGTGGGAGCCATTCCCATTGAATGAAGATGCATTAAAATAGCATGGGCATCCTTATAGACCCATGCCCTGACATTTTTGGCCATGCTGAAGAAGAATGCGACCCATTTTGCATTAAAACTGGTTGTTGAAACGTCATTTCTGGCCATTACCACGTGCCAGAGATATTTCTTGATTTTCTCTCTCCAAACTGAACCAAAATGCAAAATTGACCCTAGAATCATGTAGATAATTTCACCAGCTTTCCATTGATATAAAGAACATGAAAATCTGAGCTCTGGATCGAAAGATATGGCGATTTGAAAATTTAGGGCAAAAACAGGCCAAAATCGGATCGGCGGCAAAAATTTGAATTTTTTACCTTTTTGGTCATTTGGAAAATTTTCAAAAATTCCCATGCCCCACCGTTCAGGTGCCACATGGCACATTTTAATTGGTCACGGGCCCTTCCTGCTCCATTTTACTTCATTTTTGCCTTTGGAAATTTTTTCAAAATTTCCCCGCCGGGCCGATGAGGTGAAGACACGTGGCGTGATGTGATTGGCTCGGCCTGCTCTCTGAATTTTTCGAATTTTCGGACACGTGGGTAGGTTTGACCCTTCCAAAATTTTTGGCCTCAATTTTTTGCCCCTAGACACGTGGCGAGATTCCATTGGCTCGCAATAAGGGGTGGGCTTTCCCTTCTAAATTTTCCTCTATTTCCTCCTTGGGAAAATTTCCCAAATATTCCCGCGCTCCGCCCGGCCGAGACACGTGGCGAGATTCCATTCGTTGGGGGGAAGTGGGCCAAAACTCACCTTTGACTTTCGGTAAAACATTTTGCCAAAAATTCTAATTCTTCCCCCGCTCCCGTTGGTGTGGACCTCCTTGGACACGTGTCGCATTGTGATTAGGCGGTGGGAAAATGGGTGAAAATTTCCTTCTTTGAAATTTTGGCCAACACTTAGCCAAATTTCCAATTTTACCCCCACGCTCCACTTTCCGATTCCTTATGACACGTGTCACATTTTGATTGGCCGCGGGGCCATCTCTTCAAAATTTCCTTGCGCCAACACTTAGCCGATTTTCCCAAATTTTTCCTGGGACACGTGGCAGCTCCTGATTCATCGGCGGGCCCCGGGAAGAATTTTTCTTTTGAAACCTTTTCCAAAACACTTGGCAAAAAACCAAGTTCTCCTCCAACCCCGCCACTTCCTGGACACGTGGCAGCATATCATTGGCTGCGGGCCTTCTAGGGGAAAATTTCCCACAAAAACTCCGCCGAGCCATAACTTGAAAAATATGAGGAGTTAGGAGGAAAACTTTACCTTTCTGGAAATCTGAGAGAGAGCTCTATCCAATGGTGCCATTTCTAGAAGGTTTTGAGTGCCTGAAAAGCAAAATTTTGTGTCTGAGGCACAAGAGAAGGAAAGATGAAAGGAGTTAGCCAGAAAATGAGCAGGGGGCACATTTTGGGTAACAATTTTGGTGACTCAGAGGGGTCATCTACTGCTGGATGAAGTTACCAGTTGCCTGAAGCAATCCATTGGGCATGGAGTCACCTGATTCTTTGTTTAATACCCCAACTGACTAGAACACTGCAAGGAGGAACATGGAATATCACCTGATGGAAGCAAGGACTGCAAAACATCTCCAGGGACAAAGCAAGCCTGTGCCAAAGCACTTAGGGAAAGAAAAACAACCTACAACAAAACAATGTGCACAAGCACTTGGAGGAATGAAAACCTAAGCTAATATTTACAAGGTGGAGAATTTCCCTTTAGTAGCAATGCTTTAGATAGATTCCATTGACTGGAATCTGCAGTTCTTCACCATCCAATGAAGACAATTGGAAGGCATTGCTGTCCTTACACTTTGTGACCATGTATGGGCCACTCCAAATGGCATCAAATTTTGAATGCCTTCCCGGTTTTGCTCTATCTGCATCCCATTTTAACACTAGATCTCCAACTTGGAAAGATCTACTCTTGGCCTTCCTATCAAAGGTCTTCTTGATCAAAGCTTGATCCTTCTCCATTGCTTGGGATGCCTGATCTCTGATCTCTTGGAGCTCCATCAACTCTGCATATCTCACCTCCATGGGCCCAAACTCTAACAACTCTAATTGCTTCATGAGTTCCAATGTTGGCAACTCAAGTGACATGGGCAAGATTGCCTCTCTTCCATAAACAAGCCTGAATGGAGAGTTACCTGTGGATCTCTTGGGAGTTATCCTATCAGCCCATAAGGCTGATTTCAATTTGGTATGCCAAGACCTCTGATTCTCATCAAGAGTCCTCCTAATGATCCTCAACAAGTTCTTGTTTGTAGATTCATCCTGGCCATTACCCTGAGGGTAATAGTTTGATGAAGTACTTAGGTAGATCCCATTCTTGACAGCCCATTCAGTTACCTTGGATCCAATGAATGCTAATGCATTATCTGATATTATTGTAGCTGGTATGCCAAATCTGGTTGTTATCCCCTCATAGAAGTCTAAGATGCTAGACTCATTTGCTTCCTTGAGTGCTACTGCTTCAGTCCACTTGGTGAAGTAGTCTGTGGCTGTCAAAATCCACTTATGCCCTTGGCTTGAATTGGGATTAATGACTCCAATGAAGTCCAAACCCCATTGCATGAATGGCTGGTCAACTGAAATTGGATGCAATGGAAGGGCAGCAAGCCTCTCTTTACCTGTGAAGAATGCACAATTCTTGCACCTTTTGATCCACGCAAAGCAATCACTGAAAATCTTGGGCCAATAATAACCAGCCTTCATGATTTTTAGAGCTGTCACTCTTGGTGCAAAATGACCACCAGCTGGTCCACCATGGAACTCTTCCAACACCCTATGAATCTGATTTGTGCTAATGCATCTCAGCAGCACTCCATTCACATATTTCTTGAACAAAACACCATCTACTATGGCATATGGGACAGCCTACAATCTGAAGTGTCTTCTTTGGGTCTTGTTCATCTCTGGAGGGCATAGGCCTGTGCTTAGGAAGTGCATTATACCTTGGGTCCAGCAAGGAGTGGGGACAACATTATCCTCTTCTTGAGTGCTACCTTGCACATGGCTGTCTTGAACTGTCAAAACAGCCTCTTCTTTATTGCATACTCCTTTTTGCTTGCCCAGAATCAGCTGCTCACACAATCCTTTTCCTCTTATCATCTTGGTGACCTTGATCTCAATGTCATACTCCATGACACGAGTGATCCAACCTGCCCTTTTCTCATTCAAATCCTTGTTGAGGAGGAAGTCCTTTACTCCCGCATGAGAGACCAACAACTGAACCTTGTTGTTTGAGACTAGATGCTTGAATTTCTTCAAGCTTCTGATTACTGCAAGTACATGCTTCTCAATAAAATAATATCTCACCTCATAGTCATCTAGGCTTTGGCTGAAGAAAGCAATTGGCTGCTCATCATTGTCCTTGTTCTGCTGTACCAAAATGGCAGAAATAGTATCATTACCTCCAAATGCATAGAGGATGAAATCCTTGGAGAAATCCGGGTTGATGAGAGTTGGTGCTTGGGAGATGGCTTCTTTGATTGCTTCAAAACTCTCCTTGCCTTCTGCTGTCCACTTGAAAGCCATGCTTTTCTTTAACATTTTGGTGATAGGTTTGACAAGGGCTGCAAAATCTGGGACAAACCTCCGAACAAAGTTTATTCTCCCCAAGAAACTCTGAAGGGCCTTCTTGTGGCTTGGCAATGGTAGTGCTCTTATGGCTTCAACCCTCTCTGGATCAATTGCTAATCCTTCTTTGGAGACAATATGGCCAAGGAGCTTTCCTTCATGTGCTAGGAAGATACACTTCTTAGGATTCAAAGACACTCCAAATCTCCTGCACCTTTGGAAGACTTGTCTCAAATGAGAGAGGTGGTCTGCTGCATTCTTTGAAAAAATAGTGATATCATCAAGGTATATCAGCACCACGTTGTTAATCAAACCTTTGAACATGCCATGTCCATTGCTCTTTGGAAGGTAGCTCCAGCATTGGACAGCCCAAATGGCATTTTCCTGTATGCATAAGTTCCCCATTTGGTTGTGAAGGCTGTCTTGAACTGATCTTCTTCCTTCACCATAATCTGATTGTAGCCCGAGTAGCCATCAAGTAGTGAAACCTCTGGAGCCAGCCACAACTTGCAAAATTTGCTCCATAGAAGGAGTGGGTAATGGTCCTGAGAGATGCTCTATTCAAGTCTCTGGAAGTCAACACACAATCTGATCTCTCCACTCTTCTTTCTAATGGAACTAAGTTGGCAACCCAACTAGAATGCTTGATTGGGAATATGATTCTTGACTCAATCAACTTGTTCAATTCCTTCCTCATGAGAGGTTCCATGTGTGGATTGACTGGCCTTTGTTTCTGCCTGATGGGCTTAGTATTTGGATCCAACTCAATGGTGTGCTGAGCTAACTTGGGATTGAAACCTTTCAAATCTTCGTAGCTCCAAGCAAACACATCAGGGAACTCTTGACATAGCTGTATGAACTCATACCTTTCTTGTTCAGTTGTCATCTTTCCAATTTGCAATGGTTTGTTCTCTTCCACCAAGATGGATACTGAATCTTCTCTCTTGACCTGAATGTTTGCTTTCTCTTTCCTAAACTGATCATTGGGATTGAAAATGGACTCCAAAGTGATAAGTCCCTTGGGCAGCTTGTTAGTTCTCAGCTGTACCACTTGGTCACCATACTGTTATTCCAATTTTTCCTGATTTTTAGCCGAGAACTCAAGCTTCTTCTTGTAAGAAATGGATGATTTGCTGGTCATTCTCAAACACTTGCCAACTTACATTGTTATCCGGCACTGAAGGCCTCACAATCACATGGATGTTTGGCTGTACCTTGTCCTTTTGAATGCTTTCCACAATATCAAAGGCTGCCCCAACTGCTGCAAGCCTGTCAGCAGCTTGGTTTTCTTTTCTAGGAATGGATTTGATGCCAAAGCCCTCAAAATCTTCAATGAGGTCCCACACCCTATTCTTGTAGCACTTGAGTAGATTATTCTTGACAGCATGCTGCCCCTTAACTTGGTTGACAATCAACTCACTGTCACCAAAGACTTGCAAGTTCTTTATTCCTCTCCTGATTGCCCAATGCATCCCTTGCACCAAGGCTTCATATTCAACAGTGTTATTGGAGCATGCAAACTGAAATCTAAAAGCTGAATAGTACTTTACTCCTTGAGGTGAAATAAGCATAGCTCCACCCCCCACACCTTTTCTACTCCTTGATCCATCAAAAAACAGCTGCCATACCTCATTTTCATCCTTTTGGTTTGGCTTGGTGATGCTAGGAATGGGCTGATCTTCTTGATGTATGCAATAGACCCCTAGCTCAGATTCTTCTACTTCTTGATAAGGATCAAAAGCATGCACCTTGTTTGCCCATTCATCAAGAGTTAGATCCGGGATGCTTCCAACCTTGGTGTCAGCTTCATCAGTGCTTGGGTGATCTTCTTGATCAAATGCTGAATAGTTGGCATTGATCTGACTTGGAGTGTAGGGCTCAATGTGGAAGTTTGCAATAGGTTCAGACCTGATTGTAGCTTTGGTTCCATACCTCATTCTGAACAACATGTGTGACCAATCAGCAGACAAATATCCTCCAATCTTGGCTGTGAAATCTCTTGACAAACATAGGGCAAAGAGTGGTGGAAGGTCTATAACTGATACATCTTGTAAAACAACAACATTTGGACATGCATGCAAGGTAAGACTCAAGTTTCTAATCACCCCAACTGTTGTTACTGTTGTCCCATCCAACTGCACTACCCTTTGGATATGGTTTCATATTGAAGTCCTAGTTGATCAGCTATTTGCTTGGGCATCACTGAGCTACTTGCCCCGGAATCAATCATGCAATTGTGCACCAATTGGTTTCCAATGATTAATGAGACATAAAAAGGAGGGGGCTTCAACATTTTACCTTGCTATCCTCCATGATTCCCTTCAGGCTGGGCAGCATTTGTGAGCACCTTCTCTTGCATTTGGACTTGCTGATTCGAAGTTGGCTAGTCCTTCATGGCAGCTTGTAGCAAATCTCTCTGGCCTGGGATAGATAGGGATTCCCACATTGATATATTTACATTTGTCTTCTTCATTTGATCAATGATACTAAATGGTGATGAAGGATCTCTTTGTTGTCCCTTGGTTTGCATATTCATCCCTTGCATGTGGGTAGCAACAACTGGTATTTGAGTTGGTCTAGGAGTTGTTCTTGGCTGCCCTTGTGCATTTACAACTAGATTTTGTTTGCCAACCATTTGTGGAGCCATAAAAGGTTGTGGATTGGTTGGAGCTAATGGTTGTTCTTCACCCAAATTCCTTCTTTTTGACCTTGTGTTGGCTGCAACACCTTGAGAGATTGTTTGATTTATGCCACAAAAATCCTCTGCCTACTAGTTCACAAGTGTGGTGTCATTTGGAGCTGATTGCTGCTAGAATGTTTCTTGTTGTTGGTTGTTTCCTTGACTGCCCTCACCCTCCACACCAGTAGTTGTCACCATTAATGCTTGATTCAAGGCACCGTTGAAGCACATAGATTGGTTGTGAGGTTCATTGCATGGAAAACACCAATCATACTCCTGAGCAACGTTGTTTTGTGTTGGCACCAATGCCTTAGAGGCAGATATAGCATTTGGATTATAGGGCTGAAATGGTCTGTTGGCAGGAGGCCTTGCTTGATTTAGATTTACAGCTGGATTGGGTGGTCTATGAGGTTGATATGGCTGCCTGTTAGGCTAAGCTTGAGGCTGGAAGGAAGGTCTAAAACTTTGGGCTTGTTGCCTCTTGAGAGTAACCAGCTCATTACCTAAATTTTGCAATTGCTTCATGACTTCTTGAAGCTCATTTGGGGCACTTGGAGATGAAGTAGAAGCTTCATTTGAACTTTGATTTCTAGGAGTGGGAGAAGGAGCCAAATTAGGTGCTTGATTAGTGTTTGGGCTCTCTAAACTTGGAAACAATGGCATGGGAGGTCTAGGGGCTAGTTTGCCAGCTTGGATCAAACAATTTTCAGCCCTAATGGCAATGCTATAAGCCATAGGGATAGTTATGCCTCCCATGGACTGAATCAACATAGAAATATCAGAATTTAGAGCTTTGAGATAGTAAAGAAAAGCACCTTCTGTTGTTGGCCTGACTGCCACTGGAATTCTCTCCCAAGTCCTTTGAAATCTGAAGTTGAAATCAGTCAGCTGCTCATTGGGAGCTCTCTTGATGGTTGTCAGCTGCTCCAAAAGAGACAAGTTGTCTCCCTTCTCTCCAAATTGCTCATGAAGTGCTACACATAGCTGGTTCCAATTTTGAATAGAACCTGAGGCAAGGCTTCTAAACCATTGCAAAGCCTTCCCCTTGAATGAAGATGCCAGCAATTTGACAGCAACTTGCATCTCATTGATTTCATGAATTGCACAAAGGTTGGCAATGTCTTTAACATGATCACCAGGAGTAGTCTGATTCTCTCCAGTGAAGTATGGAATGTTCTTCAAGGCTGCAATTGGAATTGGATTTTGTGCATTGAGAGCAAGTGGGCTGCTGCCAGTGAAATTGACATAGGGGTTGTTTTGTGCCATTCTAATTGGTCTTAGAACCCTTGTTGACTGAATGAAAGGCCTACCAGGTGGAGGAGTTGAGAGAGTTCTGTTTGGTGGAGATGGAGACCTTTGAATCCTTCTTCCTCTTTGCCTTCTTCTTGGAGATAACTGTAGATATTCAAACAACACCTCTTCTTCTCCAGCTCTTGACCTTGTGGTGATTCTTCTCATGAGTTTTCAGGTCTGCACTGCTAAAACCAGCTAATTCTTCCCTTGGAGTCGCCAGATGTGTAATTTATAGCTCTTTTAAGCAAGAAAATTGCAGCAGATGCACATCAACTTTGCTGCAATGAAAATGAGACCTCTAAGGTCCCACCGGGCGTGCCAAAACTATTGTTGCAAATCAGCAAAGCACCCCTGGATGCAAATTAGGTTCTAAGTTGATGTTTCATGCATCCAGTGTGATTGCACAACATTGAAACCTCTCTCCAAGTGTGGGACTTGTAAAATGAGAGAGGAATCTCTAGATTAGAGGCTGGTTCCTCAAACTCCTCTGATCAGATCTATTATTTGCACAATTGTAGAGGTTTGAATCCTAATCCTACTCTAAATTCCAAGGAGACAGAGATAGAAAGTGCAAAAATTGAAACTAAACTAATAGGTGATACACCAAAGGAGTGGTGAACACTTCTTGTTCATGAAAATTGACACAATTTCATGAAATGCAACATGAAACATCATACATAGGCTGATAAGATGTAATTAGAGGTCTGAAATGAAGCAAGACAATACAAACAAAGGACTGAAAATTGATCACAGAGTTTGCACTGTCATTTTCACTGTCAAAATCCTTGCATTTGCAACATCAAAGAGGTAGAAACCTGTTACAATCATGAAGAAGGTCTAATACTTGCAAAAATCACTTGTTGAAGGTGAAAGAAGAAGCTTGCTATCCAAAAAAATGTTCAACCTAAAAAATGAGCCAAATCTGGCTTTTACAATGCATGGGTCGAGCCCTGGAGAGAGAAAATGTGTAAAAACATGGGAGCCATTCCCCATTAAATGAAGATGCATTAAAATAGCATGGGCATCCTTACAGACCCATGCCCTGACATTTTTGGCCATGTTGAAGAAGAATGCGACCCATTTTGCATTAAAACTGGTTGTTGAAACGTCATTTCTGGCCATTACCATGTGCCAGAGATGTTTCTTGATTTTCTCTCTTCAAACTGAACCAAAATACAAAATTTACCCTAGAATCATGTAGATAATTTCACCAGATTTCCATTGATATAAAGAACATGAAAATCGAGCTCTGGATCGAAAGATATGGCGATTTGAAAATTTAGGGCAAAAACAGGCCAAAATCGGATCGGCGGGCAAAAAATTTGAATTTTTTACCTTTTTGGTCATTTGGAAAATTTTCAAAAAATTCCCCATGCCCACTACCGGTTCAGGTGCCATGTGGCACATTTTAATTGGTCGTGGGCCCTTCCTGCTCCATTTTACTTCATTTTTGCCTTTGAAAAAATTTTAAAATTTCCCCGATGAGGTGAAGACACGTGGCGAGATGTGAGGTGAAGACACGTGGCGTGATGTGATTGGCTCGGGCTCTGACCTCTCCACCGAATTTTCTCACGGGTCGCTTTGCTCTTGAATTTTTGGCCTACTGGACACGTGGCGAGATTCCATTGGCTCGCAATAAGGGGGCGGGCTTTCCCTTCTAAATTTTCCTCTATTTCCTCCTTGGGAAAATTTCCCAAATATTCCCGCGCTCCACCCGGCTGGGACACGTGGCGAGATTCCATTCGTTGGTGGGGGCAGCGGGCCAAAACTCGCCCTTTGGACTTTCGGCAAAACATTTTGCCAAAAATTCTAATTCTTCCCCCCGCTCCGCTGGTGTGGACCTCCTTGGACACGTGTCGCATTGTGATTAGGCGGCGGGAAAATGGGTGAAAATTTCCTTCTTTGAAATTTCAGCCAACACTTAGCCAAATTTCCAATTTTACCCCCGCGCTCCACTTTCCGATTCCTTATGACACGTGTCACATTTTGATTGGCCATGGGGCCATCTCTTCAAAATTTCCTTGTGCCAACACTTAGCCTGATTTTCCCAAATTTTTCCCGGGACACGTGGTAGCTCCTGATTCATCGGCGGGCCCCACGGGAAGAATTTTTCTTTTGAAACCTTTTCCAAAACACTTGGCAAAAAACCAAGTTCTCCTCCAACCCCCACCACTTCCTGGACACGTGGCAGCATATCATTGGTTACGGGCCTTCTAGGGAAAATTTCCCACAAAAACTCCGCCGAGCCATAACTTGAAAAATATGAGGAGTTAGGAGGAAAACTTTACCTTTCTGGAAAGCTGAGAGAGAGCTCTATCCAATGGTGCCATTTCCAGAAGATTTTGAGTGCCTAAAAAGAAAATTTTTATGTCTGAGGCACAAGAGAAGGAAAGATGAAAGGAGTTAGCCAGAAAATGAGTAGGGGGCACATTTTGGGTAACAAGTACATCTCTCCATAGCAAATGTTGGCACTATGGAATGTCAGCTCGGCCATCCCCTCTCTAAACACCATCAGCATCATCTCCTTTGAGGCCTTAGAGGAGATAGAGTAGACTGTCTACCAAATATATGTAGCCACGAGAATCCTCGAACACATCCTCCAAGGTGACTATGATCTCACTGTTGGTAGGTGGAACGTGTTGGTCACGGAATCCCATCTATCAATGAGCATGACCATCAAACTAGGCTATCAAACTACATGTTGGTAACGTCGGACCCCACTCAGGCCCACCGCCTCCACATGCCATAGCTCCTTAAGGTTTGTTGCACCGCGCATGTCATGCTGTAGGGTGGAACCCTATCCCACATACGTAGTTGATATCTCCCCTGCATCCAATACAAACAACACATTAATCTACATTTATCACACCCATACTCACCCACTATCATTTTCCTGCACCCTATTTTAACCCTACCCATCTCAACCACCCAACCTGTGGCACTTTTGGCCCTTTTATCTACAAAGCCCGACATGTGCCGAGTTATCTCTAACCGACCCGATCACCCCTAAATCGGAATTGGTCACCTATTTTCTTACCAATACCGGTTAAAACCTATCAACATTGGCCAACCCGACTAACGCCTATCATTGTCGCAAAAAACCCGCAACCCCCAAACCCTCCCTTCTCCACAACTTCCCACCCTGACACTTTTACCCACCTAAAATCACCTACACCTCCCCTTACACCTCATTATTCCCTCCTCTCCCACTTATCTCTCTCCCCCTCCTATTTGACCTAATTTACCCTCCCATCTTCCCAATTTTATTTTCCCCCACTCACAATTAAAAAAACAAGAAACCCAATTTGTAAATCACCTAATTTATCTAACAAAATACAAAAAGAGTTGGATGCTTACCTCATCGTGTTTCCATCGTTGTGGTGGCATGTCTAGCCGTTACACCGGTGGCCTACCTGATCCCTCTCCAGCCTCTACCATCACCAACCTAGCTACCCTAATGCTCCACCTAATAAAATCATTCCCACCAATCCTGTGGGCCCACCTCTCAACAACCAATCACCTATTACTCAGAGCGCCAACTCAACACTCCATTCCATCTCAGGAACTTTCTCTCTTTTCTCTCTCTTTTGTCATTTTCTCACTTCACTAAATGACAAATGAATAACAAAAAACATGGATTTTTGTTTTTATAATAAACTCACGACCTAACCAATGCCGGTTTTACCTTCACTAGCATTGGTCATGTGCCCTACCTTACCATGGTTGGTTACCCTATGCTGGCATCAGTTACCCTTGACCGGCATTGGTCACCCTCTCCTACACATTGCCCTAAATTTTACCCTATTACCCTACCCATCACTCTTTTTCCCTCACCCAATGTTCACCCTGACCATTCCCCTTACCCTCCTAACCTCATTCTTTACTACGAACTTCGTCCTCATTTGGGGACTCATTATTTTACCCATACCTCGGCCTTACCCATGCCATGACCTAGATTTTGGACCTAGACCATCGCTAGTGACCTTTGACCTCATGTATTCGCTATACCTTATGGCATCATTACTGCTTTTTTGACCTAATGACCTTACCTAGCATATTGAGCGTGACCGTTTATCCTGACCCTACCTTTGGTGTACCGGAACATACCTAAACATTCCTACACCTGACCTGCGTTGTGTTTCCTGACCATATCCTACACCTTGGATACCAAAATCACTCCAACCTTGTTTGGATAAACCTATCGACCTTAGACAATGTAGATTTTTCCTGCTCTTCAACCTGGTAGTGTTGTAGTTTATACATGTGCGTGCATTTGATTGTTACTACCTTTGACCCTGACCCATTACCTAGATTACCTAAGTAGACCTTTTTCCTTTTTTCTCTTTCCCTGTTATTCACCTTCCTCTTCATCTCATTCACCTTTTATCAAACCACTCACCGCTTCTGACTTCTACCTCTTCAGTTCCTGGTTTGAGGGGGATCACCTTCACCCACACATGGGGCAACCACATCTTATTTTTGTTAGCGTCGCTTACTAATACAAGCTACATAACAAAAAGGGAAAAATGTAGACACTAAAATTAGGTCAAACTCCCCTTTGGTCCCTTGACAAATAAATACCTTCATCACATTCACCTAGCCATGGCCCCCTTCACCCCACTAATATTAATTTAATTAATTTAATTTAATTAATTCATTGTCCTCACAATATTTATTATTTAAATATCTTAATTTAGATAATGTCCACACATACACCTCACCTTAAGACCTATTCTTAGTAACTTGCCATAACTAAGTCTTACCCAAACCCTAAAAATCAATGCCTACATTCCCTCTAACCACATTCCTACATGCTTAAAGGAAGCTTCCATCCTAATCCATGGGTTAACGACATGAGATCCTAGAAAATCAAGGGGATCTGCCTAGTTTAGTAAGCCTAGGAAATCCCACCTTGACCGATGTCGATTACCCATAACCGTCACCGGTTAAGCGGAACCACCATCGGTCACCTTTTAACTCCCAAAACAACCTTATTTTGGAGGTTGGAAAACATTGGCAGATCCCTGAGAGATATCACATCTTTTGAGAACAATTTTCAGCAAGAACACACATGCAAAGAAGGAGATCAAGCATTTTCTCTTGCACAAGCATCCAACATTCACCCAACAACCATCCAACACTCACTCCAACACAGATTTGATCCAACCAAGAAAAAGGAATGCACATGCAGCCCATGTAAGATATTTCCAACATTTGGTGATCCTCAACAACATTCAACCTCTTACCAACACCTTCATTCATCACTCACAAGCACCCAAAACTAGATTTCAAGTAAGTGGAACAGTTTACTCCTCTGGTTCATTCATTTAATCATTGTATCTTTATCCTTTGTTCTCCTAGCCACCCATTGACCTCCTTTAATACTCACCCCTCCATATACCCATTAAAACCTCACCAAATCCCATCCAAATAGCCTAATACCTCATTCCGGCCAACCAAGTCCTTTGTGCAATCATAAGGGAGATCCAGAGCTCATTCTGTAGCATTCCCAGTTTTCCATAGTAATTGGCACCGATTCTCCCCAACCAGAGTCGGTCACCCTTAACTGAAATCGGTCTCTCGTATTTACCAATACAATCCATAATAGTGACCTACCCACCTATTACCACACCACCTTTACTCACCTGTGACCTACCTCGGACTGTAGAGACCCGAACTAGTTACTTGACATTCGGATCTTATTTTAACCTAGCCTGTTAGATTAGATATTTCTTATTGTGTTTTGAATGAGATACCTAAATCATTTTAATCACAATAGGATTTAATTTATTACCAACATTAAATTGTTTTAAATAGTGGATTGACACCATCTAGGAAGTATCACACTTCCGGATCTAGCACATGCTAGGTAGTCCTTCGCATATATTGTTTAATTCTTTCGGTGGTCTTGCTTTCCATTTGAGTAGTTCCTCCTAGCCAAAAAGAAGCTCTCACAATCATCTATGGATTCGGGAGTCACATGCGCGTAATAACCCATCAACCAAAGATTTCAACAGTATTCCTCCTATGCCCTGTTACCTATCTATTTTTCACATTCAAAGAAATGTCTAAGAATTAGGTGAAACAGTACTTATGGATAAAATTCTGAAATGTCTAGACCACTATGTGTGAAAACACAATAGGTGCATTCTTTAGTCCGAAAGGCATGACTTTGTAGGAAAAAATACCCCATTTAGTGGTGAAAGTTATTTTTCTTGGTCCTTTCATGATTCTAACCTAATGATATCCTAAGAAGCCATCCCCGAAGGAATAAATCTTGCACCTAGCCACTCCTTTAAGGATTTCCTTAGTAAAAGGGCTTGGGAAAGAATAAATTACACATACCACATTTACGTCCATGTAGTAAACACATATCTTTATCCTTCCATCCTCTTTAATGATTATGACCGTGGGGCTTATCTATTCAAATTTCTCTAGAGCTTCAATGATGCATGATGTGATCATCTTTTTATCTCCTCCTTAACCTAGATGCAAAAGTTTGGATTCATTTGGTAAGGTCTCTTCTGAATCATTTGTGTTCCTTCCTTTAGCTTCATCCACATCTCTCCTAAAGAGTGGTGAAATACCTTAAGTTCATGGTACCCACATGGAAATAAATCCTAAAACTCAAGTAATAAATAAATGATATTTGAAACCTCCTTATCTAACTAATAGTCCCCAATAGTAGCCTTCTTAGGTTCTGTTTCTAAGCTAATGTTAACCTTATTTGTTTTGAGGGGTTCATGGTAGGTGCACACTTGCTAATCAACATTGTCTATTACTTCACGTGTACCCATAGTATGGTTAACATCCAAGTTCTCCAATTCTTTTCCATCTATCAAAAAGACCATCTTTCCCTCTCCTTTCTCTATGCAAGCACACTCAAGTTGTATCTCATCTAAGTTTCCCTCATCAAAGTGCTATTCTAAGCTAGGATCACCTAGTAATTCTAGTATTCTATCCTCTTCCATGGCACTTTGTCTCACATAGTTAGGTTTTTAACAACTCGCAGCACCTCATTCACCAAGGGCTTAACACATTTATATTCAAACACCTCAATCAAGTCATTTTTAACTCTCGCTAGTTCCTTGTCTAACGACATAACTTTGAATGAACATACCATGCACGCACACAACCTTGTAGTGTGGAATAAAACTTTTACACCCAGAGGGAAGGAGGTAAAACCTCAACACCTTCCATCCAGATCCTCTCACACTCTTGGACATGATCTAAGGAAGATATTTTTCCATCATAGACACAAATTTTAGTTGGCACACTACTCCTAAAAATACTAATAGAGAGTGTGATTCTCACCTTGCGCCACCCTAGAATATTATCTTGAAGTGCCATTCACCAACGTGTTGAGTTCCATGTAAAGTTTAGACAAGCATGCTCCTTCATTCAATTTCACATCTCCATTGGGCTTTCATGGCTCATAGGAAAATGTCAGGGTTTCCATCCCCAATGTATCTTGGTAACTACTTCCCTTTCAGTGCCTAAGTGGGCACATCCTTATCACTCTTGTAATGGATCCTCTCAATTGCCACCTAATTAACTCATAAGTCTTATGCACCCAATTATCACATGCTACACTAGTGGTATCACTCATAGATTGAGCATCTTCAAACTGAATAACTCCTTCTATAGGGTAAATCTGTTGGTCCCATTATTGAGTTTGCATAATGTGCCTTGTTTTTCCATGACCGAATATGCTCACAAATGTTTCATTTTTTGATTTCATGGTCTGCAAGTTTGCATTTTCCAACTGAATACCTTCGTAACTGCCCTCAATGTTGTTATTCTACCCTAAATTGAAGTAAAATCCAAGTTTTCCCCCCCATTTGTGCCCTGATTTATTCATTTTCACGGGCTGTACCATTTTCTCCTTTGTCAAATCATGAAAGAGTTCAAAATTGATCAAATCCTGAATTTGTGCAAGCTTTTTCCCAATCCCAAGGTCGCAAGTGATGTCAAAAAATGATTCAGTGGGTTTAAAAATGAAGAAGTCTACCCTCCTTGTCAAAATTTTTGGTTTCTAGGGCATCTTCTGCATTTTTTCGATGTATTGATGGTCGTACAGGCATTTTTACCGTCAAGTTTATCATTGCAGAGTTTATGTTGACGTGGCAGTCTCTCATTGGCCGGGGAAGGTCGAAAGAATATTATAACTTGTTGTTTTTTTGAATTTTTGGCAAAAAGAAATTTTTTTCCCATGGCCCATGAAGACTATAGGGATGTGCTTACGTGGCATGATGTGATTGGTCGAGGAGTGGCGGGGTGAAGTCACTTAGGAAATTTTTCTTCCATTTTGGAAAAATTTCTCAAAATCAATTTTTGCCGAAGGCCCGCAACGAATGGCATGATGACACGTGTCACAGGAAGGTCAGGCGGATGGCGAGGGTCACTTAACATTTTCTTCAATTTTTGAAAAATTCTCAAATGTCAAAGTTTTCCCGCAAATCCACACCCAATGGGAAGGCGACACGTGGCATGGGAGGATCAAATGGGCGATGGTGGATTTAAAATTTTTCAAATTTTTGGGCTCAAAATGTCATGGAAAATTTTGACCTGGAGGCCCGCGCCAATGGAAGGGTGACACGTGTCCAGGGAGATCGACCGAAAGAGTGGGAACTTAGAAGAATTTGAAAGTTTTTGGTTTCAAAATGCAAAAGGAAAATATTTTCCTAGGGGTCGCATCCAATAGGAAGAGGACACGTGTCCCGAGAGAGCAAAGGAGAAGCGGGATGGTGCGTGTTTTTTTGGATTTTTGCCTTTGGAGGAAAAATTTCAAAGTAACATTTTGAACCAGATCTCCACGCGAATCACAGTGTGACATGTATGCATGGGGATGAATGTGGAGGCACGGAGGTTTGGAGAAATTTGAAGTTTTTAAACTTCACTTCACAAGGTAAAAAGAAAAGTTTGGGGCCAATCTCCCGCCACCAATGAAAGAGGGACATGTGTCAGGAGATGGTAGGAGATGTGGAGCACGTGGAGAGAAAGCAAATTTTTTTCCAAATTTTAGCGAAAAATCTCAAAGTGAAAAATAAACCCGTAGAAAAATTTGAGGGTCATCTCTCGATTCCAATAGGACAGAGACACGTGGCATGTTTCAGAAGGGAAAGGAAAAGCGTGGGCCCACACGAGATTTTGTGCTCGCAGAGGAATGAAGGTAAATTTGGTGAGTTGGCTCCATATCTAATGGGAGAGTGACACGTGGTAGAGAAACAGTGGGCATTCGGGGCATAGAACATTTTGAGAAAATTTTCCTTTTCTCAAAAAAGGGAGCAAATTTGTCATTTTGGCCCGCGATTTTCAACAGGGTCCACAGGAGGACACGTGGCGCATCCAGGGGCTTGCGGGGAAAATTTTCAAAATTTTCCCAAGGTCAGAAAAGGTTCAAAATGCATTTTTAGGATTGGGGGCCCACCCCAATCATATTTGGACACATGTCCCACCCCATCCAAAGACAAAGAGGAAGAATATTCAAGATATCATCTGACACGTGGAGGGTGGAATTTTAAAGTTGATTTTAATCAACGGCAGCTGTGCATTTTCATTTTTTGGGTGCCATTGGAGCTCCAAGAAGTGTGGAATCATCATTTTTGCACCAAAACACATGAAATTTTATATGAATCTACATCCCTTTGGCCTTGAACATAATGGCATCATTTATTTGAGCTGATTTGGTGCCCTATAATGTTTTTGTGAAATATTTTCCTCAGCCTGTGAAAAACACGTGAAAGGTGAAAGTAAAAAGTTGTAGAGTTAAAAATGGTAAGGGAAAAAGGTGAAAAATGATTGCAAATGCATGCTAGCATGGTGGAATGCCAAAAACGTGACCCTAGGATGGATAAGGATCTGAGTTCATGTAATATTTTAAAATATTTGTGCATCTCTGGCATTTGGCAAGCTGTTTCATAGTTTTATATCATTTTTCATCAAATGGATAGGGTTTTGTAACAAATTTGATCCCTTTGGCATATTATTTGCTTGGGATGCAAGGATCCAAGTTGGCATAGGGTATATCATGTAGTTTGGAATCATTTTTGAAAATCTATTGAGAATTTTGAGAAGGAGAGAAGAATTTTCATAAGGAAAACTGGAAGAAGTCCATTTCCTTTTTGAGAAACTACCTGAGAGCCATTTTGATTCTAGTTTGCATCAAATGTTCATCATGTTGAGTTGGTTTCAGCTGTAAATCCATCAACAAGCTTTGAGATTTTCTAAATAAAATTCCCTTGCTAATATATTTGATCAAATTCTTGGATTAACTAGTTTTATCTCTTGGAAAAGCTTGCATGGACTTGTATTTCAAGATGTTTTCATGTTTTCATCTTGTTTTGATCTTTATTTATGCTCATAGAGGTTTTGTAATCTTGTCATTTGAGGATCTTTATTGGTCATACATGGCTCATTTTGTGGCTAACTCTTGTAGAGGTTTAAAGGCATCTATAATCTTCCCTCTCATTCTTGCCCTGCTCATTTTGTGCTAACTCCTCTCATTCTTCCCTCTCTTGTGCCTCAGTCACAAAATTTTGCTTTTTAGGCACTCAAAACCTTCTGGAAATGGCACCATTGGATAGAGCTCTTTCTCAGCTTTCCAGAAAGGTAAAGTTTTCCTCCTAACTCCATGTATTTTTCAAGTTATGGCTCGGAGAGTTTTGTGGGAAATTTTCCCCTAGAAGGCCCGCAGCCAATCAGAACTCGCCACGTGTCCAGGCCAAAAATATCAAAGCGACCTGATTTGGCCCTGTTTTTCCCTAAAACTTCAAATCACCATATCTTTCGATCCAGAGCTCGGTTTTTCATGTTCTTTATATCAATGGAAAGCTGGTGAAATTATCTACAAGATTCTAGGGTCAATTTTGCATTTTGGTGGAGTTTGGAGAGAGAAAATCAAAAACACTTCTGGCACGTGGTCATGAACAGAAATGATGTTTCAACCACCGATTTTAATGAAGAATGGCTCGCATTCTCTCCCAGCATGGTTAAAAATGTCAGGAATGGGTCCATTTCAAGTCACCCATGTTGTTTTGATGGCATTTTGGTCAATGGTTGAATCCCTTCCATGTTTTCCCACGTTTCTCTCTCCTGGGCTCGTCCCTTGCACTGTAAAAGCCAGATTTGGCTCATTTTTCAAAGGGTTGAACATTTTTTGTGTATGGAAAGCTCCCTTTTTCACCTTGGAAGTGATTTAGTGGAATAACAGACCTTTTCTAGAAACTACAACTATATTTTTGCCTTTCAGGTGTTTGAATGCAAGTGATTTTGATGTTAAAATAACAATACAGGCCCTGTGATTAGTTTTTATCCTCTGCTGGTGTTGTTTGCCTAATTTCTAACACTTCATTACAGCTATCAGTTTGTGCATGTTGTTTTTGTTGCATTTTATGAACTGTGTCAATTTGCAGAAGTAAAAAATGCTCACCACTCCTTTGGTGCATCACCTATTAGCATTAGTTCTTTTTTTTTTTTGCATTCTCTATCTCTGTCTCCTTGGAATTTAGAGTAGATTTAGGAGTTTAAACCTCTGCAATTGTGCAAGTGAAATAGCTGATCAGAGGAGTTGAGGAACCAGCCTCTAATCTGGAGATTCCTCTTCCATTTTGCAAGTCCCACACTTGGGAAGAGGATTCAATGTTGTGCAATCACACTGGATGCATAGGGTGATCAAACTAGAAATCTGATCAACATCCAGGGGGTGCTGCTGATTTGCAACAACAGTTTTGGCATGCCCGGTGGGACCTTAGAGGTCTTCCACTTTATCTTTGATAGGTTGGTGTGTTCCTGTTAAAGATTCAGCCTTTTGGAGGCACTTTCAAAAGCACATCTAGTGACTCCATCTGGTAAACAACTCATTCTCTAAGTTGTAGACCTGTTTTCCATTCATTTCCATCCATTCTTCTTTCCATCATTTTCATTCTTTTCCATTCCATGAAGTTGTGCAATCATGACTTCATTTCCATCATGGAATTCACATTTACAACAGCAGTTTATCACACCTCCAACATGTTTTACAAATCCTCCAAATCAGCATTTTGATCAAATTCAAAATCAGCATGTCTACCCATATGAGCAGCAGTGCCAAAGTCAGTTTGGATATGAAGCATGTCAAGCACAAGGGTATGCTGGTTGTGAGGGCAGTCAAGAAGAAAATGTAGATCTGCTGGAACAAATCCAAAAGATGGAGGCAAAGATGGTGCAATCAAGAGCAACAACTCAAATGAAAGCTTTCAGAATTGGTTGCAGGACTCCTTGTCCATGGGGAGGCCCTTTTCCAAGACACTTCAGCCCTCAGGAGAAGCTAGACTTCATGATGAAGATGCTGCCCCAACTTGCACAATGGACAAGCAGAAATAGAGGCCTATACACTTGGTGTTGAACAACCTTGTCAATGGGTAAGTTCTACACCATCATCTGGTTTTTCTCTTCCCATTACTCAAGCAAAGCATCATCTCATTTGGAATTTCAAATTCTAAATCCAGTCAATGCTGCCCCAGGAGTTAATTCCATTTCTCCATTCCCTAGTCTTCCACCACATCTCAATTCTTCCTTCCCCTTTCCTTCCAAACAGTCATCCCCTCCACAAAAGCTAACAGAAATACCCTCTCCTCCAAAGAAACAAGAGTTTCTACCTCCTCCACCACCATGAAAAATTGCAAAATCAATTGAGTTACAATCCACTTCTCCTCTTGCATTCCCAAATCCATGTTGGGAGGATAAAAATTAGAATTCTAGTCAAGGAAAACAACAACAAAAAGAAAAGCCAAACAAGGATGAAGAAATTTGAAGTCTCAAGAGTTGGGCTCTTAAATTTGGGATGACAAAGATCCCCTTGATGGTTAAGCCTTTAGAAGAGGTTGGAGTTGGAAAACAAGTGGTGGTTAGGACTGAATTTGCTGCAGCAGGAGAAGAGCAAAAAGAAGAAGCAGATCAACAATCAGTTTGCTCAGAAAGTAGTGTCCATGTTAGCATTCTATTCGAAGAGAATGCTGATTCAATTCAAGTTACACAATCAGCCATGGAGGAAGAAAGCTCTGAAGAAGATCCTACAGTCCCAACTTGTCCTCTAGAGCAGCAGATCGAAGAGTTTGACTTAACGAACTTCGTGCTAGAGGAAGAGTTCTATCAAGAACAAGATTGTCTTCAAGTAGTAGAAGAGGGAGAAGCTGCTCCAAATCCAAAAGAAGAGGAGCACATTCTAGTTGTGGAGGAGAAAATTGCAGATCCAAGGGCTTTGAGTGCAAAGCAGGCTACAAGAGAACCTTCAATTCTTCTTTCTACTTCATCTCTCTCGAGTTCTAGTGCTAAAGAAGAGTTTGATCTCTCAAACTCAATGTTGGAGGATGAAAGAAACCATGATGATCAAGTTACAGATCAAGAGGATACCGTGGAGGAAGTTTATTTTTGCAGGGACAACAATGAGGTAGTTTATCTGTCAGATTTGGAGGACTATTTTGATGAAGAAGAACCGGTTGAGTTCCTACCATTCTCTCTTTCATCATCCACGTTCCAAACACCTGAGCCCTTATGTCATGAAGGAGAGCATATCTTTTTTGCAGCATTTTTTTCGCATCTTATAGCAGCTCTTTGGAACCAAGATTGGAAGATTTTAATCTTTCATGTCCTTCATTGGAGGAAGAGAAAGGGCAAAAAGGTTCTACCTTTGCTTCTGCACCATCCATTCAAAAGGGTTTACAAGAGAACTCCATTCTTGGAGTTGAAAATCAAGGCAATGGGTATACTCAAAGGACCATACCTTGCCCAATCAGGTATCTAGCTTCATTGGAACCAAAGGAGAAGTCACAACCAGTCATGCTTGCTCCTAAGCATGAGGATGAGCTACAAAGAACCAAGGATCAGCTATCATACCTCTCAATCTAAATGCTAAGAACAACTAAAAGAGGTATTGAATTTCCCTTCACCGATACCTTGATGATTTGGGTGGAAGACCAGCTTCTTGTTGATTTTCCATTCATCCAATCAACCATGTTCAATGCCCAAATCAGTTGCATGGTTGCCAATTTTGAAGAAAGGAAGCTATTTTGCATAACCGATTCATACAGGGTTTGTTTAGCTTACATTTTCTTTCTTCTAGTTAGAATAGTAGGTAGTTTTGCTTTCAAGTAAAAGAAGTGCTTGTGCACACTCTGCATGTTCCATTTTGGAGCATGTATGATTTTTAGTTTTGTACATAGTTTTGTGTGCTGGTTTTCTCAAGCTCCCTTTTCATTTGGTGAGAAAAACTTTCTAAGTTCAAGTGGTTTAGTGGAATTTCAAGATATCAGATCAGTTGGTTTTAGTTATTTCTCATGACTCCATACCCAATGGATGCTTCGTGTGTAACTTCATGCAAGATGACCCCTCCGAGTCACCAAAATTGTTATCCAAAATGTACCCCCTACTCATTTTGTGGCTAACTCCTCTCATTCTTCCCTCTCTTGTCCTCGCCACAAAATTTTGCTTTTAGGCACTCAAAACCTCTCTCGAAATGGCACCATTAGATAGAACTCTTTCTCATCTTTCCGAAAGGTAAAGTTTTCCTCCTAACTCCATGTATTTTTCAAGTTATGGCTCGTGGAAGTTTTTGTGGGAAATTTTCCCTAGAAGGCCCGCAGCCAATGAACTCACCATGTGTCCAACAAAAATATCAAAGCGACCCGATTTGGTGCATCACTTTTAGCCCTAAAACTTCAAATCGCCATATCTTTCGATCCAGAGCTGGTTTTTCATGTTCTTTATATCAATGGAAATTTGGTGAAATTTCTACAAGATTTGGGATCAATTTTGCATTTTAGTGGATTTTGAGAGAGAAAATAAAAACACTTCTGGCACGTGGTCATGAACAGAAATGACATTTCAACCACCGATTTTAATGAAGAATGGCTCGCATTCTCTCCCAGCATGGTTAAAAATGTCAGGGAATGGGTCTGTCAGGTCACCCATGCTGTTTTGATGGAATTTTGGTCAATGGTTGAATCCCTTCCATGTTTTCCCGCATTTCTCTCTCCTGGGCTCATCCCTTGCACTGTAAAAGCCAGATTTGGCTCATTTTTCAAAGGGTTGAACATTTTTTGTGTATGGAAAGCTCCTTTTCACCTTAGAAGTGATTTAGTGGAATAAAGACCTTTTCTAGAAACCGCAACTATATTTTTGCCTTTGGTGTTTGAATACAAGTGATTTTGATGTTAAAATAACAATACGAATGATTAGTTTTTATCCTCTCTTTGGTGTTGTTTGCCTAATTTCTAACACTTCATTTGTTTGTGCATGTTTTTTTTTGTTGCATTTTATGAACTATGTCAATTTGCAGTAGTAAAAATGCTTTGTTGTTTAGCATTAGTTCTTTTTTTTTTTTTTTTTTGCATTCTCATGGAATTTAGTAGAAGGAGTTTAAACCTCTGTAATTGTGTAAGTGAAATTTGATCGAGGAGTAAAAATGAGCTCTTCCATTTTGCAAGTATGTGTGCATCACCTGCATAGGGTGATTAGAAATCTGATCAACATTAGTTTTCTGATTTTTTTTTGCATTCTACAAGGGGTTCTGCTGTTGTTTAGGAATTGTAGATTAGATTTAGGAGTTTAAACCTCACGTCAAAATGAAAGGCAAAATTGAGAGCACTTCAAATTGATGTTTGACTCCTAACTAAAGAAGGTGATGACTCTTGTCCCAACATCTCTCATCAGAATTTCACTTTAAACTAACTCATCCTACCTACAATACCCTTGCATCTGCATTGTGTGTCCACAAAAGAATTCAATCCTTTCACAAAAATGCACAAAGTTGATCAGGGTTTTATCATGTCTTTAGCAGCTCTAGCTTTGTTTTGAGAACATTTCCATCATTTAGTAGTGACATCTCCTTTGAGTTTGGATAATGGATATTTGATCATGTTTTCACAAAGCCTCCTCCACATCATACACAAAATACAAGGATATCTCCATCTCCTTACCATATAGGGGCTGCAATATAGGTTCTCTTACCTTGGTTGATAGGCAAAATCTAAAATAGTGAGGGTTAGATCAAAATCATTATGAAGGTGCTATCCACTCCCTCAATTCTTAAATGCAAATAGGTAGATAGGTGTGATCCCTAGCTACAAATGACATATAAAACATCTATCTATCCTTGAGTGTCTTGTGCAGATTCATGATGTTGTTTAAGTTGTGAAGGAGATTAAATCTGGATACCAACAAAATCACTTTAGGGTCCCTAATAGAGTGCACATAGATCCTATCAAGAAATTCTTCTCCCAAGGGATTAGTATAGGGTGCTGACTTTCCATCACCAAGGGATGATCACGTGTTCTTCCTTCTTCTCAAAGCTTATGTACCCCTTATTTAATCGTAGGTTAGATTTTTCTTATAACACCTGGGGTGCCCAAGTAATGCTAGAAATTTTTCCACCTTGGCTAGCACCAAGACTTCGAAATATCTAGTGAACTTCACCCCTTGGATAGTGATAGCAACGTCCTTCAAGACACCAATGAGCATCACCTTTATCTTATTAGCCATATACAAAACATTTGAAGATGGTTGTAATGGGGGTCTTCCTATTTGATGCCATGCATCTAAAGTGAGAACATTAACTTCTACACCCATGTCTATCAAAATATTTCTCAAAATCCACCCGTCGACTACTGCATTCAAGGTAATCTCCTTATCATAATCAATGGTGTGAGGGGGAAGGTTAGCATGTAGGACCTATCTCTCACGCTCTCCTCTAGTGTATGGTACTTTTTCCTATAACCATTCCCTAGAAAAGGAATGATATTCTCTTTCCTCAACATTTTTCATACTTCTCTCCGAACTCATCCAAATCTTCGTGGACCCTCGATGCTCTTCCTATGCTCTAACTGCCGTGAATACTCCTTTAGGAACTAGATCTCTCCTTGTAGGCTTCAAATTACATCTATGGTCTCTTAATAAACCTCTTTTTGATGAGTAGGGTCTAGATACTTCCCATGCACCACCTCTTCTCTAGTAACCAGTGGATTTTTCTTTGGTATCTCCCTAGCGTGTAAAACCTTAGCTCATGTGGTCACCAGTATAGGTTTTAACTCTGACTCACGCACCACCCATGGCATCCATTATGAGTTTGATTTCTTCATGCTTACCATTTTTGTGCCTTTATCCTTCTTTTGTTGTTGGCTGGCTCATATGTTCAAATAGCTCTAGGAATTCCTCATACTTTTGCTTCTTCCCACACCAAGAGCATTGCAATGGATCAAGACATTCACACTTATAGTGCTCCATATACCCACAGTGTTAACAAGTTCCATGCGAGAACTCACTTCTTCCTCCTCTATGGTTTCCTTGACCTTGAAATCCTCCTCGAAACCTGTTTTTGTGCACCCTTCCATCCACACACCCTTCATATTGAAAACCCTCATCCTTGGAATTGTTTTGATGTTGATGTTCCAGCTTGGCACACCAATATCAATGGCATTATGTATTTGGTCAATCAATCTACAATCCTTGGTGTCATGAGTAGTAGAGGTGAAAATATTTCAATAGCAAGATACATTCTTATGGATCATGTATTGCAGTAGTGGACACCTACTTGCATCATGATCTCCGTGGAAAATTTCACAATCTACTCACATGGCGCACGTATTGATCTTTGAATATAATTTTCTTTGTATTCCCCTCCACCTCACAATATATGCACTATATGCCATTGCAAGTGTCATGTGTTGAGTTCGCAAATAGCTTCTCACTTTTGCTTTACCATTTCAAAAATTTGAGCTTCAAGAAAAGGGCTAACCCCTAATATCCATACTTCTAACAACCTCATCGTGCAAAGAAGCCCCCAAGGCCTTGTGCAGGTCTCGTGAAATTTTTGTGTGAAATTTCTCTCCTAAAATGTGTTATCAACCCTCTAACAAACCACTAAGCATGTTGAGAAGGATGAATATCATAAGACAGTTTTGATAAGAGAATCTTAAACAAAGCGTCATATTCCCACACACTTTTTGCCATACCTTATCAATCTCCTTCAACACGCTAATGCTCTTCTATTCAAACTCAAGGATATGAAATTCAGCTAAGAATGCATTCTACAACATAGTGTAATCTACTACTATCTAGTGGGGTTCATACTGTAAACACTATGTGTGTGTCCTTGTTGTTGGTGTCCATTTTGATCCTCCGATATTTTCCCATCTTTCCCTTTGTTCGCATGATCAAAAAGTGTTTTTCTTTGAGTTTGGTGGTCTGCAAGTTTCCCCATCTAGATTAAATGCTTTAAATGGATCATAAACTTATTATTTTTTCCCAACTTGAAAGAAAAATACATGCGAGCTCATTTTATGCCCTAGATTTCTAAATCCATGGGCCTCTATCATTTTTTCCATTTTTTCCATCCCTATGGAGCTCGAATTTGCTCATTTTGTATTCATTTTCCCTCAAAAATCCTTCCCCATGGTCGAAAATTTCATGAAACCACTTCCCATATGATTTTTGACCCAAAACTCTTTCACCCACGAAGAAAAAATTGAATTCGGGTGTCCTTAGCAATTTCTGTGTTTTTTACGGTATAAATTTACAAGTGTCATTTGACTGTCAAAATTAAGCTTAAGCTACATCTCTACGTGACCGCTTCTAGTTGGACAAGGATCGGTGGGGTTTCTTTGCAAAACTTATCATTTTTGGCTTTGGGAAAAGTCATCAAATTACCCCCGCAACTCCGCAGAGACACATGTGATGTTTTTATGCAAAGGCGGAATAGAAGGCGGGCATGGAACTTAGGCATTTTTGTCTTTTTGGCAAAAAAGGAGAAAGGTTGAAGAATGGGCTGTGGGTCCACAATGGAGCAAGGGGAGGACACATGGCAACACAGGAACCGGGAAGGAGTGGGAATTGTAGGCCATGGAGGAAAAGGGGAATTTTTTCCCTATTAGCAAAAGGAGTTAAAATGCAAATTAGAACCACGGGTCCACAATGGCGCAAAAGGAGACATGTGGCGGGTAGAGTGGGTCGGTGGGTTGGTGGGTCGGTGGAGGTAAAGGGAATTTTTCTATTTTTGCAAAAATACTTAAAATGAAAATTTGAGGCGTGGCTATGCGACTAACCAAAGGATCGACACGTGGCATGGAAGGAACCTGGAGGTGGGGGTCTGCGGAGGCAAAATTGAAAATTTTCCCTTGGTGAAAAAAGGGGTTAAAACATGAAATAAGCCCACGAATTTTTAATGATAGAGAGGATGACACGTGTCAAGGATAGAGGAGGTGTGGGCCCATGGGGAAAAAAGTGAAAATTTCCAAATTCCAAAAAAGGGTGGAAATGGGCAGAATTGAAGCATGATTTCAATGGGACCCACCATATGCCATGTGTCATCACCAAATTTCAAGGGCGGAGGGGCGGAGAAAAAGTTAATTTTTTCCATTTTTCCAAAAATGTTAAAAAGTCAAAAAGTGAGCCCGAATTCATTCCCAATCATATTTTGACATGTGGAGGGCCCAGATTGAAGGAGAAAGAGAAAATCAATGGTAACTATACATTCTTCAATTTGGCCGCCATTTTTTCTCCAAGAAGCTTGGAGATGTGAATTTTGCATCATTTTTCATCGAATTTTTGGTGAATTTGTGTCCTTTGTGCCTAAAGGACCAATGCAAGTGGTTTTAGGGATTAATTTGCATATTTGAGGTGTTTTTGAAATAATTTTTACTCCGGCCCATGTAAAAATGTGAAATATCAAACTATAAAGTTCTGAGAATCAAATTTTGGAATGATAAGGATGAAATGATGAAATGAAAGGGGTCTACGTGCTTGGAGAATTAAAAACATGCCTCCACAATGGATAATGATGAAGGATTTGTAATGATTCACCATTTTAGAAACACCTGGCAACTTTGGTTGAAAATTTGTTAAATGTCCCTATCTGCGAATCATGTTGGAATTTTGTAACAAACTTGATGTTGGGCATATTCTTTTCTTGGGAAAGAAGGATCAAATGTAATTGAAAGTTATATAATGCATAGTTTATAAGGATATCTCCACCTCCTTCACAAAATAGAGGCTGCAATATAGGTTCTCTTACCTTGGTTGAAAGTCACAACCTAAAATAGTGAGGATTAGATCAAAATCCTTTCAAGGTGTATCATACCCACTTCTTCAAAGCTTAAAGCATCAATAAGCTTAACAAGCCGATAAATTTCTTCCCCATCTAAAAAATGACAATAAATCATTTAGATTATTTATCTACCTATGATTGTCTTGTAAAATCTATGATGCTACTTATGTTGTGAAGGAGATTAAATCTGATACCAACACCTTTCTAAATTTCTTTGAGGACTTGTTTTAAACTCCTTAGAAAAAAATTTCATTATTGAGATTGATTTGTTGATTCATTTATAGTCCATGTCTATTTATCCCATCAATAACACCAAAATAACATGTTGTTGGGGACATTATTTAGTATTTCAGATCCCTGGCAATACTTCTTGTGTGATTTATGTGTAATTAAAAATTTGAGTATCATCTTCTGATCAGATTTATAAGATTGGAATGAAGAGTAGAGTTCTAAGTTTGATATTCTCTTAGTTCAATCTGATCCATGTGCATACATATTTGAGATATTTGAATGCATATCAAACCCTGGTAAAGTCCCTTACAAATTTTGCATGCAAATACATTGTTGAAGCATCATTTTATAATCAAACTTGTAAGGATTAAGTGAAGATATAAGTTTTGTCTAGAATTTTACTAGTTTCCAGTAGTTGTTGCACTTCATTAGCATTTATGGTTGATAAATTCAAGAAAAGGAAGGTCTGATCTATAAATTTTGGCAAGATTTTCAGTGTTGATAGGTATTTGACAGAGTATTTTAGTGCATTTGCACTAGGGTGAAAGTCCTTAGTGGCTGACTCCATTTTCTTTGATCTTGATAAATACCAGTGTCTTAACCTTTTTGTCATTTACTTTGGTGTTGCTAATCTCTACAAAACTGGAAGGAAAAAGATCTCTCTTCATTAGAGACTCGCTAAGAAGTTTTTCTGATTCAAGAAACTTGGAGTTGGAAGGGAGAAGTGTTTGGAAGGTTTAAAAGGTCGGACATCAGGAAAAGATATATCCATTGGTGAGAGAGATCAGCCTTTGGTAGAGGATTATCACTCTTCTTCAAGTGATGATTCGATTCAAAATCCTCTCATAAACTTGTTTGCCTCAGCTAGTGAAGGTCCTTCTACTATACTAGGTAAGTTCCTTCTCCAATCTACACCTCTTGTGTTTCAATTCAAATAAAACTTTCCAAGAAAATCAGCACTTAGAGAATACCAGTCTTGTGAATCACATTCTTGAGCCCCAAAGACCTTGCACTCCTCATCAGCTTGTGTCACCCCCAAGATCACCTCCACCAAACAATATGGCTCAGCCTAGACCTCCATTTTTTGTTAACACCTTTGGTCCTATAGACTTTAGAGGAATGGATGGTTACCCAAATGTTGTCCCACAAGATGTCAGAAATAGATTGCCAAAGTTCCAAGGTAACAATGCAATAACTGGTGATCAGCATCTCAAACATTTTATTAACATGATGGAATATTTTGAGATAGAGTTTGAAGATGTGTATATTGAATTGTTCATTCATACACTAGAAGAGGATGCTAGGGATTGGTACAAGGCTCTGCCTAATAATTCTATTGATTCTTGGACTGAGATGAAGAATGCATTTAGGTTGCAATATGTTGACAAGACCGATCCTAGATTTCTCTTGTCTGAGTTTGAGAATATCAAGAAGAACCCCAATGAATCAGTCCAAAACTTTAACACAAGGTTTAACAAAACTTTGAGAAGGCTACTTTAGTAGTACGAGGCCTTGTGATGAGTCTTGTTTAATCAAATATGCATATGCATTTGATAAAAAGGCAGCCTATTACCTAAGAGACAAGAACCCTACCAATCTAAGACAAGCTTTCACCATGGCACTTAAAATTGAAAACAATATCAAAGTAATTGGGAAACCTCTCAAGAGAGATGGTGTAAAGTTGATAAACCCTAAAAAAACCTCAAGCTAGCAAGGGTGCTGATTTAGAGGAGGTTGTGAAAACTTTGGCAAGGGGTTGTCAAAGAAATCTCATATAAGTTGGCAAGAGCTGAGAAAGGAATTGGGAAAACTTCACAAAGTTAGCCAAGAGCACAAAACCATGACAAATTTTCCAATCATCCTAGAGGTGATCAAAGGGAAGATGATAGAGGAAAAGGACCCATGGGGTCTACAAATAGACATCCTCAAGCACGTGAAGGAAGAGTGTTACCTGATCCCCTAACTGCTAGGGTTGTTGCTGTTGAAGAAGTTGCTGATATTGATTGGTGTGATAGGTGTTTTTTGCCCCATCCTCCATGTGAAGTGGACCAGCAAGAAGGTGAAGCTAATAATGATGATGGTATTGATGATGATATTTGCATGGTGGGTTGTTCTTCAAGCTCACAAGGAGGAGCAACATCTACTAAAGTGATAAGTGCAAGGATAGCTGCAACCTTTTGGGATTGCATCAAATGGGTACAAGTTTTCCTTCCCCCTCATACTCTTGAAGTTGATGTAGTGCAAGCTTTTGAAATTCCTAACAATGACTTTGAATACTTAAGAGCTTTGATGATTAAGAAGTATGATGGTGGTATTCCTTCGGAGGAAGATAGACAATTGTTGATGAATGTTGTTGTAGCTCAAGAGAAAGATTATAACACTAGAAGAAAAGTTGTTAAAGGAGTTGGGCCTCAAGCCAAACCTAAAACACCCTTTCTCACAAGCATTCCAAAATAATCTCCTAGGAGAGAAACACTTGCCAAAATCTCTGTTGTCCCAAGAAAAAATTACATTCCTCCTCATGCCCAAGCTGCCAAGAATCCCTTGCCATCAAATGAATCTTCTTGTCTCCCTTCCAATGCTACTTTTCCAAAGAGTGTTCCCTATGACATAGCCCAAGTATTGAGCCAAATCAAAGTGAGTGTTCTAATCATTGAGTTTCTTAGAATTCCTGAGCATAAGAAGAGAGCATTTGAGTACTTGGGGTTGAAAGAAGAGAAGACTACTCCAAGTAGAAATGTAAATGTTGTTGAGATTCCTCCTCAAATCATTGTTGACCTTGAAACACCACCAAGTAGTAGAGGATTTGGAGAGACACCTGAGGTATATTTGGGGACATCTTTGGTTGATTCCCAATTGAATGTTGATCCATTCTTCACAACTTTGATCATAAAGGATAGGCTACTTCACAATTGTATGTTTGATTCCGGTGCATCATGTAATGTCATGCCTCTAGAAGTCATGAATGAGTTGGATATCAAAGTGATAGCAGCCTATGGAAAGTGTATGGCCATGGACTCAAGAGAAGTGCTGGTTGTTGGTTGTGTGAAGGGTTTGGTTGTGCAGCTTGCATCTTATCCTGGGAGGAATTTAAAATTGGATGTTGTGATTGTTGATTGCCCTACCAAATGGGGTATGTTATTGTCAAGAAAGTGGGCTGCAAGTGTTGGAGGGAGTGTCCAAATGGATATGTCTTTTTCCACCATTCCCATTGAGGGCAGCCTTGTCAAGCTCTATGGAGAAAAGAAAATGTTGCATCTAATTGAGGACCCAAACAATGCTTCTTATGAAGTATTATTTGTTGATGTTGATGTTGATAATTTTATTGGTTTTGCTGATGGAAAAGAACACAAAATGGATCAGTCAAAGTTCCTTGAATAGGTATGTTCTCCTTGGACCTTTCTATTTGATGGAGCTTGCTCCAAATTTGGAAATGGTGTTGGTGTAATTCTGATTTCTCCTAGCTTGGAAGAATTTTTTTTTTCCTTCAAGCTTAATTTTGAATGTACTAACAACATTGCTGAGTATGAAGCCTTGTTGTTGGGTCTGAGAATTACATGGAAGTATGGTGTCAAGGACATCATTACAAAGGATATTCAGAGCTAGTTGTCAAACAAATAAGAAAACTATATGCTACAAAAAATCAGTGGATGAAGCAAGTATAAGCATGTAGTTTGGGATCTAATTGAGATGTTTGATTCCTTCAATATTGTGCACCATGATAGAAGTTTGAATGCTGCTGCTGACAAGTTGGCAGTGTTGGGGTCAATATTTGGAGTTTGCACCATTTCACCTTATTGTGAGTACAATGTTGAAGTGTTAACTAGGCAGTTGTCCCTGACAACATCAAGCATTGGCAAGTGTTTAATGATGATGCTCAAGTGTAAAGGTTCTTACAAAATCAAGGTGAGTTTTTAGATCAGCATATTGATTGGGAACCAATGGTGTGTATGATTGAAGGAAGAGAGACTTTGTTTGGAAAAGATATTATCCAATTGAAAACTAACACCATTCCTAGAGGTCTTGTTGCTCTTGAGTCAAATTTTAGCAATGTTGATTACATCATCAATAGAAACATATCTACCTCAAGGGATGTGGAAGAGCATGACTTGGGAACAAAGGAAAACCAAGAAAATTTTGGTTGGGTAGTAGTTTAAACAAGGAAGAAAAATAGTCCTATCTTCAATTGTTGAAACAATATCAAGACTGCCTTGCCTAGTCATATTCAGAGCTGAAAGCATATAGAGAAGACTTGTTTCAGCATGAGATCCCTCTTGAGAAAAATGCCAAACCATTCAGATAGAAGAAAAGGCCAATTAATCCACTCCTCTCCATGAAAATGCAAGATGAATTGAAGAAACTGAAGGAGGGAGGGATCATTCATCCCACAAGGTATTCATCTTGGGTTGTAAACCTTGTGCCAGTCAGAAAGAAGAATGGAGATATCAGACTTTGTGTAGACTTCAGAAATATGAATAGAGCTTCATTGAAAGACAATTATCCTTTTCCAAACATGGAGAACATGTTGTAGTTAGTGACTGGATCTGAATTGTTGTCCACCTTGGATGGTTTCTCTGGCTACAATCAGGTTGTTGTCAAGGAGTTAGAAAGATTTAAAACTACCTTTACCACTCCTTGGGGAACATATGTTTATGTGAGAATGCCTTTTGGTCTCATGAATGTTGGAGCTACTTTCAAAGAGCAATGGATGTTTACTTTTGCTGGTTATATAAATGACTTCATTGTAGTTTATCAGGATGATGTGATTGTATTTTCAAGGAGCAAAAAGATCACTTGCAGCATTTGGAAAGAATGTTGATCAGATGTAGAGAATTTGGAATCTCTCTCAATCCAAAGAAGTGTCACTTTGGGGTGAAAAAGGCCAAGTTGCTTGGTCATATTGTTTCAAAGGCTGGTGTCATGATTGATCCGAGAGAGAGTAGAAGCAATCAAGCAAGGTGCCAATTCCAAGAATGAAGAAGGGCATCCAATCTTTCTTTGGGAAGATCAATTTCATTAGAAGGTTTGTGTCCAATTTTGCTGAGTTGACTCTTCCTATCACATGCATGTTAAAGAAAGATCAAGTTATCAAATGGGAGGAGGCTGCTATTTAGGATTTTGAAGGAATCAAGGAAGCACTTAAACATGCACCTGTCTTGGCAGCTCCGAATTACAAGAAGCCTTTCCAAATCTTCTCCTTTGCTTCTGAAAATACTATTGCATCTGTTTTGCTCCAAAAGGATGAAGATGGGGCTGAGAGGCCTATTTCCTTCTTTAGCAAGGCTTTACAAGCTGCTGAGTTAAAATATACAATCATGGAAAAACAAGCATTTTCCTTGGTGAAAGCAACAAAGGTTTTTAGGCCTTATATTTTAAGTTCAAAAGTTGTTGCTTATGTTCCCCACACCATGGTAAAAGACATCTTATCAGAGATGGAGATCTCAAGTAAAATATGTAGATGGGTGAACAAACTATAGGAGTATGATATGGACATCCAAACCACAAAGTTGGTAAGAGGTTTGGGTCTTGCTAAGCTCATGGCTGAGAGAAACTTGTAGACTGTGGAAGTGAATGAAGTAGAGGAAGAAAGGGCAAGATGTTCTTGGGAAATTGGTAAGTTCTAAATGGTACAAGGATATAATATTTTACCTCAGACACCTATGTTATCCTGATCATTTAAATAAAAATCAGAAAAGAGCCCTCAAGTTGGCTTCTCAAAAATACATCATCACTGACTTTGGGTTGGCTTGGAAGAACCCTGAAGGTGTCCTCTTGAAGTGTGTAACTGAAGATGAAGCTCCCAAAGTGATTGTTGATTTCCATGGGGAGTTTGTGGAGGACACTTTGCTAGAAGGGTTACAACACACAAGGTTTTGAGAGCTGGTTATTGGTGGCCTACTCTCTTCAAAGATGTAACCATGTTGATTAGAAAATGTGAAAGTTGTCAGCGTTTCTCTGGAAGAATGAAAGCTTCAGGCTCCCTTCCTTTGCAGCCTGTATCAATTGAAGCTCCTTTCAAACAATGGGGGATGGACTTCATTGGTGAGATTTTAGACCCTTCTAGTGCTAGACATAAGTGGATCCTTGTAGCCACATATTACTTCACCAAGTGGGTAGAGGAAATCCCCACCAAGAAAGCAACACACCAAGTTGTTATGGACTTCTTGTTGAATAATATCATATGCAAATTTGGTGTGCCAGTCAAGATTGTGGCTGATAATGCCATGTGTTTAGAGCTAAACCTTTGATGGCAATGTGCAAGGAGTATGGAACCAATCTGACTTATTCTTCAAACTATAACCCCCAAGGGAATGGAAAAGTTGAGTCCAACAATAAGAACTTATTGAAGATCATTAGGAGGACCTTGGAGTTGAACAAGAGAAAATGGGGTGAACAACTGAAATTTGTAGTTTGGGCTGATAGAATCACTACCAAGAGAGCTACTGGTAAGATCCCATTTGAGTTGGTGTATGGAACTCAAGCTCTGCTTGCCCTTACATCTGTAATTATCTTCATTTCAATTTGTTCAACAACTTGAGGATCAAGAGGTCAGTCCATATGAAGCAAGGATTAATCAGATTGTGGAGCTAGATGAAGAGAGAAGAGCATCCCACCAGAGGCATATCAGATTTAGAGAGAAGTTGAAAAGATTGTTTGACAAGAAGGTCACTCCTAGGGCCTTCAATATTGGAGATCTGGTTTTGTTATGGGACAACAGAAATGAAGATAAGGGAAAACATGGAAAATTTGATGCATTATGGATGGGCCCTTACTCCATTGATATCAGAATTGGTGAGAATACCTTTTTTCTCAAAGATTTAGATGGGGAATTGCTTGAACTACTATTAATGGTAGGCATTTGAAGCATTTCTTGGATTAATCCCCAAATTTGAGGTATGCACCACTTGTACAGTGTATAGTGTTTGGTTTTTCACTCTATTTTTGGTGTTTTGTCGGTTTGTGGTTTGCCTTGGTGTGTGGCAGCCATTTTTGTCGAGTTCTCAGCTAGTTTTTGGTGGTTTTGGCTCATGACTCCTTTTCCCAATGGATTATTTTGGCACTTGGTCTACTTATTGTTCTTGTGGCACTCATTAGGAGTGCCCATCCCCGAGAAAGAGCCGATGTTGGTGTCCATTTTGATCCTCTATTATTTTCCCATCTTTCCCCTTTGTTCTACATGCTCAAAAAAATGTTTTTTTTGAGTTTGGTGGTCTGCAAGTTTCCCCATCTAGATTGAATGCTTTAAATGGCTCATAAACTTATTATTTTTCCCCAACTTGAAAGAAAAATACAAGAGGCTCATTTTATGCCCTAAATTTCCAAATCCATGGGCCTCTGTCATTTTTCCATTTTTCCTATCATGTGGAGCTCAAATTTGCTCATTTTGTACTATTTTCCCTCAAAAATCCTTCCCCATGGTGAAAATTGCTTAAAACCACTTCCCATATGTTTTTGACCAAAAATCCTTCACCCATGAAGAAAAAAATCAAATTGGGGTGTCCTTAGCAATTTTGTTTTTTTACTATTATACGGGTGTCATTTGACCATTTTGACCATCAAAATTAAGCTCAAGTGATCTCCTCCTACGTGGCCACTTCTAGTTGGACAAGGATCGGAGGGTTTCTTTAAAAACTTAGTGTTTTTGGCTTTGGGAAAAAATTCAAAATTACCCTCGCAAACTCCACGAGGAGGACACGTGTCATGTTCTTATACAAAGGCGAGGAGAATGGAAGGTGGGCATGGAACTTAGGCATTTTTTTCCTTTTTGGTGAAAAAGTAGAAAAAAGGGTGTGAAGAAGGGCCGTGGGTCCACAATGGAGCAAGGGGGTGGACACGTGGTAGGCACAAAGGAAGGAGGAGGAGGGAAAGTGTGGGTGGGAAAAAAAATGGAAATTTTTTTCCCTTTTAGCAAAAAAGGAGTAGAAAATGCAAATTAGAACCATTTGGTCCTGAATGGCGCAAAAGGAGACATGTGGTGGCGGAGCAGGCGAGCGAGGCGGGGGCAGTGGAGGAAAAGAGAATTTTTCCCTTTTTGAAAAAAGACTTAGAATGAAAATTTGAGGTGTGGCTCCATGACAAATTAGAAGGAGACATGTGGCAAGGAAGAAATCGGAGGCACGGCCCACGGAGAAAAATTGAAAATTTTCCCTTGGCAAAAAAGGGGTTAAAACATGAAATAAGCCCATGGATTTTTAGTGATAGAGAGGATGACACATGTCAAGGACAAAGGTGGAGGTGTGCGGGCCCATGGGGAAAAAAGTGAATTTTTTCCAAATTCCAAAAAAAAGGAGGAAATGGCGAGAATTAAAACATGATTTCAATGGGACCCACCATATGCCACGTGTCATCACCAAATTTCAAGGGCGGAGGGGCGGAGAAAAAGTCAATTTTTTCCATTTTTCCAAAAATGTTAAAAAGTCAAAAAGTGAGCTTGAATTCATTCCCAATCATATTTTGACACATGGAGGGCCCAGATTGAAGGAAAAGAGCAAATCAATGGTAACTGTACATTCTTCAATTTGGCCACCATTTTTGCTCAGGAAGCTTGGAAATGTGAATTTTGCATCATTTTTCATCGAATTTTTGGTGAATTCATGTTCCTTTGTGCTTGTAAAGATCAATGCAAGTGGTTTTAGGGATTAATTTGTAGATTTGAGGTGTTTTTGAAATAATTTTTACTCAGGCCCGTGTAAAACGTGAAATATCAAATTATAAAGTTGCATAATCAAATTTTGGAATGATAAGGATGAAATGATGAAATGAAAGGGGTCTGCATGCTTGGAGAATGAAAAACGTGCCTCCAATGGATAATGATGAAGGATTTGTAATGATTCGCCATTTTAGAAACACTGACAACTTTGTTGCAAATTTGTTAAATGTCCCTATCTATGAATCATGTTGGAATTTTGTAACAAACTTGATGTTGGGCATATTATTTTCTTGGGAAAGAAGGATCAAATGTAATTGAAAGTTATATAATGCATGTTTTGAGACATGCAAAAGGTCGAAGAAACTTAGAAATTTCATGAGAAAAATGGGAAGAAGCCCATTCTCTGAGAAACTACCTGAGAACCATTTCTAATTCCTTTTTGCATCAGATTTGTATCATGTTGAGTTGGTTTTAGTTGTAAAGCCATCAACGAGAGCTCGAGATTATTCTTATAACATTCCCCTGCTGATAAATTTGGTCATTCTGGATTATTTTGTGTTGTCTCTTGGCAAAATTTGCATGCACTTATGTTTCAGAATGTTTTCAATTTGTGTTTCTTGCTCCTATTATAGTCTTGTGTTTAAAATATCTCTTGATCATACATGGTCTCATTTCTTGTTGATAGTTTAGTGGCATCTGCAATCTCACATTCAGAAGAGCTTTCATCTGATAAAGAGATAAACAGATTTAAAATCACTTTACCTTCCTTGAATTTAGAGATTGTTTGTAAACCTTTGGGTGCACCTTAGGTCATGATAAAATAGAGATTTTTGGATACTTTGTTGGTTCATCTACTTCAAGATTTTGTGGCAAGGTTATCAAATATTGTGTGGAAGAGTGTAGATCTGGGCCTCCATTTGGTGCACATATCTTGGTTGAAGGAGTACCTTAACCCCTTTGAAGCATTTTGTTATTTAGGTGTTACAAATTTCTTGCAAAGGTCCTCAAAGAATTTGGAAAATTTTGGTTGGTCTTGTCTAAAATCTTCCACCAAAAATTTCATTCAGAATAACTAATCCTACCCCATACTACCCCTACATTGCATTGTGTGTCAACAAAAGAACACAATCCATTTACAAAAATGCACAAAGAAAATTAGGATCATACCATGTCTCTAGCAGCCTCAGCCTTGTCTTGAAAGCATTTCCATCATTTAGTAGTGACAGCTCTGTTGAGTTTGAATAATGGAAAATTGATCATGTTTTCCCAAGGCCATCTCCATATAATATGCATAGTATAAGGATATCTCCACATCCTTCACAAAAAAGAGAGGTTGCAATATAGGTTCTCTTACCTTGGTTGAAAGGAACAAACTAAAATAGTGAGGATTAGATCAAAATCCTTTCAAGGTGATACCCACTTCTTCAAATTGTCCCTCTAAACTATGTGCCAACATTTTATGATATTTCACCACTACCATATGTGTGTCCGTGCCACTTCTAGATTGATAACTATTGGGCACCTAATTTATTCACCAAGTATAGAGAGGTCGTGGGTGCACAAGGCCTATTTAAAGAAGGGTGCGCAAGGAGAAAGTGTGTAGGTCAAGGTTCAAGGAGGGTTTAGTATAACAAGTGGCGCATGTGCAAGGTAGAGAAAAGGTTTTGGGACTTATCCATATTTAGTGTAACAGACAAAACATGAGAAAATCATAACCCGAATACAAATTTAGAGTGGATAAGGTGTCGTCCGGCACATAGGTGGCCTAGAAAGGAATATACCTTACGATGGAAGATTCTAGAATGCCATCATTATAAAGAGTGGAGAGCTTGAGCCTAAATAATCATGCTCCCATGGAGGACCACCTTGGACACTTTTCAACGGATCTGTAACTCCTGGGAAGGCTTGAAGAAATTGAGAAAGGCTATAAATACAAGTGCCCGGTAAAGGAAAAGAGGAGATTAGAGAGAGAAGATGAGAGGCAAGCTTTGTAGAAACACATGGAGATATTTATGGGTTGTGCTTAGGAGATCTATAGGAATAATGATGTATTAAGGGATGGGTATATGTTTTTCTTTTGCATTGTAAGGGATGTAAGTCTAGTCTTGCTACATGGTTCTAATTTGTACTATCATTTTGGTCTGTAATGACCCTGATAGATGTAATGTGATTAATGGAAATGTTCAAGTATGAATACATGTGGTTTTTGCTCATACATATATCTTTTTGTTATGTTTAGTGTATTTCATATGAATGAGTATAATCATTATACATCCTCTTTCCCTCATAGTTCGAGATCTATCTTTTGTAAATGTGCTTCTTTTCTAAATGAATATATTAGTTTAGCATTTACTCAAATCTCTTAGTTAAATAAGGAGTTTCTTGACTTCTATTACACATCAATGCTACATTCTTGCATAACTCACATAAAAAGAGGGTTTGGCACTGTGTGTGCCTCGGGTGAGCACCTAGCTCTTGCTAGGTGATAGGCGATGCACATGGGATTTTTCTTATTTGTTAAGGGGTATAAAAATTGACTACAATACCCAAGCTTTATGTACTGTAATTTTCCCAAATGTAATTCCAAAAATATACCTCCAAACACAAGAAATGATTGTGTTGTCATAGATGTGCCAAATGAAAAGTTATACCTCCAAGGTGTTGATCGATCACTTCCACCAATACCAATTGGGTTAGCAATACTTATCTCTAGATTTGGAAAGCTAAATTCCAAGGGTTGGTCACCATGTGGATTCATATATGCACCAACAACTCCTCTCCTTTCTTCATATGATAAGCCTTCTCTAGAAGCCAAGAGGGTTTATCTTTTGTGCTTTCCAAGATGGGGTAGCACAGACTTCTCCAATTAATTATGGATTTTGAAGTAAAAATTTTCAGCATATAATTTTAATGTTCTCCAAAATAGAATAAATGAAATGATGTCATGCTTTTGCAAAGGGCTTGATAGGAAAAATTTTCAATTAGAGATAATTTCACATGAGTTTGTTCCAAGTTATTAAAAATAAATTTTTCTAAAATTACAAAGCATGTGTTTCAATATATGCTCATAAAAGAACAAGGTAGTTATCTCGAAGTGCAAGAAAAATAAATTTTCTTGATTATAGTCTTTATCATGGTTTTAAGAGTAAATCATAAATTCAAAAGTTCCATTTCTTCCAACAATATAGGTGTTACCCAATTTCACTACCCGGTGAAATTGGATAACCGTAAAAGCTCACCTAGCTAATGAAGCTTATCGATGCTTCTTGATCACCACAACATTCAAATTTTTCAAGTGATGAAGTAGTAATAGGTGGATCCAAATTCACAATACCGGATGCATTGTTTCAGAACATCCCAAACATATTCTTGTAGACTTGGGAGCACTAAAGGTTTAAAAGGGGTTACATAGGATGCAAAGAACTTTTGAGACAACCCCACCTCTAAATTAAACTCCTCGATATCATAACCAAGTTACATTGACAAGGTGATTTGTTTTGTATGAAATGAGCCAATGCACCACAGCAATAATCTACAAAATCCATACCGAGTTATTTCCACGAGAGGTCGAGTCCATCTCCATACCAAAACTGATCTCATACAACCACATCGAGATGGTAAGTTACAAGATGAATTGTGAGATGGTTGAGTTAGGGTGATTGAGCTCATCGGTGAGTTCAACGGTGGAAGCATCAAAATTAGAAGGGAAATATATTTCATGTAAATATTTTATCTTTGGATCCCCGTGAAGACTCATGATTAGTTTTGCATTTCACAGACCATAGTAGATGAATTCAATAATGAAGAGATTAGATCATGTAGACTAACCTATGAAAGATTGATATTTGAATTGTGGCGAGAACTAGTCGAGCTATCTGTCACCAAGGGGAGATAAAATTACAAACACATTGTACTAAGTTGGTAAGGTGAATAGTTTTAGATAGTAACATCAAGCCCCTTCATGATACATCGAGGCACTAGAATGATCCAATTGAGTCGTGTAGTGAGCTATTGAGTGATGCAATCAAAGCATGCAAACATAAGCATGGGGAAGTTGAAGACCTAAATTTTTCAATGAAATGAACTTGAAAAATTTGCAAGCATATGGTGATGCGTAGGTTTAGCTCGATGGTGGATTCAAATGGCTCATCAGTAGAAGGAATCAACCTAAATTTTGGAACAAGGATTTATGTTGGCTCATCAAGCCAACATGGAAAACCAATGGTGAGTTCCACAGAGAAAGAATGCGGCCACACAAGAGATAATCATGTCCCGGGAGACCTAATGAACTTGGGATGTTTGTGTGCAAAAACCCAAACTCGCTATGGTAAATGTTACATGTGGGAATGTTAGAGTTGGAGGGCCTAATTGGCCCATGGGAGGTGCGGGCTCAGAAATACCAATTTTCCGATGGTGAGGAGTTCAAACATCTCGAGGTTAACAACCTATGTGGTCCATCAACATGGGACATTCGGGCCCCAAAAACCCGCATTCATCAACTTAGATGGTGACATGAAGCATTGTAAAAAGGAATAAAAAATTGGCACATAGAGCCCAAGGATGAGCTAGGCCCAAAATTCATGATTTAACTAACACAAAATCAAATCGGGTGGAGTGGAGGTGAATAGACCTCATGCCTTGGTCAACACAGAGCGAGGGAAGGATATTACAAATGCAATGGGGGTCACGAGTCCGAGTTGTAAGTTATTTGGATAGAGGAGCCCCGGTGGCCCTTGGGATGGGTAGCACTAAGTTCAATATGGAGGGTCGAGCCCATAATATAAGGTGAGAGTTCAACGGTTGGCGTGGCCTGCGAAACAAAGGGAGTGCTGAGCTAGTATCATCCGACGATGGACATGTTGACTCGGAGCGAGGAGATGTTGCTCGGTGCCAAGGTGGAGGGATAAAAATCTATCCATTACAAAATTTAGGCCTTCCTATGTAGGAAAGAAGAGTTGTGCACATAGATTGAAATGATTGTTGAAGACAAGAAAGATCCATCTCGGTCGATTTTGTGCAATATCAACTGCAAGGATATTAAAATAAACTCACCTTTCCATATTAGGTGATGAGAAATATGAAATGGGGCCCACTATATTTAAATGACCAAATCATTTAGAAGGATATGAAAAACATTGAAGAAGGAGAGAAAATTATTAAATTATCTTTTTCAATGAAAAATTGTCGATCCCATGGAGGCCATGTAAACTTGTGTAACTCAAATCAGCTCCAATCACTTAGAAATGCATAATTTGACCAATTATCAATGGATTTTTACAAAATTGGTCTTGTTGGAATCATGTTTCTGAGCCCAATACATAGAAGTCAAGAAATGTTGGATTTGGTGAAGTTTTGATGATTTTTTTAGGGAAAACAATCCCATTTCTATTTGGTGGTTGTAAGATGTTTGGAGGAGCATTTAATAAGCATGGGAAATCACTCTTTCACTGCTGCAAGTTATGGGGTACCTTGAGATTTCTTCTGCAGGTCCAAAATCACCAACCACACTCATTTTTCATGACCTAAAATTAGTGGGAAAGTGGATTTCAGGATTTACATCCCTCTCTCTCTCTTATCGAAACTCCATAAATATGAATGTTGGGCTCATTATAAGGAGATAGTTTTTAGTAAAAAAATCTGCCATTTTGGTTTTGTAAAGCTAATGTGCTTCGGCCCTTATAAAGGACTCCTTACATGGTGATCCAGGCCTTTATTTTTTTATAGATTGAACTGTGCATATCAATGAGGCAATAGATGCAAGTTTGTGGATGTATCTTCCCTTGTTGTGTTTGTTTACATTCTTCTTGCCTCTTCAAACTCATTACAAATATATTGTGTCTATTTTATACTCTTCCAAGAACTCGTTATTAGTTTGTATGCATGTAAATATTGTTGTGAATGTAGTTTCTAGATTGTAGAGAACTGTTATCACCCTCTCTATTATGTACCTTGCTTCCATTTTTCACACATTGGAAAGCTATTTCCATACCATCCTTTTCTCGTGTGTAGCACCTTTTATTGTAGGATTTTTTTCATGCAATATCTCTCCCTAGTCCCTTAGAAAGTTAGATTATAATTAGATAGATTTTCCTACATTAGGAGTATATTGTGGCATGTTGTTTAGGAGTAAGAACCAACTTTCTCTAGATTTTTATCTTAAGTAACAAGTCCCACAACTTGGAGATAGTACCCATGTTACCCACCACACCGCAAGCTCAAGCACACACACTTTTACAAATCAAAGGATGTTGTGATTCAATGATAACAATAGGTTTCTCAAATTGACCATAGTTTTCATACCTTTTAGAAAAGTGAACTTCATGTTTCTTATTTCAATAACAATGCACATTTCTACAAATTGTAAAATTTATCAATCATCTTGCATATCACTGATGGTTACCAAGCAATTAAATAAGCTCAATGTTTGTCACTCTTTTGATCCATCACATTAACATGTGGAAATAGGAACAAAATCACAACATAAGGAAAAAAATTAAATTGTTTTCAACAATGCCTTACAAGACAGAAAATATCATATCATAATAGCATTTGTGTTCAATGAAAAGTTGCAAAATCCATGGATTTGGGGTAAGAATCTCTAAATAAACCCCAAAGGCTTTTAACAATCTGATCAATGGACCATGTGATAATAAATGAAAGGTTCTCTTCTTTGCATACATTAATTTGAAATAAACATACAAACTAAGCAAATGAAGTTAATCTCTATTCTTTGAAAGCTTGAAATAATGAACCTAAGAGGATCTAAGCATTCAGTTTATGTGTTAAGAGAAAGAGATCTCCCCATTAATGGCTTCAAGACCAATGGATCTTCCCTTTTACTCCATTTTAATGCTATGAAATACAAGATTAAATTCTTTTAGCTCAAATGGAAGAAGATGAAATATAAATTAAACCCTGAACAAATTGTTATAATCTATGCTAGGAAGAAGAGAGAATTCTTAGGAAATGAGGGAGGGGGTGTAGCCCTATTTATATTTTTGGTTTGGAAGAAAAGGGAGATTTGGGTGTATGTGGGACAAAGGCTAAAGTCCAAAAAGCACTTTTAGCAAGTCAAAGTGTGATTTGACTATGTTTAGGGTATTTAACCTAGGTTAGACTAATTAATCTCTCTTAGAGAGTAATTAGGGTTCTGGAAGGGTTCTAAAAGGTTTAATCAATCCAACGAAGTGGATTGATCTTCCGAGGAGCTAATAGAAGCAAGCTAGAAGAGAATAAGAAGCTAATGTAGTTAGAATGAGGCTATAATAGCCTGTTTAAATGGTTTATAAGAGGAAAAACAACCAAAAGGGTGTCGTAAGAAGGGAGTTAGATAGGTCTAACTGGTGGTGTGCCATCAATTTGCAAAGGGAAGAAGTGCTAGTGCACCATTAGAAATAATAGTGTATTGATCAAACTACAGGTGTCTACATTTTCCCTTTGTGAGGTGACATAAGCTATGTCACTTCAAAGAAAGTAGACAAATGCAAGAAAGTAGAAAATTTTGGAGGGGTAGAAGAAAAATAATAGGACGAAGGATGATGAATGCCCCTCGAGTTTCGATGGGGTGACGAAGAAACTCGATCGATGATAGAAAAAAGAAAACAATAGAGAGAGAAGTGGATAGAGAAGATGAGAAACTAGAAGGAAAAGGGATATTGAGCTATCTACAAATCAATTTCTATCAATAATTAATCATCATAATGCTTAGAATCCTCCTCATGGGTCCTTATTAAAATGTGAGCATGCGACAAAAGCATAAAATGACATGAAAAGACAAGATACAAACAATCATCCTGTGCTAAAAAGAACCAAATCCATGCAACATACATGAATGCAATGCAATACAAGAAATGAAAGAATCACTTGACAGGGGAATAAGTACAATCACACACACTTAAACCAACAACGTTCAAGATAGTTGCATAGATATTTTGTTATGAGATGAAGTCCTAAATGTTTTGATAAATGATAAGGGTGAAGAATGATGCCCCCAAGCAAGGTGTATTATACAAGGGGGAGATGGAGGACACTTGGGTCCAGTGAAAATTAATGTGCATGATGAAAACAGATCGTGTAATTGATAATGCCCTAGAGTACGAGATGAAGTAAGCAACATAGCTTGTGTAGGTGATTAAAGATTTTGGTGATGCGTGAGTTGTTGTTTTGAAATGTCTTAAAACATTAGCAAGATCCGGGATGAGTGCCATGTAATAGACACAGATTTCAGCCGTAGATGATTAGTTTTAACCAATTTTGAGCCATTTTTTATGTATTTTAATATTTTTGTTGTTTTTAAATATTTTTGTGAATTTTGTTTTTTTAGGTTTTTGATCAGTCAGAAGAATTTCAAAAGATCAAATATCTTTTAAAAGTATGTGCGTAGGTAGTAATGGGAAGGTGAGGCTGCTTGAGAGCTAGGATCTACACCCATAAGAAGAAAGATAGGTTGAGAATAATTTATTTAAAATAAATTAGTAAATAATCATCATGACGGGTGAAAATAGATGAAAAATAGAGGAAAAGGTGGGAAAAAGGTGTCTAAAAGGTTCATAAATTATCTCAATGTGGCGGAGAAGGGACCGTTAGATGGCATGAAGTGCCTGAAAGATGAAATTTAGTAAAATTAATTATTTTAATACAAAAATAATTATCACAATGGATAGAAGAAGGTTAGATTGATAACGGTAGAGAAAAAATGCTCCAGGGGCATCATGACAGTTAATATACCCACCCGGGGTCAGTAAAACAATCACGACCAATTCATTTCTACTAGAGCCTTTGCAAATTTTTACCATAAGTGAGAGCGATAGCACTAGAGTGACATGGCGAGGATACCGAGGAGGACGAGGCACACAGATCACATCCAGGAGTACATGCGGGACCCAGCAGATGGACCATTCATGAGTGGCCTAACCCCCTATTAATTACGCATTTAATGCCTTTTTAGGGTTTTCTAGGGTAGGTAGGAGGAAATTTGATGCATGCACATGGGTGTATATGTTGGTTTGACGGGTACACGCATGCGCATATGTTCATGGGAGGTAGTGACACATGCACTATTTGGAAGAATATGCACATGCATATCTATTGGGAAAGGAGGGTACGCACACGTGTACCCATAGAAAAAGTTAAAGGTCACACGTATGCATTGGTTAGGGTTTTGAACAGCCACACGCACATGTGCGCATCGAAGCAAGCACATAGGCATCATACTAGGCGCGTATGTGTCCTGTATGGTTAGGCCAAAAAGGAGAAGAAGGGGTTGTGTAGGTATGCATCTGTAAGGGTGCGTACACATCATTTAGGGTGTGCAGGTGCTAAAGGAGGCACATATGCACTAGAATGAAGTGAGAAAAGACATTTGGCTAGAAAATAGCCAAGTATAGAAGAATATAGGCGAGATTAGTTCTAGAAGAAAAGAATAATTAGTAAGTTAGATGCATTAAAAGAATTATTTTTCCTTAGAAAAATATATAGAAATGTTAGATGCCTAACACTTGTGTTTATTTTGCAACGTATGTTACCTATTCTTCAGAATCGCAAGCGCTATGGTTGACTAGCTATGATAGAGGCACAATTTGATGATGATGATAGAATGACCCTTGCGGAAAGCCTTTTACACATGATAGGACCGACACATGTGGCCGAGATGCCCCAAATCACTTTAGATCATGGCCTTTTGACAACCATAATAGAGCGATGGCAAAGGAGAGCTAGTGCTTTCACCTCTCGACCAAGGAGATTACCATTACCTTGGAGGTTGTATGGCGCATCATGCGGGTTCGATTCGAGACTGACTTATCAAGATTACAAGCAGTTGGACCGATATTCAGACATCATATCATACATTTGTTCAAAGTGTTCCTACTATACCATGGTGTGGATGTCCATCGAGATATCCCAATGTATAGATGATCTAGTAAGACCGAGTAGTGGTCTATATGATGGCTCTTGTCAATGGAGTTCTACTCCCTGATAAGACTGGTGCTTCATTTCCACTTGGAATCCTGGGAGTGATTCTTGGTTTGGTGGAGGGATAGACCTACTGTTGGGGTCAGTGCATATTAGCACATCTATATTGGGACCTTCATTTGATCACATACTACCATCAGAAGATGGTAGGACCTGCTCGCTTGCTACAGATTTGGGCATGGGACCACATTTGCCATTGTCACCCTTAGGTGTTACGAGAGTTCAGGCTCCCGATGAGCCTTCTACGATGGGTTGGATCCCGGGAGGGGATGATGTGTGACCATTTATAGGAGTTACATACCACTATAGGTGTGAGTTAGATGAGCTGTGGCAGGCCTCCATTGTATGGAGGCCTTATAGAGATTTTTAGTGGCTAGAGGATGGTTTAGAGCTCAGCACTGCTACCATTAAGCATTTTATCTTGGGTGGCCACAACTATATGTGGGAGCTATATAGAGTAGATCGATGCCAAAGGTAGTTTGGCCTTACCTAGGATGTTCCTAGGCTAGATAGATGGTATGCTCATAGAGCTAGAGAGAATTTTGATATGGGACCATAGATTGCCCGTGACAGAGCACTAGCCAGTTTTTGATAGGTGGTACCTATTATTTGGGTGCCATTGAGACAAATTAGAGATCCGGGCACTACGCTAGAGTATGGGCCATGGTATCACGGTGTGCTCCCATGCCATTTGAGTATTCCCAGAGTGGCGTATGACATTGGTGTGAGACCTCCTCCAGTGGGGCCTCCTAATGGTGGTGAGGGTGGAGCTAATAGATGATGATGATGATAAGGTGGGCTTAATGCGCACCATCATGTCGAGAGGTAGGGATAGGGTCCCATACCCACAATAGCCACTGAGGGGACGGGGCCCTAGGCCCGAGTGGTGAGACAAGTATATAGGGCCATGGATATAGATTTTCCCCAGTGGGCATTCCAGCGGGGATTTATACCCCTCTTGGCAGTACTACTAGAGCAGGGGCCACCACCTAATATTCCAGAGAGTATCGGACTGGTGGCGGTGAGTTGCTCTTCAAAGCAATAGTTACAGGTAGCCATTATTGTATAGTTACATGTGGCTAGTGAGAGAGACACAATGAGGGCCTAGGTATATGCCCTCAGCAGAGCGAGATCAAGCACTCACCCAGGTGCAGATTTTGACAGTAGAGAGGGACTAGGCTAGAGCACAGGCCACTCAGGGTAGTGATAGTGCTTCATGATAGAGTCAAATGCAGAGAGATGGCCACACAGGGTGCTCAGATATTGAGCCTCCTACACCAATCCCAGACTCAGGTGTGGATGGTTTTTTCCCAAAGGACCATGCACGCAGCACGATCACGGGGCTATTTTACAGAGGATCGAGGCACAACCCGGTGTAGGTTATTACTACGAGAGAGAGATCAAGAGGTTCTACCTTGAGATAGGCCTAGACCGATATTGGTAGGTTGACAGGCCAACAAGATGCCGCCCTACAGGCATCTCTCACTTCTAGAGATGCAAACTTGATACGAGATGCGATGAGATCCGGTAGTGAGGCCTTGTATTATAGGACTACCTACTTTAGGGTAGTTCCGATAGACCAATGAGTAGTCTCATTTTAGCAATCAGAGGCTAGCGTGATAGGCTCTAGGTCACAAAGATTAGGTCATTCAAATGCGAGATTAGTGAGGTAGCCTATGTCAAAGTAGGCTGGCTAGACAAGGGCCATCTAGATAGTTTGGTGGTACTTCTAGTGTAGTTCCATCACAAACACCATTATTTTTCAACCGGGTGATAGACACAGGAGCCCCAACGAGGGTGAGAGTTGTGGTTGAGCTCTACATTCTTTTTGTTGTACAGATATTTTGTATACATGCCTCTTATGAAGGCTGATTTTGATGTATAGCTATGTATACCATTATTTTGATGATGCCTCGTGATGAAGGCTCGATTCTTTTTATGCATGCCCCTTTTTGATGGCACATTGTATCGATGATGTATTATTTTGAGTACTGACCTGGACAGGTTATACATGTATATATGGACATTTTGATGTATCATTCTATGATGGATTTATGATGTATGATTTGCTCTTTCCTTCATGTATGTGGCATATCTTAGATTCAGAAATGTGTATATTTCCTACTTTCATATTTGATGATGTATCTATAGATAGCACCACATGTTTTGGATTCATGAGTTATTTCGAGTTTTTATACTAGCACTTGGGATGATACTAGATGATATTGGTGTGGGGGGATAGATTTGTGATTATGCGTAACCCCTCTTTCCCCATTGATGATACAATATTTGATGATTATCTTAGCATACATGCATGATTAGCTTAGCATACATGTAGAAATAGATCTTGTATCAAACAAAGTGAAGAAAGCAAAAGGGATATGACAGTGGATCTAGTAATGAACACTATGACACCAAATCCGGTAAAGTTGAGCATGGAGGTTGATGAAGAAAATGAAAAAGTTTTCATTCATCTTATCACTTCTAAGGAAGAAGAGATGGAAAAACTACTTCTTCTACTCATCAAGAGTTGTTAAATAGGAATAGCTCTCTGGAGATACTCAAAATGAGACAAGGAAAAGTCAAAGAGGTTCTAGAATCCATAGCAAGAGATCTAAACCAAGATAAAGAGTTTACTGATATGGAGGATCTCGCTCCTAAAATGGTTAAACAGACTGATGTTGACATAGGTAAAGAGGAAGGGGAAATTACCCCTACTAGCAAGAAAAGTATATCAGACTGTGATAAAGATGGATTCATCACAGTGAGAAGTAAGAAATGAGGACTAAAAAGTCTGGAAGAAATTCGGAATCACTCTATAGTGATAAAAAGAAGCAGATTGGAAGCTGGGAAGCTTCCACCTCAAGAATCACAAGGGCCACTACTAGAAGAACTGCAAATATTGGAGTCCCATATAGAAAAGGTAGACTATCCAAGAGAGAAGTAAGAGAAAAAGAGACTGAGAAAGAAATTGCAGATGGTACACAAAGAATTTTGAACCATCCGGAAACTACATCTCCAAAAAACTTTTTTAATGAAGGTTATTCCTTGGAATGTCAGAGGACTCAATGGGGGGCTAAAGAAAATAATGCTCAAGGAAATTAAAAGATCAAACAGGCCCAACATCCTTCTTATTCAAGAAACTAAAATGAAAAGTAAAGTTGTTGAAGATTGCAAAAGATATTTCTAGGAGAACGCTGCCTTTGCTGTTGTTGATTCTCAAGGAGCTTCTGGAGGCTTAGTGATCTTCTAGGACACCAAAATTGTTAATGGTAATGTGCTCTCCTCCTCCCAGAATCATTTAGCTATAATCTTTAAAATTCTTGAGAATAATTCTAGCTAGATTCTTTCCAATATTTATGCACCCAATACTGTTGCTGGTAAAAGAAATTTATGGAAGGAGTTAACCTTGTTTCAAAATAATGTTGAGAACATGAACTGGTTGATTATGGGAGACTTCAATACTCCTTTAAATCCAGGAGAAAAATTTGGGGGAAACTCTAAATTTTCTCTCAGTATGGAAGAGTTTGCTGGCTTCATTTCGACTCTTAATCTTATGGACATAGAGCTTCATGGTAATCAATTTACCTGGTCTAACAAAAGATTTGGGGAGAACTTGATCCAGGTTAAACTAGATAGAGCTCTCATTTCTACTAATTGGATCTTAGATCAGAATTTTCATCTCTCTTCTCTCCCCAGAACGGGCTCTGATCATAATCCTATTGTCCTAAATTTCTTCAATTGGTCAAAACCTTTTCACTGCAATTTCAAATTTGAGAAAATGTGGCTCGAGCATGAAGATATTCTAGACAGAATTAAAGAGTGGTGGTATTGGGAAGGCACAGGGACGGCCCAATTCAGGCTTCTACAAAAGTTGAAAAATGTTAAGAAAAAGGTTAGAATCTAGAATAAAGAGGTTTTTGGAAATATTTTTGAAAAGAAGAAAGAACTTAAGCAACAGTTGGAAGAGCTTGAACTTAATGTTTCCTTGAAAGGTATGACTCTAGAGGATCATCAACAGGAAAAAAATCTTCTCTCAGATCTGCATAATATAAACAACCATGAAGAATCCTTTTGGAGAATGAAGTCTAGAGCCCTTTGGCTAAAAGTAGGAGATAGGAATACAATTTTTTTTCATTTGACAATGGGAACGAAATTACTAAGGCTTTTAAGGACAATGGGAACATTACTAAGGATTTTGAAGACATCAAAGAAGAATCCCTCAAATTTTACAAGAATCTGCTCACTGAGAATAATTCCTACAATGAACAAGTGGCCTCCTTTCTCTTAGACTCCATTCCTAATAATACAATACCTGCTGAGAGGTTTAAGAGTCTTTCCAAAACTGTCACCATTGAGGAATTGAAAAAGGTTGTTTTCACTTTAGAAGGGGATAAGGCTCCGGGCCCCGATGGTTTTTCAGAAAAATTCTACCAAAGATGTTGGGAAATATGTTCTGAAGATCTATTGAAAGTTGTTAATGAGTTTTATAGAACTAGAAATCTTATCAAAGAATTAAATAATACACACATTGTGCTTACTCCGAAGAAGTTGGATGCAAAGGACTTCAAAGATTTCAGTCCAATCAATTTGGTTAATGTAATATATCGGATCTTCACTAAGATTCTTACCACTAGGATGCAACCTATTCTTATGGAGATTATTTCACAATAGCAGAGCGGATTCATTTAGGGAAGAATTATTCAGGATGGAATTATCATGGTTCATGAAACAATCCATTCTATGGATAAAAGTAAAAAGGTAGGGATGGCTATCAAGTTAGACATGCATAAATCCTTCGACAACATTTCTGGAGATTCATGGATGAGGTCTTATCCAAGTTTGGTTTTCAAAATAAATTTAGGAAAATCATTCACTCTTGTATTTCTACTTCCAGATTCTCAGTGGTTGTTAATGGGGAACCGGTTGGTTTTTTTGCCAGCAATAGAGGAATCAGCAAGGGGACCCAATTTCCCCTCTATTATTCATTATAATGGCTGACAGTTTAAGCAAATCTATCTCCAAATCTATTAGCATTGGCATGATAAAAGGCTTTCCTCCAACTTCTAGCAATCAAGTCTCCTCCCACCAACAGTTTGTTGATGACACTCTGCTTCTTCTGATGGCCTCAATAATTGAGGCAAAGGCTATCAAAACTATCCTTAGATTTTATGAGGAAGCCTCGGGCAAAAATTTAATTTTGACAAAATCTCTATATATTTCTTCAATACTCCCATGGAAAGGCAAAGAAAGATTGTTAATATTCTAGTATGCACTATTAATCCACTTCCCGCTACTTATTTATGTCTACCTTTAAACTTGGTAAGATTTCTAATGAAGTGCGGAATGATCTTATTAAAATATTTCAAAAAAAATTGGTTGGATGGAAAGGAGCTCTACTTTCAAGTGCAGGCAAGTGCTTATTTAAAAGCATACTTCAAAACACTGCCTATTTACATCATGTCAATGTTCAAAGACATACCAAAGAAAGTGATGACAAAGCAGTATTGAAAAAATTCAAAAGCACTTTTTATGGAAGGCAGTGCGAGGACGGGTTCATGTATCATTTAGTGGCTTAGGATCGTAGGTATCTAAACCAAAGAGGCTTGGGGATTAGGTATCAAAGATATCAAACATATGAGTGTTTCCCTTATTGTAAAGCTAGTTGGAGACTTATAAAAGAACAAAAGCCTTAGACAAAGTTGGTTAAGATCAAATACCTTTCTAACAAAGCAAGATTTCATTTATTTATAATCGAGTCTCTTCGAATGGTTCCATTTTACGGAATAATCTTCTTCATAGCAGACATATTCTCTCTCGGGGTGTATTTGGAAGCTTGGGGATGGTCAAGACATTAACTTTTGGGTGATAAATGGACTGATTTTAATTGGATTTTTCTTATGGACACATTAAAGACAATTTAATTACAAAGTATGGATACAAAATACGGGATATATTGAGATGGATGAAAACAAAAGAAAATGGAAACTTGATTAAAAGTGGAGAAGGATAATGCATACGGTCGATGTTTCATCTTTGCAGAATCAACTTTCTCTAATTTATATTAGTAATCAAAATATTAAGGATGAACTCATTTGGAAAGATTCTTTTAATGGGGAATACTCAGTTAAATCAAGATACAATTCTTTCTTTGCCTCTATTGAAAGTGAAATTAAGTGGCATAAGTTGTGGATGCCAGAGCTAACCCCTAGAGTGAAATTTTTCTGGTGGCTCATCATTAAAGGAAAGATTCTAACTAATGAAAACCTCATTAAGAAGGGATTCATCATGCCGAATAGATGTTGCATGTGTCAGAAAGAGGTAGAAGACATAAAACATTTATTTCTTCATTGTGAGTACACTTCCAAAATTTGGCATCTTGTTTTTGCAAAATTTAATTAGAAATGGATCTTTCCCCTTACTTTTCTTCAGGCCTAGGAACAATGGGACTCTCCGTATAAGCATTGTGTGGTGAGGAGATTGTGGCAACTTGTTTTACCTCACACCATGTGGCAAGTTTGGAAGGCTCGTAATGATGGCATTTTTAGAAATACTAGAAAGGTATGTAACAAAATCTACAAAGAAATTATCATTGCTGTGCAGGATAATATTGTGAGATTTAAACCTCCTAAAAATAGACTTTTCCCTGAGAAAGAAGAATACATTCTGACTGATTGGAATATTGACACTGTCTTCAAAAAGAATAACAATGGTATGGATAGAACCACCGTCTGATGGACTAAGCCTCCTAATGCTTGGCATAAGTTAAATTTTGATGGGGCCTCAAAAGGCAATCAGGAGATTCTAGAGGTGGAGGAGTCATCAGAGATCAAAGAGGCTATTTTTTTGCTACTTTTTCTGGGAAAATGGGTAGGCAAACTAATCATTACTCTGAAGCTCTTGCTGCTCTATGGGGAATAAGGCTAGCCAGGGATTGTAATATTTTGAATATTATAATTGAGGGTGATTCTCTTAACATTATCAATCTCTTAAACAAAAAGCAACACCCCAAGCTGGTCAATTAGAGATTTTATTGTTGAAGCTACTGATATATGCAAGAGTTTTGAAAATGTTAAAATCACTCACACCTATCGGGAAGGCAATAGGGTCGTCAGATGGTTTGGAAAACTTTGGAGTTAACAATACTTTTCAAACTTGGCTAAGGGGGACATTCTACCCATTCAAGTTAATAAAGACATCATCAATGATTTACATGGCTTGGAAAATCATCACTAATGGCTGTAATGTTGATGCTAAAGAGCGGATTCTTAAGTACAGAATGATGACATCATATAAGATTTGTGTGATTTATGAGATTTGTGTGAACTGGACAACCATCATTTCTTGTCATAGGGAGAACGCCAAGGAGTGGGTCACTAATTACAAAGTATGGTCTAATAATTACACCTTTTATCACGGAAGGGAAAGATTCAAAAACAAAGCCAAGTCTGATACGCATAGTGCTAAAATCTTTACCGTTGAGAGCAAAGTCAACTTTGGAAAAATGGGGGTCATTGCATGAAAAAACACATCCCACCCATAATCCAAGCATGGAAAGAGGATGTTGTGCTCTAGAAATATCTTCAAATTGGGGGTCTTGTGAATTTGATAGAAATAATTCAAGGTTTTGATCAGGATATTTCTATTAAATTCACACAGGGATGGAAGAATCGGGTTGTTAAATACAAAGCAACATAGAGGTTGAGATCACGGAGGAGCTCATCACCTAGATCATGGGACTCAGTCTTGATGGCACCAAATTCTTTAATAAGAAGGTAGACAGAGAGGTGGAGACAAAGAAATTCCTGGACGAAGGGGAAAATCTTGAGTTTGTGATAGCCGGCATCAAGTTGGCTTCGATTCCTGAGCCTTTTGCTGAGCTCGCCAGGATGGTTGTTAGGTATGTAACTCTTGAGGGGAGATTTGTTACTATTCCTCAAAAGCATTTGATATTTCTTAACCACTTTCATCGAAATATAACCATCATCTTCCCTCATTACTTGTTAAACTCGCTGGAGAAATCAGTTCAGAAGTGCAGAGTCATTCTAGGGTAGTTCCTCTGCATCAAGGGCTAATTCTTCTTATCCATCATCACTTTGCTCAAACTTTCCCTACATGAATCCTGCTCCACCCTCTTCCTCCATTCCTCCCCCTGCTCACACCACCTCCATTATCCCCCAGCCAAAAGGAAGATTGAAAGCGCCGTCTCGCAAGAAAAGAAAGGGCATGAAAACTAAGATCCCTACTTCTTAGAGGGTTCTTAGAAGCCACAAAGACCTCGAGCTTTCAAGAACCTCCTGCACATCACCAACTGGTGGAGGATCCTAAGGAGGAGGAATTGATGGTCAGAGTGGGTAGGATGGAAAAGGAAATTCAAGAGCTCAAAAGTGTTATCAAAAATATGGAAAAAGCTAAGGGAAAAGGAATACTTCAAAATGATGATGAGTAGGGTGTTATTGCTGAAGTGTTCAAGAATTCTGATCTTTGGATGGTAGAATGGGAAATGTAAAAATTCGTAATGACTACATCCTATCTGCACTTAAAATTATTTACAATTTCATCGAACAAAGCATGTTCATAGTGTATGCAACCTAAGCGGGATTACTGAAGACATTTGGGGCCCCAAAGAGAAAAGGGATATGGCAATTGCTCTAGGCGGATCTGAAAGACTCTTCTCAGGCCACATCCATTGCTTTCTTTGTGTCATTTCAAGTGATCAAAACCAAGATTGATAGGGCTATTAAGTAACGTGGAGTTGTGTTGTTGTTTACTGGCTGTGAAGTTGCTGATGACTGGCGGATCTGGAGCTATTTTTTGGTGGAGATATTCTATGATAGATATCTATTGTTTGTTTTTTGATCTCTTCTACTATTTTTTGGATCATTGTATGAATGGATCCTTTCTATTAATATGTTGTTTTATCAGGTGATGAGCCCTTTTGTTATACGAGGGGTATAGTCCCTTCAAAACTATTTGCCCTTAATAAAAAAATTTAAAAAAAGCATACATGCATGATGTAATACTTAGCATTTTTGTATATATATGATGTAGTGAATGATGTTAGAAATTTGATGAAATGATAGATGTGATAACAAACAACTATGCAAAACACATAAGAAAAATTTAACAAAACTAAACAAATATACACATATAAACAACACAACAAACTATAACTAAACACACATGCACAAGATTTTAATAAGAGATTAAAATGAGATCTAATCTAAGCAAGTAAAAATGAACTTTAAATGACACACATAGAAAAATAGAGAAACCTACAACAATTGTTTACAAGCATGAGAGTTCTCAAATGTATGTAATGCAATACATAATTTAAATCAAACAAGATTCAAAATTAGATAAGAAAATGATCCATTTAAAGAACCAACAATTCAACAGACTAAGTACACCAAAACTATACAAACCAACAACTAAAAGTAATTAAATCACTACTTTGTTTTTGTGGGACAGCATTGACATATTTTCTAATATTTTGGGTTTATCTAAAAAGATAAGTTTTTGCAGCTACGTTTTCCATTGTTGTCTAGGTGTTCCTAGGATAACGTTGTGAGGTGAATGTAGTTTTATCCCTAAAAAGGGAAATTTTCCAAATGTTTATATTTTTGTGTATCATTTTATAATTGTTTTTGTATTTTTCAAGGTCATGTTTTGAAAGCAATATACAAGAACAAAGAAGCGTGGATGCCCCCAACGTGATGTGGGAATGTACAAAAGGTAGAATACCACACGTGTATGTGCAATAAGATGGCAATGGTACTTTCATGATCAACATTATATGGGTGTATACAAAGGTGGTGTCCTCCATACAGATCCAAGAGAAAACAAACCAGATCATGGCAAGGCAAAGGTGGTCCTAGTAGGGTTCCTAGACCTAGCGAGAAAAATTTGTATCTAAAAATTGGTAACGGTTACCCATCCTTCCGTAAGAGTAACTTGTGTCTTGTGAATCTTCCTTGAGTGCTAAAAACTGGTTTTCACTCAAAGACCTTCCCACTACACCACAATTGTGTGGTTTTCACATGAGGACAACCTGCTTTTTCTTTACTATTTTTCTCATTTTTCCATTTTTTGCTTGTTTTTGTTTTTTTTTCTGTTTGCCAATTTTTAGTTCGATTTGATATTCTCATCATGCCTAAGTGTAGAACCACTTCAAGTGCATGGAATTCATAGGTTTTGAAATCTCTTCACTGTCTGAATATGCAATTTTGTAGGCTCCTGATCCATATTTTGCAATTACAACATAAGGACCTAACCAGTTAGCCTCGAACTTTCCTTTCTTTTCTCTATCTTTGACGGTGTTCTTCTGATTTTCTTTGAGAACTAGATCTCCTACATCAAATTCCCAGTGAATGATGCATTTTTTATATCCTTTGGACACTCTGTTCTGATAAAATTTTAGGTGATTGAGCACTCTGATATTCCTTTCATCTAATAGTTCTAACTCTGTCAGGCGAACAACTCTATAGTCTTAATTTTTATCAAGATAGTCTCTAAGAGATATTCTCAGAGAGGGAAGCTCCACTTCCAAAGGTATGATGGCCTTAGTGCCATAGACAAGTGAATAAGGGGTCACACCAGTAGGAGTGTGGATGGAAGTACAGTAAGCCCAAAGGGCAGGATGTATCTGCAGATGCCAATTACAGTGGTTTTCTCGACCATTTTCTCCATAATCCGTACAAGGGTATTATTAGTGGCTTATGTCTTTCCATTACCTTGAGGGTAATAAGGGGTAGACCAATTAAGTTGGATATGGAAGCATTGACAAAAAAATTTAACCATTTTATTTTTAAAGGATTTACCATTATTAGTGACAATGGCTGAGGGGATCCCATAACGACATATGAGATGGTTCATGATGAATTTTGAAATTTACGCACTAGTGACATAGGTAAGAGGGACAACCTCTACCCATTTGGTAAAGTATTCGGTGGTAGTGATGATGTGAGTATGACCATTTGATGAAGAAGGATGGAGCTTCCCTATGAGATCCAGGCCCCATTTAGAGAATGGCCAAGGCGTTGCAATAGGTTGTAAGGCTTGTGTTGGTGCATGTATTAAATTTCCATATTTCGGAATAGTTCACACTTCTTTACAAAGTTACAACAATCAGATTCCATGGTAGGCCAATAATAGCCTACTCTCAATAGCTTTTAGCTAAGACCATGCCACTAGTATGTGCTCCACAAATACCACTATGTACTTCCTTAATTGCGTGGATAGAATCAGCAACATCCAAATAGCGAAGCAGATTCCCGTCATAGCCATGACGATAAAGGGTGCCTCCTATGAGGGTATAATGGGCTATGTGGTGAATAAGGGCTTTCTTTTCAGAATGGGTGATGTCAGGGGGAAGAGGGCCATCTTGTAGGTATTGAAAGATAGGGTCATACTAAAGGGATAGAGGACCAAAAAATTCACATGCCAAACATGACTCTGGCATATCATATGCATATACCTATAAATGTTCCATAAAGAAAGGCATCTTGCTTTCTTTAGGTGATATGCATAAGAGAGACCCAATAGTATCCATAGCAGATCTATTATGTGACCTTGGTTTTTGTTCCAATATGAATTGTGTGAAATATTCTTTCAAAGTTTCAACCATTTTCTTATATGGAATAAGCTTCTCATATTTAACCTTGTACTCATCATTAACCTGATTTATGATAAGTTGAGAGTCCCCAATGACTTGGATTTGTCTGATGTTCCATGTAATAGCTAGCTTGAGGCCAACAATGAGTGCTTTGTACTCTGTAATGTTATTTGTACACGGGAATCCCAACCAGAATGCTTGTGGTATGACATCGCCTGTTGGAGTGATGAGCACCACTCCTACTCCAGATCCATGAAAGGTAAAAGATCCATCAAAATGAACCGACATTCTATGGATTCTTAAATATACATCATAAATGCATCCGGTAGGTCCAAGCACAAAGGTTCCATTCCTAGGAGAGGATCTTACGCATTGATTTGCTAGTACTTGTCCTTTTAAAGATGTCGATTCACAAACTCAATGTAAAATTCACTCGGAGAATGATCCAGGTTAGTCATTTGGTCCGTGATGGAAGGTTTGGATAAAAGATACTTTATAACACACTCGACAATTGTTATATTCCTCTTTTGCATTTCAAGTGTTGACATGTGATCTTCTTCTAAAGATGTGTTCTTTTGGTAGTTGGAGATCGTTGGTACCCAAATTTGTTCTCCTTTTCAGTCTGAGTAGCATCAGAGATATGGCATGAAGCTTGAAGTCAGATAGATCATGATGTATGTAGTTTTGTATCGGGAGGTGATCTAAGCGGCACTTCAGATTTGTGGAGAGATGGATAGCACTTTGAAAGGATTTGATCGACCCTCACTATTTTAGGTTGTTCCTTTTCAACCAAAGTAAAAGAACCTATATTGTAAGCCCCAAATGGTGAAGGAGATGAAGATATCCCTCAATTTATGCAAATAGTATGAAAAGGCCTTGGGAAAATATGATCAACACTCCAAATCGACTTTTACAACTTGTCACTCCCAGATCATGGAGATATTTTCAATGCAAGGCAAGGGGTTTGAAGACATTTTATAATCCTAATTTTCCTTGTGCATTTTTGTAGATGGGTTAGATCCTTTTGTTGACACACAATGCAATGTAGTGTAGTATGGGTAGGATTAGTTTGTTTGAATGAATTTTTGGTGGGGTGTTGACAAGACAAACCGGGATATATCGATCTTTGACAACCTCTACAATACTTGAACAACAATCGATAAAATGCTTCAAATAATTAGGATACTCTTTCAACTAGAAGAGGCATAAATGGAAGCCAGTGTTGCACTCTTCACACAATCTTTGAGAATTCACCATAAAAGCTTGAAGTAAATAACTCAATTAAACACAAAAATCCTTGATCAAACCATACCTAAGGTACCCTCAAGGGCTTACAAGCAATATTTGCAATCAATGAAGGTAAAGTGATTTTAAATTTTTTTATCTTTTATCAAATGAAGGCTCTTACGAACATTAGATTGCAAATGCCACTAAACTTTCAACAAGAAATGGAGATTCTGTGTGATTTCTAAATAATTTCAATGCAAGATTGCAACAAGAACAATGAAAACTATTTGCAGCCATTTAAAAATGATAACAAACATCATATTGCCTAGAAAAACATAGATTAACTCAAGATATTGTCGATTCATCGGTAGGGGAGAGTTTTATGAACAATCTCGAGCCGTGTGATGGTTATACACTTGTAACCAACTCACGTACATGAAGATCTAACACGAAGAAATTATTTCGGTTCTTTTGTGGGTTTTTTTAGAAAAATGAGATTTCTCTTAGAATTTGCTCATGATTTTCAACTTTCCAACCCCTTTACAATTTCTGCAAAATGCATTATATACCTCATGCCACATTGGATCCTTCTTTCCTAAGCAAATAATATGCCATGGGATCAAGTTTGTTACAAAACAATCCTCATGATTCAATGAAAATGACATCAAATAGAAAAACATTCGCAGGTTGTCAGGTGTGCCCAAAAAGATTAAATCATTACAAATATATGGATCATTATCCATTCTGAAGGCACATTTTTCATCATTGAGGCATGCAAACACCTTTTACTCATCATTTTCACCTTTTTACCTTTTCAAATTACCTCTGCAACTTTTGATTTTGTCATTTCACATTTTTTTTGACGGATTAGGGAAAAATTTATTTCAAAATCACCTTAGATCAAAGAATTAAGCCATGAAAGTGATGCCAATGATCTGGAAGGCTAAGACGACACAAAATCACTATAAATTTGATGAATTTTGATGCAAAAATTGTGATTCCAAGCTTCCTGGAGCTCCCATGGTGGTCAAAACAAATGGATGCACAGCAACCATCAATCTTATCCATCTTTTAATCCTGGCCCTCCACGTGGAAGATGCGGACTTAGAAATAAGCTTGAGTTACCTTTTTAATTTTTTGGATAAGGCCAAACACATGGCAAAAAATGATTGGAAACAAATTCGGGCTCATTTTTGACTTTTCAACCTTTTGGAAAAAATGGAAAAAATTGACTTTTTCCCCCCCCTCCACCTTTGAATTTTGGAGCTAACACGTGGCACATGGTGGGTCCCATTGGGATTGTGCTTCAATTCTACACATTTTGACCTTTTTGGAAAATTGGAAAATTTTCACTTTTTATCCATGAGCCCGTACTCTCGATTTCTCCTCGCCACATGTCTCCTTATGATTCGTCATGGGCCAAAGCACTTCAAATTTTTATTTTAAGCCTTCTTTGCAAAAGGGAAAAAATTATCTCCTACCTCCACCCACCCACCGACCCGCCTTGTCCTCTGCCATGTGTCGCTCGATGATTTGCTTTAGCGGGCCAACGCTTCAATTTTTATTTTAAGCCTTCTTTGCAAAAAGGAAAAAATTCTCTCCTGCCTCCACCGACCTACTAACCTACCTTGTCCACTCATGGACACATGTCCTTTCTTGATTTGTTGCGGAGCTTAGGCAGAAATTTTACTTTAAACCATTCAAAGTTTAAAAACTTCAAAATCACCAAAACCTCCGCCCCACCATTTTGACTTTTCCTGGACACGTGTCCTCCTGTGATTTTCCATGGGGCCGCATGGTCAAAATTTTACTTTAACCCTTTGAGCCAAAAACACAAAATTTCATAATTTTTTCTCTCGCCACCCGCATCCCCTCTCGACGAAAAATACTTCCACGCGTCCTCCTCTGGTTGGCTGCGGGGTTTCAGGAAAAATTTTGACTTTAAGATTTTTACAAAATAAGGTCTAAAACCTTAAGGGAATCCAACCACCCGCCATCCCCTACCAATCAGAACATGCCACGTAGGCAAATTTGGAAAAAATGGGTCCCTGGGCCTGAAAATGCCCCATTTTTCAAAAAGGTGAAAAATGAAAAGTTACAACAACACATCCCCACTTTTCCTCCCAATTAGAACACCTCGCGCCACGCACCTATGACTTATCAGTGATAATTTGATGGCTAAAATACACCCATCGTCAAAAAAGCAAAAATTCAAAGGATGCCCTAAAATTAAATTTTTCACCAAGGATGGCAGATTTTTCAATTCTGAATCAACTGAAGCATGATTTCTGAACATTTTCGACCTTGGGATTGGATTTTCAATTGCACATAAGTATGATTTGATCAATTTTGATTTTTCATGATCTTGAAGGAAAAATGACATAGCCCGTAAAATTGGAAAAACTAGGGCACAAAAAGGGCAAACTTGGATTATTCTTTCAAATTAGGGAAAAATAACAAGTTTGTGAGCATTTTTAAAGCATTTCAACTAGAGGGGAAGAATTACAGACCATCAAATCAAAGGATAAAACATTTTTTGAGTAGATACAGATTTGAAAATTTAGGGCAACATGGTGCAAGCTCAAAAATGGCACCAACATCGGCTCTTGCTTGGGGATGGGCACTCCCAGTGAGTGCCACAAGGACAAAATGTAGACCAAGTGCCAAAATATCCATTAGGCAAAGGATTCAATACACAAGGTAGTCAAAAAACCAGAACCATCCTTCAAAATGAGCTGAGAAACTAACCAGAATGGCTACAAGAACAAGGGAAAACCACACACCAACAAAACAACAAAACAAAGAAAAAAACAAAGACTATACAACTGTACAATTGGTGCATACCTCAGATTTGGGGATTAATCCAAGAAATGCTTCAAATTTCTGTCATTAACAAGTAGCTCTAGCAATTCCCCATCTAAGTCCTTGAGAAAGAAGGTATGTTCACCAATTATGATATTAATGGCATAAGGGCCCATCCATAATGCATCAAATTTTCCATTCTTGCCCTTATCTTCATGCCTACTATCCCACAAAAAAACCGAGATCTCCAACATTAAAGGCTCTAGGAGTGACCTTCTTGTCAAACAATCTCTTCAATTTTCCCCAAATATGACATGTCTTTGATGGGATGCTCTTCTCTCCGATCAAGCTCAATAATCTAATTGATCCTTGATTCATATGGACCAAGCTCTTGATCTTTCAACTATTGGGAAAACTGAAATGAAGATAATTTAGTGTACAAGGGCAGAAAAGCCTGAGTTCCATACACCAATTCAAATGGGTTTTTACCAAGTAACTCTTTTAGGAGTTATCCTATCAACCCAAGCGCAAATTTCAATTATTCACCCCATTTCTTATTGTTTTGATCCAAGGTTCTTCTAATGATCTTCAACAAAATCTTATTGCTGGACTCATCTTTTCCATTCCCTTGGGGGTTGTAGTTTGAAGAATAAGTAAGATTAATTCCATATTTATTACACATTGCCATTAAAGGTTTGGCTCTAAAGCACATGGCATTATCAACTACAATCTTGACTAGGACTCCAAATCTGCATATGATTTGATTCAACAAGAAGTCCATAACTATTTGGTGTGTTTCTTTCTTGGTGGGGATTGCCTCTACCCACTTTGTAAAATAATCAGTGGCTACAAGGATCCACTTATGGCTAGCACTAGAAGGATCTGAAATCTCACCAATGAATTCCATCCCCCATTGCTTGAAAGGAGCTTGATTGATACGGAGGCTCAAAGGAAGGGAGCACTGAAGCTTTTAGTATTCCAGAGAAATATTGGCAACTATCACATTTTCTAACCAACTAGGTTGCATCTTTGAAGAGATTAGGCCACCAATAACCAAATCTCAAAATCTTATGTGTTGTTACACTTCTATCAAAGTGTCCTCCACAAACTCCCCCATGGAAATCGAAACTATCTTGGGAGATTCATCTTGATTATGCATTTCAAGAGGACACTTTTAAGGTTCTTCCAAGCCAGCCCAAGGTCTATGATGATATATTTTTGAGAAGCCGGCTTGACGGCTCTTTTTCATTTTTATTTAAGTGACTAGGGCAGCATAGGTGTCTGAGGTAGAAGATCACATACTTGTACCACTCAGAACTTACCAACTTTACAAGCACATCTACCCTTTCTTCCTCTAGCTAATTCACTTCCACATTCTACAAGTTGCTCTCAGCCATGAGCTTAGCAAGGCCCAAACCGTGTACTAACTTTGTGGTTTGGATGTCCATATCATACTCTTATAGCTTGTTCACCCACCTACATATTTTTCTTGAGATCTCCATCTCTGATAAGATGTCTTTCACCATGGTGTGGGGAACATAAGCAACAACTTTTGAACTCAATATATAAGGCCTGAAAACTTTTGTTTCTTTCACCAAGGCAAATGCTTGTTTCTCCATGATTGTTTATTTCAACTCAAGTGACTTGTAAAGCCTTGCTAAAAAAGAAAGCAATAGGCTTCTCAGCCCCATCTTCATCCTTTTGGAGCAAAACAGATACAATAGTATTTTCAAAAGCAAAAGAGAAAATTTGGAAGGGATTTTTGTAATTTGGAGCTACGAGGTAGGTGCATTTTTAAGTGCTTCCTTCTTTGATTCCTTCAAAATCTTGAACAGCAGCCTCCTCCCATTTGTTGACTCGATCTTTCTTTAACATGCATGTGATCGGAAGAGTTAACTCAGAAAAATTGAAACAAACCTTATAATGAAATTGATTTTCCTAAAGAAATATTGGATACCCTTCTTTTTTTGCAATTGGCACCTTGCTAATTGTTTCCACTCTCTTAGGGTCTATCATAACACCATATTTTGACACAATGTGACCAAGTAGCTTGGCCTTTTGCACACAAAATGACACTTCTTTGGATTAAGAGAAATTCCATACTCCCTACATATGATCAGCATCTTCTCCAAGTGCTGCAAATGATCACCTCTTTGCCTTGAAAACACAATCACATCATCTTGGTAAGCTATGCAATGAACTCTTTGATGTAACCAGCAAAAGCAACATCCATCGCACTTTGAAAAGTGGCACCGGTATTCATCAAACCAAAGGGCACCCTAACAAAAACATATGTTCCCTAGGAGTAGTGAATGTTGTCTTAAGTCTTTCTAATTCTTTGTGACCACTTGATTGTATCTAGAGAAACCATCGATGTAGAAAGCAACTCGGACCTGTCACAAGCTGAAACATATTTTCCATATTTGGCAAGGGATAGTTGTCTTCATGGATGCTTTGTTTAGATTTCTAAAATCCACACAAAGTCTCGATGTCTTTGTTCTTCATTCTGACCGACTAGCATAAGGTTCTGACCCAAGATGAATATCTAGTGGGCTAAATAATACCTCCATCTCTCAACTTCTTTAACTCCTCTTGCATTTTCATGGAGAGAAGTGGATTAATTGGCATTTTCCTCTTTCTGAATGGCTTATTCTTAGACTCAAGAGGGATCTCATGTTGAAACAAGTCTTATCTATATGCTTTTAGCTCGGAATAGGACCAAGTAAGGCAGTCTTGATATTTTTTCAAGAGTTGGGCATAGGATTTGTTTTTGCTCTTTACTTAAATTGTTGCTGACCAAATATTCCTTGGTTTACCATTAGTGCCCAAGTTATGCTCTTCCACATCCCTTGAGGTAGATATATTTCTATTTATGATGCAATCAACATTGTTAAAATTTGACTCAAGTGCAACAAAACCTCTAGGAATGGTGTTTGTTTTTAATTTGATGATGTCTTTCTCAAATAAATTTTCTCTTCCTTCATTCATGCATACCATTGGCTCCCAATCGATATTCTAATTTGGAAACTCATCTTGGTTTTGCAAGAACCTTAGCACTTGAGCATCATCATTAAAAACTTTCCAATGTTTGATGTTGTCGGGGATAATGGCCTAGTCAACACTTGATGTTGTATTCACTGATAAGGTGAAATGGTACAATTTCCAAATCTAGAACCCATCACTGCCAACTTTTCAGCAACAGCATTGAGACCTCTATCATGATACACAATGTTAAAGGAATCAAACATTTCAATTAGATCCCAAACTGCATGCTTATACTATTTCATACGCTGATTTTTGTAGCAAAGCAGGTTTTCTTATTTGTTTGACAACCACTCACGAGTCTCCTTTTGCAGAACAATATATTTCACTCCATACTTCCATGAAATTCTTAACCCCAATAACAATGCCTCATATTCATCAATGTTGTTAGTGCATTCAAAATTAATTTTGAAGGAAAAATCAAACTCTTCCAAACTAGGAGAAATCATAACTATACCAGCACCATTCCCAAATTTGGAGCAAGATCCATCAAATAGAAATGTCCATGGAGAACCTACCATATCAAGGCACTTTGATTTGTCCATCTTATTTTCTTTTCCATTAGCAAAACCAATGAAATTCTCAGCATCTACATCAACAAATAACACTTCATAGGAAGCATTGTTGGGATCTTCAATTAGGTGCAACATCTTCTTTTCTCCATAGAGCTTGACTAGGCTGCCCTCAATGGGAATGGTGGAAAAAGACATATCCATTTGGACACTCCCTCCAACACTTGCAGCCCACTTTCTTGACAAAATCATACCCCATTTGGCAGGGAAATCAACAATCACAACATCCAATTTTAAATTCCTCCCTGGATAAGATGCAAGCTGCACTACCAAACCTTTCACACAACCAACAACCAGCACTTCTCTTGAGTCCATGGTAGTACACTTTCCATAAAGGGTTTTGTCACTTTGATGTCCAACTCATTCATGACTTCTAGAGGCATGACATTACATGATGCACTAGAATCAAACATACAATTGTGAAGTAGCTTATCCTTTATGATCAAAGTTGTGAAGAATGGATCAACATTCAAGCGGGAATCAACCAAATATATCCCCAAATATACCTTAGGTTTTGTTATCTCCGTTTTGAGTTCACGACAAAACGATTAGATAACCCCTACGAAATTTTTGAAGTTGATTTTGCCTAATGGCCTCTTTTTGAGAAATTTGGGTTTTCGGGTTTGTCCGACAGCTTCGACATGAGTTTTAACATGCTTTGTGTTGCCTATTTTCCGATACCGAAACCTGCTTCATATTGAGTAAATCGGGTTTTCGGACCTCCGGCGCATCGGAACATGACCTATTCAAAACATGTTTTGTGTCACTTGTTCCCCGATACCCGAAGTCTGATTTAGTCCTTTGTATCGGGTTTTCGGAGCTGTGAAGCATCTAAACATCTCATGCTTTATGTCTTGTGTTTCCCGAAACCCGAAACCCGAATTGCACTAAGCCCCCTTGTGTCGGGTTTTCGGACCTCTCAAACATCTTGACATGGCATTCATGCCAAGTTGTCGATGAGTTGGCACGTGCCAAGCTAAAGTGTATTAATTACAATTTTCTTATAAATACACGGATTTCCACGTCATTTTTACCGGACGTATTTTAAACTCGTGGATTTTTCGTACATGCTCTTCAACCGCAAAACCCGAAACGCTCACTGTGCGATTGAATCACCATTTTTCGATCTTCCCTTTCTCTGGTTAAAGGTATTTCTCTCTTCATTCTTTGTTCCTAGTTTTTATGGATTGATTGCACGTTTATTCTTCCCATTTTCTTGCTTTGGGTTTTGAAAGATTTTTATTCTTCTTCTTTACGGAGTTATTTTGAAAAAGGGGTTTAGGTTTTAGGGTTTATCTTTTCTAAATTACCATTTGGTACTCTTTCCTCAAATTTTATTATGTGTCTAGTACATGAATGGTTAAAAGGAGATTACATGTTTGAAATTCAACAAAAACCCTTTTTTTTTTCTCTTCTCGGGTTTTGAAGGCTATTATGTAGTGTCGAAGACCCGAAGTATATTGAAGGCTTGGCATGTCGGACTTTCGAGTTCGGCATCAACACAAGTGTCGGGCTTTCTTCCGTTCCGACATCATCGGTAGTGTCGGGCTTTCCCAAAGTTACGACATTATCAAGCGTATCGGGTTTACCCAAAGTTCGACATTTTCAGCGCATCGGGTTTTAGGATTTTCCTACATCATCTTTGCTTGAGGTGTCGGACTCTTACATTCTTCCGGCATATCAGCAGTCGAGAATTCTCACGGTGAGCGGCATCTTACGAGCTTGAAACTTTCTTCCTTCGGCGTCCTTCATGTCGAACCTTTGGTCCATCTCGAGAAAGACCGAGAAGTCGGTAGAATGAAATACAAGTTTAAAAAGCTGGAATCTCCATCGTATGTTGATTGCAAATACGACATCCGAGACACCAAACTTGGAAATATAGACATTGAAGATTTACGGAGTAGGGTGAGGAGTTCCTCCCAAACTCCATGGATGAAAACTATAGCCGATAGTGGCTTGCCTCTCGCATGTGGGTCTTCCCATGCCTTTCGGTGTCGAGAATTCATCTTGGCTTGTGCATCCGGTTATGACTCGGCGTCTCGTTACGCGTGAGAAGTCAATCGGGTGAAGTAGTGGTCAAATTAGATGGAGGTTATTTTGATGATCTCGTCAAATTGCCTAATTTTGGCGAGTATGGAGAGTTGGACATCAAGTCGGCTCGAAAGCACTGGGACAACGATCGGGAAAGCTGCATCAAACATGTGAACAAGAAGTTCTGATCAAACCCAAACCAGCTATCTCCGATTTCCAAGGATTATCCCGGGAGTGATTTCATCAAGAAATCAATGACATCATCACCCTCTTGAGTCGGGTTTTGGTTTGCCGAATCGAATGTATTTCAATTTGGATGTATCAATTTATGATCACCATCAAGAAGAATCAGCAAGGGATCGCCCGGGGTACTCTCATCGGATTGAGATTGATTCCCAAATGACAACGGTCTTGTCAGCGGGAAATTTAATATGTCTTCATATGTCACATCTGCACCACCGGGATGAGGAACTATCCGGGCTGGATACCGAGGAAGCGAATGGCGAACCGGGTGTATCAATACTTCCCTCAATTGAGAAAGAAGGGATCAAAGACCATTTCGGGAGGGTGAATGATGCCTTCTTCTATGAAAATATCTCTGGATAAACCTTGAAAGTGAGGAAAACAAGAGTCTTAGATGAGGCTTGGGTTGAAGTTTCTAAATGGGGATGTATCTTCTTACAATTCAAGAAGTTTACATATCTTCGGGTGGCCATGTACTCGGGAGATCCTTTTCACTGCCCGATATCCGGGGATAGGTGATATTGATGGAGTTGGTTAGGCGGTTTGTTGGATTTCCATAAATTTCAACAAAGCAAACATAAGGCTTTTGTATCCTTCCCAATTTCTATTGGGAGATATACTTGCTCAATAGTAGTGAAAGCCAAAAAAATTTCCACGAACTTGAGGACAAATTGAAAAAGCATATGAAGCCTCGAGACGGTTTTGATATCCGAGGAGTGCTCGAGCATATGGAACCAAAGCATCTGCATAGGCCAAACATAGAGGATATTTGGGTGGATCTGCGTAATGAGGTTGCTTTATTCGCGAGAAAGGATAATAGCAGATTGACTATTGCTTTGAGATTCAAACACTTGGAGCTTGCTAATTTACGAGAAGGTACGGGTGACAATGAAAGTGTTTTGGATCTTTCTATCATGGACTAAAGGAGGATCAATATGTTTTCCCACCTATTGATTGGTCGGCAAAGCGAAAAAGCCTCTATTACGAGATAGGTCGGCTCTAATCCTTGCTCGCACCAAAGCATGGCTCTCCTCTTGGGAATGAATTTTAAAGATGATAAGTTTTCAAATTTGGCTTTGAGAGGTGGGGCCCTCAAAAGGAAAAGAATAGAAAATCTTCTAGGGAGCCTATAAAGGTCAAGATTGTCAAAAAGAGGAAAGAAAGAGAAATCTCTTCAATTGTTTCTCCGGTAGAAGCGGTGAATGTGCAGAATCACCAACACCACCGAGAAATAGGAGAAATTAATTTGGAAGAAGAGGAAGCCGCTCTGTCTTCACCATTTGCTTGATTGCTCATTGAAGAGACCTTATCTCTTGCATCCAAGGCTTTGGAGTGCGGATCGTGCCTCTTTCCACACAACCACTCCTACCTCCTTATTCTCCAACAACTTCTTGATAATGGTCGGTATTTTCTCCGGACTTTCACCCCTCTCTGCTTTGGTACCCAAGTGATCACCAACACGCCCCCTCCTGTGCCTCTTTTATTGGATCTACTACCACGTTGGTAACTATTCCTCCTCCACTAGTAGAATCTTCTCCCCTTGAGGGTATGATACCAGCCACCGCAACCATGGCAACTCCTCGATATGCCCAATGGCTACTCGAGCAAACTACGAGAAGAGGAAGGTGATTGTGCCCCTACCGGCCTTTGATTTCAGCTCACTCAAGGCTCCTCTTTGCGAAATCAGCCAAGAAACCCAAAATAGTTTCAAGGGTTTTGGTGGATGCTTTAGGAGATAAGTTCACGAGAGATTGCCACTCCCTCGGCTAACAAAACTAGAGAGGATATAACAGACCTCGATTATCAGGTAACCAAGGTGGCTCTAGGAAAGTGACGGCGAAGGGCGCAACAAGATGCACGGGATTCCATAAACGTGTTGTGCCAAAAAGTTGAAAAAACAAAGGACAGCGAGAGATGAGCTTAAGGAAAAAGTGGATTAGTTGAGAGGTTTTGATTAAACTCTCAAAACACCTTGAATCCATACCACCTTCTTACTTTCTATTGGATTCGATTTCTCATCGTACCTACGATTGAGAAGATTGCTAAAAAGGAAGGGTGGTTGATGAATGGATCAAAGGTTGCTCAACGAGGGGAAGGAATTAATTCAAGCGTGGTGCAAGTTCATCGGTCCTTGGGAGACATTCGGAAGGATGGAGAGAAGATGGATGAAGAATTCTCTCGGGAAATTAGACATCTTGATTTGACTTTTGAAGCTCTCCAGTGTTAAAGAAAATACCGGCACATCTCTTGGTGGAAGAAGGTATTCTCCCACATACGAGATAAGCATTTCCGGTGACCAAGGCCATCGGAGTTGAATAAAGATTCTCAATGAAGCTGCGGTAAGTTGAGATAATTAAGGGATAAATTGATTGATGGGAAAAGTGATGCGGAAGAAGAATTGCTAAATATTTGTCAAAGGTGTCGGTTGGGAACTCAAGTATCCTATCGGCCAGATGATCTCTTCAAGCAAATCCAAAAGTGCATTCGGTATGAACCAATAAGCGGATTTGACCTTGAGATCATGGATTGGTTGGTAAGGGTTGAACATTCTTTGGAGGCCTTAAGAAAGCTCAGCAAAGGATTGAAAAAGCTTCCCGGCAATACCAGCGATACTCATGAAACTTGCAAAATTTGGAATGATCATTCCACTGCGCCTGATGAAAATGAAATGCAAGGCATAATTGAAGTTCGGGAATTTGAGCAAAGCAGTCTCGTTTGGAGGAAGAAAAAGAGGAAGGAGCAAAGGATGATGATTCAGATTAAGTCTCAACGTTTCATGTCATTTCAATCTTGAAATCGACATGTCTTTTTCATTTCTGTTTCGTCACATTTTTGAATCATATTTTGACTTGATCTCTGCGTGAGAAACAAGCAAAAGCAGAACTCTTGTTAAAACGCTATTTTTAGGATCGCCTATTTTATCTCTACTTATTTTGTTATAAATAAGGGATCTTATGCATTCGAAGGGTCGAATTTTTGGAATATTTGGGGGCTATTGGAAAGAAGAAAAACTTTGTGTTTTCATTCAATCATTTTGAAGAATAGAGTTGATATCATTTACGAGACTTTGTGTTGTGGAATATATCTTACTTAAGACAGTGTTCCTATGTTCATGATCTTAAGCTATTCTTTGCATAGCATCTTAGTGTTTACGATTATTTTGGACATTATATACTGTGATCTAAAACTCGTATGATTATTTCGTGCTCTGTGTTTACTCGAAAGATAGTATGTTTCTCTCATTTCCTTTCTACAAGTGCTTCTTTCATTGTAACAATTTCTAACCCTTGAGTTCATTTACGAAAGAAATATCCTTGAATCGTGTGAATGTGGATTTGGGATTCCATCCCAACCCCGATGGTTAGATTAGTGTGAATCTTTGTATATATCATTTTTCTTGTGTTTTAGATTAGCAATAAGCGAGGCAGCCTCACTTTTGTCTTTGAGGAGGATTTAATCTCATATCTTTTGTGGTTGAACCTCATATTTTGGTTTGACAAAATATCCAACCAATGATTTTGGTGACTCGGCTGAGGAGTATGGATCTATAGTATAAAGCTTATCCTCTTGGTGTCAGCGACTCCGTATTTGCCTTATTTTCAACAAGATCTCCTTTCAGTTCAAAGTGGCGGGAAGATCTTTACTCGGTCTTGCCGAGCTCAAGGTGAAATTGATCCACTCTTTGAGTTCTTGCAGCTGACACAATTTTAGTCTTTCTCCCGACAGATTGTCTCTAAGAACCCAGAAGTTCTTCGCTGTTCGGAGAAACTGATCCCCTATGGAATGGGAAGCATCTACAACTTGTCATGCACTACTCTTGTCGGATACTCGGATCCCTATCGCACTCTTTTGAAGGATGGCGGTTTAACTTTGTGCCTTGGGCGCGATTGTTAGTCCTCTTTCTTTGACTCCTCCATTGCACGAGTTACCATGTGGATCGCGTAAAAACATTCCCAAGTTCAATGGGGATGGGAAGCAGCATCCTGACGAGCACATTGCATCTTTCTTTGTTGCATGCGGTGTTCTCAGAGTAGCCCACGAAGATGTCTCCGTCGACTCTTCGTTGAAATATTGCGAGTGCGGCGGTGAATGGTTTTATCACCTCCCAAATGCATGCATCGTGGCCCAGGCTACCATGCGGACTAAGTTCAAAGCACGTTTCAAACCAGCCGAAGATTCCCATGCTTTGTTAGCTCAGCTCACGCATATGAAGAAGGAATCGCATGAACCTATGCGGGAATTCATGGCAAAGTTCAACAAGCTGATCCAGGAAGATTCCAGAAATAGCTGTACCTACTCTGGAAAACCAAAAATGCTTCTTCATCAATGCTCAACCTCCTGATATAAGCTTTTTATTAAGAAGGTTGGTTATCCCAGATTTGGCTACTGCTTAGTCAATGGCTACTGAAATAGAGGATGATCTCATCTTGGCGGGAAGGATCAAGAAAGACGTACCTAAACTCAAAAATCAAGGTTCTTCTCAAGGTAACACTGATCCTATGTTTCAAAAAATGGCTAATGATTTGATTGCTTTAAAAAAGCAAATGTCCCAGCAGGTGAGCAATGTTCCGTATCGGGATATCCCTAGACGGAATTTCAATAACAACAATGGTGCACCTACCAGAGATAGGCCACGGTTAACTCCTGCTCAACCGAGACTAGCAATTGAAGCTCCTCCCGTCAATGCAGCAGTAGAAATAATTGAAGAAGATGATGAAGGAGAAGAACAAGATTCCCGTGAGGCTTTTGAACCTTCGATTGATCGATGAGTCTTATGACGAGTCAGTTAGCGACTCTAGCATTGGGTATTTGGAATACGATGAAGATGAATGCTTTCCAGATGGTCAGTCATTTGTTGTCTTCACTCGGTCCCAATCTCAGAATCCCAGAAAACCTCTTAAAAACACTAAGGAGAAGAATAAGGAACCTCCCATATCCATAGTTAAGAGGGGTACCCCTATTTCGGCGCAAACTGAAAGAGAGGTTACCAAAAAGGTAACTACTCCTTATTCTCCTTCTCCTAAGATCAGTGCCTCAGCACAAGCTCATGTAATTAGATCTGAGCCTACCATCATTCCTTCTTATACTACTTTTGACATTATTGATCATGCAAAGAGAACCAAAATTCAAATGTCAGAGGCAGAATACCTTCAGTCGAATCCTGAACAGTTTGAAAAGCTGGCCAAGTTCATCAGAAGTAAAGCGATTTGTTCCATCCCCTTCAAAAAGGTCTCCTTCCAAATCCTACTCAACTCCCACCACGAGAACAATCGACCTCTGCTTCTTCTTGGGAAAGATTGAACCATTTTATTTGTCTCTACTTATAAATGGGTTTAAACTCAAGCAATTACATCATCGACTCGGGGGCCTCGATAATGTTATGCCCCAAAGTGGCCCATGCCCTTGGACTTACTTTGACTAAGTCATATGGACGGTCTACTCCATGGAAACTAAACAAGTCCCTTTGATTGGTCAAATCAAGGCCTTACGGATTTGCATTTGTTGCCTTCCCACGAGAAGAGAGTGAAAATGACTATTCTAGTTGCCGACATTCCTATGACTTATGGTATCCTCTTGGGTAGAGGATTTTGTAAAGGCGTCGGAGGAGAGATTAATATGGATTGGACCAAATCTAAGATCCGGTCAATGGGGTTCATCGGGTTCTTCATCTGAACCACAGCGAAGTATTTGGTGACCAAATCGGATGATCAAAAGCTCAGATTATTTTGAAGATGCTAGCTTTGGGAATTATTTCATGACTTCAGAGATACCCATTGTAGATGTTGAAGAAGAAGATCCCAATGCTATTTAGACACTCGAATTTGATGGTAGCTACTCAACCTCTGGATCGGCGCCGGGTGTTGTCCTTATATCTCCTAGCTCCGAGATTTTCCCATCAGCTTACAAGTTGCAATTTGATAATACTAACAACACGGCTGAATATGAAGCCCTGTTATTAGGATTAGAAATGGCCAGACATAAGGGAATCTGAAATCTCAAGGTTCAGGGAGATGCGGAGCTGATTGTCAATCAGGTCAGGGGTATATATCAGGTGAAAAATGATCGGTTGAAACATTACCGAAATAAAGTTTGGGATAGTATAGAATGCTTTGATGCATTTTCTATTAAGGCAGTTTTGAGAGATTATAATGACAAGGCTGATTCTTTGCCGTATCGCATCCCTTCTTCTCCCTCATCCTCGGTTCAAGCAAGATACATACTCTATCGAGATTGTCTACCGTCCCGATATTCGAGATAACGCAACTCATTGGCGGTGTTCAATGACGATCAACAGTGTTGGCTTTTCTAGAAAAGGTGACAATTTGATGAGTTATATTTTGAAGGTTAGAATCAGCCTTAGTGAAACTATTTCAGATCCATATCGGGAGGTTGATGGTGAATTTATCAAAGCTGAAAGGAAACAAGATATCTAAAGGTTTGGTTTCTTTGGAGGGCTTGTTTGATAAGCATGATCGTTTTATCCAAAACAAAGGCAAGTCGAAGGAGTTTCTTCCTACGAAGTAGATCAAATCAATCTGGGTTTGTCGATCAACCTCGGATGGTGAATATTGGGAAATGTTGTTCTCGAAGAGAAGGCAAGATTACTTCACTTTTAAAGAAATACATCGATGTGTTGGCACTGGTCTTATGCAGATTTAAAATCCTTCAAGCCCAAAGATGTACAACACGGTATCCCTTTGAAGCACGATGTGAAGCCGTGCAGACAAAGCAAAGACATTACAATCCCAAGATCTCGGGAACTATCACGGAAGAAATTCGAGAAGATGTTAGATCTTTAGAATTATTTTCCCAATCCATCACTCCACTTGGATTGCTAACATTGTTCTGTCGAGAAGAAGAATGGTGAAATCCGGATCTGTGTTGACTTAGAAACTTGAATCAGTCCTCCTTTGAAGGATAACTATCCCTTGCCTATTATGGATCGGGTATTACAAATCATTTTGGATGAAATGCTTTCCATGCTCGTGGATTTTGGGATATAACCAAGTCGAGGTAATACCAGAGGATCAACACAAGGCGGCCTTCACGACCCCATGGGGTACCTTTGCTTACGAGGAGGATGCCTTTCGGCTTGATCAACGCCGGAGCCACTTTTCGAGAGAGCTATGGACTTGGCATTCGAGAGATTTGATGGGCAAGGTCATAGTTGTGTATTTGGATGACTTGACCATTTCTCTAAAAATGGAGTGATCATTATGATCATTTAGAACAAGTACTTTTGAGATGCAGGCGTCATGGGATTTCATTGAATCCCAAGAAGTCCATGTTCGGGGTGACCGAAGGAAAGCTGCTGGGTCATATTGTGACTAAAGAAGGAACCAAAATTGACCCAGAAAGGGTAAAGGCTATTCAAAGCCTCACCTTACCCACAAGTAAAACCGGAGTTCATTCTTTCTTCGGAAAGGTTAATTTCTTGAGAAGATTTGTACCTGATTTCGCTGACAAAACCAAGGATATCCTTGGAATGATGAAAGGCAAAGTTCCATTTAGATGGAGTACAGAAGGAAGCTTGCATTGAAGAAATCAAAAAAGCGATTGCTTGCGCTCCTATCTTAGTATGTCAGATTTCAAGAAAAATTTCATCATGTACGGCTACGCCTTTGCCCCACGGTGTCGGACCATCACGATGCGGGGAAAATGGGGAAGGCATCGAAGCTCCCATCGCATTCATGAGCTGTCCATTGAAAGAACATGAATTGAAGATGTCATGATTGAAAAGCATGCTTCTGATGGTATAAGCTTGATAAAACATTTCGAGGTACTATGTGCTTTGAATTCCCATACTCTTGTTCTCGTTCACAATCTTTGTTAAATCCATTATGACTCAACAAGAGTGGGAAGTCAATGAGGTACTTGGATAGCTAAGGTTGGGAGTACGATTTAGACATCAAGCCTACCAAGTTGGTACGAGGAAGGGTGCTGTGCCTAATTAATTGCAGAAAATCATCTTTGAAGAGTATGAAAAGACTCAAGACACTTCTTGAGCTGCCCATGGTGCTTTTCGTGAGTACGACCAATGAATGGTACACGGACATTGCTTTCTTCCTAACTTATGGTGAATGCCCCCGCATTTAAATCAAAAGGAGAAGAGGACCGTCAAGTTGAGATCTGTAAAATACCTTTTGTGGAATAATGCAATATATAATAAAGGTATTGATGGTGTTTTCTGCGTTGTGTTGATAAATCACAACGAGGAAAAGTTATTAGAATCCTTCCATAGCCTAGCTTACGGAGGACATTTTCATCCTCTGTAACAGCGTATAAGATCCTACGGGCTAGAGTACTATTGGCCTACTCTCTTAGGATTCATTGAGAATGGGTGTCCAAGTGTGAAGCTTGTCAACATTTCGTTGAGTAGCCCCAAGTTAGCAGCTCTTCCTCGAAGCTGTAGTGATTGAAGAACCTTTCGCCAATGGGGATTGATTTCATCGAGAACATTGAATCTGCTTCGGTCTGGAGGACATAACTACGTGTTGATCGCTCTGAGACTATTTTACCAAGTGGGTAGAAGTCGCACCCGATCAAGCAAGCAACTTTTGAAGTTGTTTGCAAGTTCTTAAAGAAAATATAATTGTCGATTCGGTGTGCCTCATAAGATTTTAGTGATAATGCCTCTAATTTTCGTCACATGAGTTGTGAGAATTTTGCTATGGATTTGGCATCACTACTGGCTCACTCATTTGATTATTATCCCAGGTAATGGGCAAAGTGAGTCCAGCCAATAAGAACACAGTTACCATAATTAGAAAACTAGTGGATGAAAACCAGAGGACATGGCACAAAGCATTGTATGATGCATTGTGGGCTGATCGAATCACTCCAAAGCGAGCCATAGGGATGTCTCCTTTCCAATTGCTATACGGGATTGATGCTGAAATTCCTATCTCAGTAGAATTGCCGGCCTTGTAGTTGGCAAAAGCAGGTTGAAGATGCGGCTTTTCAGAATTCTATCGAGAAGAGGGTTATGTACCTAGCCAGGCTAGAAGAGGAACGAATAAAGGTGGTTGATCGTATCGCAGATCATCAGAGCAGAGTGAAGAAAATTTTTGACAAAAAATCAAAGCAGCGTAACTTCAGATTGGAGATTTGGTGTTGCTTTGGGATAAGAGAAGAGAACAAAAAGGAATGCATGGGAAGTTTGATTCTTTGTGGAAAGGACCTTTCAAAATCCATGAGCTGAATGGCGAAAATAGTTTCCTGCTATCATATCTGGATGGAGGACTACTCCCATTGCCTTTCAGTGGACAACATCTAAAGCTGTTCCACCATTAATGCAAGATGCTCTCTTGCATTGTACATATTTTACTTTTTGTTGTGTGTTTGCTTTTGGTTTTCTTTCTTTCTTCATTTCGTTTTGTTTTGGTTTTCTTCTTGACTCGTAGCCCAATGGATAAGGCTCGGTCCATGAGACCGAGAGATTGTGAGTTCTCTTCCTTTGATATTACAAAGAAAGTCCCAGCTAGAGCATTTGTTATCTCCGTTTTGAGTTCACGACAAAATGATTAGATAACCCCTACGAAATTTTTGAAGTTGATTTTGCCTAATGGCCTCTTTTTGAGAAATTTGGGTTTTGGGTTTGTCAACGATTCGACATGAGTTTTAACATGCTTTGTGTCGCTTTGCTTTCCGATACCCAAAACCCACTCCATATTGAGTAAATCGGGTTTTCGGACCTCCGGCATCGGAACATGACCTATTCAAAACATGTTTTGTGTCACTGTTCCCGATACCGAAGTCTGATTTAGTCTTTTGTATCGGGTTTTGAGAGTGTGAAGCATTTAAACATCTCATGCTTTGTCTTGTGTTTCCGAAACACGAAACCCGGTGCTTTAAGCCTCCTTGTGTCGGGTTTTCAGACCTCTCAAACATGCTTGACATGGCATTCATGCCGAAGCTGAAGTGTATTAATTACAATTTTCTTATAAATACGTGATTTCCACATCATTTTTTGGACGTATTTTAAACTCGTGGATTTTTCGTACATGCTCTTCCAACCGCAAAACTTGAAAGCTACTTTGTGCCGATTGAATCGCCATTTTTGATCTTCCCTTTCTCTGGTTAAAGGTATTTCTCTCTCCATTCTTTGTTCCTAGTTTTTATGGATTGATTGCATGTGAATTCTTCCCATTTTCTTTTTTGGGTTTTGAAAGATTTTTATTCTTCTTCTTTCGGAGTTATTTTGAAAAAGAGGGGTTTAGGTTTTAGGGTTTATCTTTTCTAAATTACCATTTGGTGCTATTTCCTCAAATTTTATTATGTGCACAGTACATGAATGGTTAAAAGGAGATTGCATGTTTGAAATTCAACGAAAAACCCTGTTTTTCTCTTCTCGAGGTTTTGAAGGCTGTTATGCGTGTCGAAGACCCGAAGTATATTGAAGGCTTGGCGTGTCGGACTTTCCAGAGTTCCCGGCATCAACACAAGTGTCGGGCTTTCTTCCGTTTCCAGACATCATCGGTAGTGTCGGGCTTTCCCAAAGTTCCGACATTATCAAACGTATCGGGATTTCCCAAAGTTCCAGACATTTTCAGCGCATCGGGTTTTTAGGATTTTCCGACATCATCTTCGCCAGTGTCGGACTCTTCCGTTCTTCTGCATATCCAGCAGGTCGGAATTCTCACAGTGAGCAAGCATCTCCTGAGCTTCGAAACTTTCTTCCTTCGACATCCTTCATGTCGGACCCTGGTCCATCTCGGGAAAGATCGAGAAGTCGGGCAGAGTGAAATACAAGTTTAAAAAGCTGGAATCTCCATCGTATGTTGATTGCGAACTACGACATCGAGACACCAAACTCGGAAATATAGAAATTGAAGATTTACGGAGTAGGGTGAGGAGTTCCTCAAAACTCCATGGATGAAAACTATAGCCGATAGTGGCTTGCCTCTCGCATGTGCCAGGTCTTCCCATATACGCTCGGTGTCAGAATTCATCTTGGCTTATGCATCCGATTATGACTCGGCGTCTCATTATGTGAGAAGTCAATCAGGTGAAGTAGTGGTCAAATTAGATGGAGGTTATTTTGATGATCTCCTCAAATTGCCTAATTTTGACGAGTATGGAGAGTTGGACATCAAGTCAACTCAGAAAGCCTGGGACAACGATCAGGAAGACTACATCAAACATGTGAACAAGAAGTTCCTGATCAAACCCAAACCAGCTATCTCCAGATTTCCAAGGATTATCCCCAGGAGTGATTTCATCCAAGAAATCAATGACATCATCACCTATTGAGTCGGGTTTTGGTTTGCCTGAATCGAATGTATTTCAAGGATGGATGTATCAATTTATGATCACCATCAAGAAGAATCAGCAAGGGATCGACTGGGGTACTCTCATCAGCAATGAGATTGATTCCCAAATGACAACGGTCTTGTCAACTGGGAAATTTTATATGTCTTCATATGTCACATACGCAGCCACCGAGATGAGGAACTATCCGGCAGGTACAAGGAAGCGAGCGGCGAACCCGGGTGTATCAATACTTCCCTCAATTGACAAAGAAGGGGTCAAAGACCATTTCGGGAGGGTGAATGATGCCTTTTTCTATGAAAATATCGGCAGGATAAACCCCAAAGTGAGGAAGACAAGAGTCTCGGATGAGGCTTGGGTTGAAGTTTCTAAATGGGGATGTATCTTCTTACAATTCAAGAAGTTTACATATCTTCGGGTGGTCATGTACTCGGGAGATCATTTTTGCTGCCTCGATATCTTGGGGATAGAGTGATATTGATGGAGTTGGTTAGGGCATTTTGTTGGATTTCCATAAATTTCAACAAAGCAAACATAAGGTCATTGTATCCTTCCCAATTTCTATTGGGAGATATACTTGCTCAATAGTAGTGAAAGCCAAAAATGTTTTCCACGAACTTCAGGACAAATTGAAAAAGCATATGAAGCCTCGAGACGGTTTTGATATCCGAGGAGTGCTCAAAGCATATGGAACCCAGCATCTGCATAGGCCAAACATAGAGGATATTTGGGTGGATCTGCATAATGAGGTTCTTGTAAGCGAGAAAGGATAATAGCAGATTGGCTATTCTTTGAGATTCAAACACTTTGGAGCTTGCTGATTTACCAGAAGGTATGGGTGACAATGAAAGTGTTTTGGATCTTTCCTATGATGTACTAAAGGAGGATCAATATGTTTTCCCACCTATTGATTTGTCAGCCATCGAAAAAGCCTCTATTACAGATAGGTCGGCTCTAATCCTTGCTCGCACCAAAGCATGGCTTTCCTCTTGGGGAATGAATTTTAAAGATGATGAGTTTTCAAAGTTGGCTACTTCAGAGGCGGGGCCCTCCAAAAAGGAAAAGGACAAGAAAATCTTCTAGGGAGCCTATAAAGGTCAAGATTGTCAAAAAGAGGAAAGAAAGAGAAATCTCTTCAATTGTTTCTCCAGTAGAAACGGTGAATGTGCCAGAATCACCAACACCACCAGAAATAGGAGAAATTAATTTGGAAGAAGGAGGAAGCCAGCTTCTGTCTTCACCATTTGCTGATTGCTCAACTGAAGAGACCTTATCTCTTGCATCCAAGGCTTTGGAGTCTGGATCTGTGCCTCTTTCCACACAACCACTCCTACCTCCTTATTCTCCAACAACTTCTTCAGTAATGGCCAGTATTTTCTCTGGACTTTCACCCCTCTCTGCTGGTACCCAAGTGATCACCAACATGCCCCCTCCTGTGCCTCTTTTTATTGGATCTACTACCACGTTGGTAACTATTCCTCCTCCACTAGTAGAATCTTCTCCCCTTGAGGGTATGATACTAGCTTCTGCAACCATGGCAACTCCCTCTGATATGCCACAATGGCTACTCGAGAAAACTCGAGGAAGAGGAAGGTGATTGTGCCCCTACCAGCCTTTGATTTCAGCTCACTCAAGGCTCCTACTGCAAAATCAGCCAAGAAACCCAAAACAGTTTCAAGGGTTTTGGTGGATGCTTCAGGAGATAAGTTCGCAGAGATTGCCACTCCCTCGGTGACAAAACTAGAGAGGATATAACAGCCTTTGATTATCAGGTAACCAGGGTGGCTCTAGGAAAGTGACTTGATGAAGCAGGGCGCAACAAGATGCACGGGATTCCATAAACGTGTTGTGCCAAAAGTTGAAAGAAACAAAGGACAACAGAGATGAGCTTAAGGAAAAAGTGGAGCAGTTGACAGAGGTTTTGATTAAACTCTCAAAACCCCTTGAATCCATACCACCTTCTTCTGTTTCTGTCGGATTCGATTTCTCATCAGTACCTACGATTGAGAAGATTGCTAAAAAAGGAAGGGTGGTTGATGAATGGATCCAAAGGTTGCTCCAACAGGGGAAGGAAGTAATTCAAGACGTGGTGCAAGTTCATCAGTCCTTGGGAGACATTCAGAAGGATGGAGAGAAGATGGATGAAGAATTCTCTCAGGAAATTGGACATCTTGATTTGACTTTTGAAGCTCTCCAGGTGTTAAAGCAAATACCAGCACATCTCTTGGTGGAAGAAGGTATTCTCCCACATACAGATAAGCATTTCCAGCTGACCAAGGCCATCAGGTTCAGAATAAAGATTCTCAATGAAGCTGCGGTAAGTTGAGAGAATCGAGGATAAATTGATTGATGGGAAAAGTGATGCGGAAGAAGAATTGCTGAAGATTTATCCAAAGGTGTCGGTTGGGAACTCGGGTATCCTATCAATGAGATGATCTCTTCAAGCAAATCCAAGAGTCTGTTCAGTATGAACCAATAAGCGGATTTGACCTTGAGATCATGGATCGGTTGGTAAGGGTTGAACATTCTTTGGAGGCCTTAAGAAAGCTCAGCAAAGGATTGAAAAAGCTTCCCGGTAGTACCAGTGATACTCATGAAACTTGCAAAATTTGGAATGATCATTCCAGCTGCGCTTTGATGAAAATGAAATGCAAGGCATAATTCGGAAGTTCGGGAATTTGAGCAAACAATCTCAATTTGGAGGAAGAAAAAGAGGAAGGGAGCAAAGGATGATGATTTAGATTAAGTCTCAGCGTTTCATGTCATTTCAATCTTGAAATCGACATGTCTTTTTCATTTCTATTTCGTCACATTTTTAATCATGTTTTGACTTGATCTCTGCATGAGAATCAAGCAAAAGCAGAACTCTTGTTAAAAGCGATATTTTTAGGATCTGCCCTATTTTATCTCTACTTATTTTGTTATAAATAAGGGATCTTATGCATTCAAAGGGTCGAATTTTTGGAATATTTGGGGGCTATTGGAAAGAAGAAAAACTTTGTGTTTTCATTGATCATTTTGAAGAATAGGAGTTGATATCATTTACAGACTTTGTGTTGTGGAATATATCTTACTTAAGACAGTGTTCTTATGTTCATGATCTTAAGCTATTCTTTGCATAGCATCTTAGTGTTTCGATTATTTCGGACATTATATCGTGATCTAAAACTTCGTATGATTATTTCGTGTTTCTGTGTTTACTTGAAAGAAAGTACGTTTCTCTCATTTCCTTTCTCTTGTGCTTCTTTCATTGTAACAATTTCTAACTTGATTCATTTCTGAAAGAAATATCCTTGAATCATGTGAATTTGGATTTGGATTCCATCCCAACCCTGATGGTTAGATTAGTGTGAATCTTTTGTATATATCGTTTTTTTGTGTTTTAGATTAGCAATAATAAGGCAGCCTCACCTGTCTTTGAGGAGGGATTTAATCTCATATCTTTTGTGGTTGAACCTCATATTTTGGTTTGACAAAATATCCAACCAATGAGTTTCTCTCCAATATCTTCTACTACTAGTGGTGTTTCAAGGTCAACAATGATCTGAGGTGGAGTTTCAACAACATTTACATTTCTACCTAGAATAACCTTCTCTTCTTTCAATCCCAAGTACTCAAATGCTCTCTTCTTATGCTCAGGAATTCTAAGCAACTCAATGATTAGAACACTCACTTTAATTTGGCTTAATACTTGGGCTATGTCATAGGGGACACTCTTTGGCAAAACAAAGACATTGGAAAAAAAGATTCATTAGATGGTAAGATATTCTTGGCAGCTTGGGCATGAGGAGGACTGTAGTTTTTCTTAGGATAGTAGAACTTTTAGCAAGTGTTTCTTTCCTAGGAGATTCTTTTGAAATGCTCATTGCAAGGGTGTTTTAGGTTTGGCTTGAGGCCCACTTCTCGTAAAAACTTTTCTTCTAGTGTTATACTCTTTCTCTTTTCTACAATAGTATTCATCAACAATTGTCTATCTTCCTCCGAAGGGATACCACCATCATACTTCTTAATCATCAAAGATCTTAAGTATTCAAAGTCATTGTTAGGAATTTTAAAAGCTTACACTACATCAACTTCAAGAGCATGAGGGGGAAGAAAGACTTGTACCCATTTGATGCAATCCCAAAAATTTCAGCTTTCCTAGCACTTATTACTTCAGTAGATGTTGCTCCTCCTTGTGAGCTTGAAGAACAACCCATCATGCAAATATCATCATCAGTACCATCATCATTATTAACTTCACCTTCTTGCTGGTTTTCTTCACATGGAGGATGGGGCAGAAAACACCTATCACACCAATCAATATCAGCAACCTCTTCAACAACAGCAACCCTAGTAGTTAAGGGATCAGGAAACACTCTTCCTTCACGTGCTTGAGGATGTCTATTTGCAGATCCAACAGGCCCTTTACCTTTGTCATCAAACCTCTTCTCATTCCTATGGTGATTGTCATGTCTATCTTGTGTTGCTTTACCTAGGTTGACCTTGTGAATTCTTCCCAATTCCCCTTCTTATCTCTTTCCAACTTGTATGAGATTTCGTGATAGCCCCCCCAAAGTTTTCACAACCTCTTCTAAATTAGCACCTTTGCTAGCTTGAGGTTTTTTAGGGTTTATCAATTTTACACCATCTCTCTTAAGAGGTTTCCCAATTTCTTTGATATTGTTCTCAATTTGAAGTGCCATGATGATAGCTTGTCTTAGATTGGTTAGATTCTTTCTCTTAGGTAATAGGCTGCCTTCTTATCAAATGCATCTACATATTTGATTAGACAAGATTCATCACAAGGCCTCAAATTAATAGGCAGCCTTCTCAAAGTTTTGTTAAACCTTGTGTTGAAGTCATGGACTGATTCATTAGGATTCTTCTTGATATTCTCAAACTCAAACAAAAGAAATCTAGGATTAGTCTTGTCACCATATTACAACCTAAATGCATTCTTTATTTCAGTCCAAGAGTCAATAGAATTATCAGGAAGATCCTTGTACCAATCTCTAGCATCCTCTTCTAGTGTATGAATAAACAATTTGACATACACATCCTCAAACTCTATCTCAAAATATTCCATCATATTATCAAAAATTTTGAGATACTGATCACCAGTAATAGCATTGTTACCCTAGAATTTTGGCAACCTATTTCTGACATCTTGTGGGATAGCATTTGGGTAACCATCCATTCCTCTAAAATTTATAGGACCAAAGGTGTTAACAAAAAATGGAGGTCTAGGTTGAGCCATATTGTTTGGTGGAGGTGATCTTGGAGGTGAAACAAGCTGATGAGGAGTGCAAGGTATTTGGGACTCAAGAATGTGATTCACAAGACTAGTTTTCTCTAAGTGCTGAATTTCTTTGAAAGTTTTATTTGGATTAAAACACAGAGGTGCAGATTGGAGAAGGAACTCACCCAGTACAGCAGAAATACCTTCACTAGCTGAGGCAAACAAGTTTATGAGAGGATTGCTTGAATCAGAATCACTGGAAGAAGAGTGATAATCCTCTACCAAAGGTTGATCTCTCTCACCAATGGATATATCTTTTCCTGATGTCTGACCTTTAACAACTTTCCAAACTCTTCTCCCTTCCAACTCTGAATTCCTTGAATCTGTAAACAACTTCTTAGTAGAGTCTCTAAGGAAGAGAGATCTTCTTCCTTCCAGTTTTGCAAGGATTAGCAACACAAAAGTAAATGATAGAAAGGTAAGACACTAGTATTTATCAATATTAGAACAAAGCATGGAGTCACCACTAAGGATTTTCACCCTAGTTGTGTAAATGCACTAAAATACTCTATCAAATACTTATCAGCACTAAAAATCTTACTAGAATTTATAGATCAGACCTTCCTTTCTTGAATCAATCAACCAAAAATGCAAATAAGGTGCAACCACTACTAGAAACTAATAAAATTGTAGGTAGAACTTGTAACCTTCATTTAATCCTTACAAATCTGATTATAAAATGATGCTTCAACAATGTATTTGCATGCAAAATTTGTAAAGGACTTTACCAGGGTTTGATATGCATTCAAATATCTCAAATATGCATGCACATGGATCAGATTGAACTTAAGAGAATATCAAACTCAGAGCTCTACTTTTTATTCCAATCTTATAAATCTGATCAGAAGATGATACTCAGATTTGTAATTGCACATAAATCACACAAGAAGTATTACAGGATCTAAAAATCTTGAAATCTTGAAGAATCTCCCCGTGAATGGCACTTTAAAGTGTTGATACCAAAAATTTCTCCTTTTCAGTTTGAGTAGCATCAAAGATATGGCATGAAGCTTAAAGTTAGATAGATCATGATGTATGTTGTTTCATAGCAAGGAGGTCATCTAACTAGCACTCAAATTTGTGGAGAGATGGATAGAACTTTGAAAGGATTTGATCCGGCCCTCAATATTTTAGGTTATGCCTTTTCAACCAAGGTAAGAGAACCGATATTGTAAACCCCAAATGGTGAAGGAGATGAAGATATCCCTCAATTTATGCAAATAGTATAAAAAGGCCTTGGGAAAATATGATCAACACTCCAAATTTGACTTTTACAAGTTGTCACTCCCAGATCATGGAGATATTTTCAATGCAAGGCAAGGGTTATGAAGACATTATATAATCTTGATTTACCTTATGCATTTTTGTAGATGGGTTAGATCCTTTTATTGACACACAATGTAATGCGGGGGTAGTATGGGTAGGATTAGTTTGTTTGAATGAATTTTTTGGTGGGGTATTGACAAGACAAACCGGGATATATCAGATCTTTGACAACCTCTACAATACTTAAACAACTATCGAGATAAAATTATTCAAATAATGAGAATATTATTTCAACTAGAAGAGGCATAAATGGAAGCCAAGTTTCACTCTTCACACAATCTTTGAGAATTCACCACAAAAGCTTGAAGTAAAGAACTCAATTAAAAACAAAAATCCTTGATCAAACCACACCTAAGGTACCCCAAAGGCTTATAAACAATCTCTGCATGATCGAGGAAGGTAAAGTTATTTTAAATTTGTTTATCTCTTTATCGAGATGAAGGATCTTCGAACATTAGATTGCAAATGCCACTAAACTATCAACAAGAAATGGAGATTTTGTGTGATTTCTAAATACTTTCAATGCAAGATTGCAACAAGAACAATGAAAACTATTTGTAGGCATTTAAAAAATGATAACAGACATCATATTGCCCAAAAAACATAGATTAACTCAAGAGCTTGTTAGATTCATCAGCAAGGAGAGTTTCATGAATAATCTCAGAGCTTTGTGATGGCTATACACTTGTAACCAACTCACATACATGAAGATCCAACATAGAAGAAATTATTCTAGTTCTTTTGTGGGTTTTTTTAGAAAAATGAGATTTCTCTTAGAATTTTCTCATGAGTTTAAACTTCCCAACCCCTTTACAATTTCTCAATAATGAATCATATACCTCATGCCACATTGGATCCTTCTTTCCCAAGAAAATAATATTCCATGGGATCAAGTTTGTTACAAAACAATCCTCATGATTCAATGAAAATGACATCAAACAGAAAAACATTCACAGGTTGTCAGGTGTGCCCAAAAAGATTAAATCATTACAAATATTTGTATCATTATCCATCCTGGAGGCATGTTTTTCATCATTGAGGCATGCAAACACCTTTTACTCATCATTTTCACCTTTTTACCTTTTCAAATTACCTCTGTAACTTTTGATTTTGTCATTTCACATTTTTGGACGGATTAGGGAAAAATTTATTTCAAAATCACCTCAGATCAAAGAATTAAGCCATGAAAGTGATGCCAATGATCCTGGAAGGCCAAGACGACACAAAATCACTATAAATTTGATGAATTTTGATGTAAAAATCATGATTCCAAGCTTCTGGAGCTCCCATGGTGGTCAAAACAAATGGATGCATAACAACCAGTTGATCTTATCCATATTTTAATCTTGGCCCTCCACGTGGAAGATGCAGACTTAGAAATAAGCTTGAGTTACATTTTTAATTTTTGGATAAGGCGGACACATGGCAAAAATGATTGGAAACAAATTTAGGCTCATTTTTGACTTTTCAACCTTTTGGAAAAAATGGAAAAATTTGACTTTTTCCCCCGCCCCTCCACCTTTGAATTTTGGAGCTGACATGTGGCACATGGTGGGTCCCATTGGGATTGTGCTTCAATTTTGTGCATTTTGACCTTTTTTGGAAAATTGGAAAATTTTCACTTTTTTCCCCGTGGGCCCGCACCTCTGATTTCTCCCTCGCCACGTGTCTCCTTGTGATTCATCGTGGGCCAACGCGTTTTAAATTTTTATTTAAGCCTTCTTTGTAAAAGGGAAAAATTTCTCTCCTACCTCCGTTGGCCCGCCGACCCACCTTGTCCTCTACCACATGTCGCTCGATGATTCACTAGCGGGCTAGCGCTTCAATTTTTATTTTAAGCCTTCTTTGCAAAAGGGAAAAATTCTCTCCTGCCTCCACCAACCCACCGACCTACCTTATCTACTCATGGACACGTGTCCTTTCCTGATTTGTTGCATGAGCTTCGGCCCAAAATTTTACTTTAAACCATTCAAAGTTAAAAAACTTCAAAATCACCAAAACCTCCACCCCGCCATTTTGAATTTTCCTGGACACGTGTCCTCCTGTGATTCACCATGGGGCCACTTATCCAAAATTTTACTTTAACCCTTTGAGCCAAAAACACAAAATTTCATAAGTTTTCTCCACCACCCGCATCCCCTCCGACCAAAATTACTTCCATGTGTCCTCCTCTGGTTGGTTGTAGGGTTTCGGGAAAAATTTTGATTTTAACATTTTTGCAAAATAAGGTCTAAAAACCTTAAGGGAATCTGACCACCTACCATCCCCCTACCAATCAAAACATGCCACGTAGGAAAATTTGGAAAAAATGGGTCCCTGGGCCCGAAAATGCCCCATTTGTCAAAAAGGCAAAAAATGAAAAGTTACAACACTTCCCCGCTTTTCCTCAGCCAATTAGAAGCTGCCACGTACCCTCTGACTTCTCAGCGATAATTTGACGGCTAAAATACACCCGTCTGATCGTCAAAACACAAAAAATTCAAAGGATGCCCTAGAATTCAATTTTTCACCAAGGATGGCAGATTTTTTGATTTTGAATCAACTGAAGCATGATTTCTGAACATTTTCAACCTTGGGATTGGATTTTCAATTACACACAAGTATGATTTGATCAATTTCAATTTTTCACAATGTAGAAAAGGGAAAAATGACATAACCCGCAAAATTGGAAAAACTAGGGCACAGAAAAGGGCAAACTTGGATTATTCTTTCAAATTAGGGAAAAACAAGAAGTTTGTGAGAATTTTTAAAGCATTTGAACTAGAGGGGAAGAATTACATACCATCAAATCAAAAGATAAAACATTTTTGAGTAGATAGAGATTTGAAAAATTAGGGCAACATGGTGCAAGCTCAAAAATGGCACCAACAGAGATCATGCTTGATATGGATAAATCTTTTTGTTCTTAAGATCATCGGACTAGAATGGAATGGCTTCCTTGAATCCATTTTCACTTCTTGTAGGTGAGTTGTAATCTATTTTAAAATTTGCAAACTTTTCTCTTTATCTCGACTCATCCTTGGATCAACTTTAGTGATCCAAAGAATGTTTTAAACCTTATCAATTGAATGAATGGTAACTTGACATTCCATAATTGAGGGACATGGTGGACTGAAAATTGTTATTAAAATTTCTTTAATCTTGTGTGAACGTGTTTCTATTCAGTTATATGTTGTGCTTAGGTCCTTGAAGATCGATCTTGGTAGTACATTGCTAACGTAAAAGAAATACAGCCCGCTCATGACATAGGAAGGATTCGAAATCCTAAAACTAAAGGATTATCCTATAGAATCCTAAGCTGGGTAAGAATATTCACTACCTAGCTATGCTACTTAATTGAATTTTTATTCTAATCTAAGCCTTGTGCTAAGGGAATATGGAAAGGTTGCTAGGCTATCTAAATTAACCTAAAACCTAATGTTATATGGTTATGAGATGATCTAACCTAATGTTGGAATTACCTAAGGTAATGTGTTAAGGCCTAAGGTAATTATTCCTAAACTAACCTAAGTTTAAGGATCTATCCTAAGCTATTTTAATGGGAACCTAAAAGGGTCGCATACCTCTAAGGTGATGGTTCCAATGGCATTGAATTATTGATAAGGTTCTTAAAGGCATTACGTACTACCAGTTTTGGCAGGGGCTAGTTGATTTAGTGGAGGCTTATGTGGAAGATCCACTAAAGATGGAGTTGCATGTTAAATGGGAATTGGCATTCACCAGATTTGGGAGGCGGTGGCAAGGAGAGTTGAGCGGGAAAATTGGAATTAATGAAATTAATTGGCCTCGGGTTTTGTTCACAAACTATCTAGGAAACTTGGAAGGTGGGTTTGTGGGAGGTTGTTGGTTTTTGCATGCTTTTCAGATTTTTCTCTGCATGGAGCAAACTAGTTCTTTGAACTAGCAATTCGACTTTCACTTCATTGTTATTTTTAACTCACCTGGTCTATTTTTGATCATGGGAAGGTATATGAGGCATTCTGAGGAAAGTTGTTGGTTGGTTGATCTTTCGTGGAGGAGAAAAGGAGTTGGAATCTCATTTGGAAGTCTCCTTTGATTTGGCAGAAGTGCTATCAGGCATGATAGGCTCTAACCATTAAGATCTCTTGCTTTCTTCTAAATGTTTCATTAAAATGACTCTGCTCTTATGAGATTCTTGACTTGCATGTTTTATCTGGTTATTTGCTTGTTGGGTTTTGTAATCTTTGGAAATTTGGGTATGAATCCATGGCAAATTGATGATAAGTGTTTGAAACTTTCTTGGTATGTGCTAATTAGCAAGACATGCATGAGAAACTTGTTACTGTAACTTTGCTTGTCATTTCTTGAACTAGTATATGAAGAAGTTGTGTTTTCAACTGACCTTCATCATTGTTTATTTGGTTCTAAGTTTTGGGAACCTTGAATCATCTGATCTTTCTGTGGAGCTCGTCTTTGTTTGAGCTAAAGCTTGTAGTTGAGCTCATATTTTGTTTGAGATAGAGCCTGTATTCAGTTTGTGTTTTGTTTGAGCTTGAGCTTGTATTGAGTTAGTGTTTTGTTTGAGCTTGTATTCAAGTTCGTGTGTAGTTAAGCTTGATTTGGGGTTAGTGTTTTGTTAAGAATTTGGGTTGGAGGTTCTTGTCACTCTTAAATAGTGTTTGGATTCTGAGTAATCTTGGATTGTTGTTTAAGTCCATACGTACCTCTATACTCATGTTTATTCTTGTGTTATTCTAGACTGTTAATGGAAGTTCGTAATTTACATAGTAATAGTATTTTTTTATTAGTTTTGAACTCTAGTAGGAGCTCATGTTTCGAGCTGGTATGAGCTTTCTTTGTTTGATATACAAACTGGAATGGGAATTGTGGTTTCCCTGAACCTGCGAATATCTACTTGAATAGTTCTAAACTCCTCTATGAGAAACTTGTGTTTCATTTTGAGTTGGAAATAGGGTTTCTTGTTTACACTTTAAACTGGTTAAGGTTGTCATGTTATATTCTAACTTGTATCATAATATTTGTATATATCTATGCTCAAGTTTGAGACTTTGTGATTCGCACTGTACATGTAATTTAATACATAGTGTTTGAATTTTTAGTTGAACGACATGTTAGCTCTATTCGGTATTTGTGAGTTGGTTTTAAATTTCATTCTAGTTGGAAGCTTATAACTCCTTTAATGCAAACCACTTACTCCAGGTAATTTTGGGTAAGTAGTATGACTGAGCTATTTGAATATCTCTTAGAGATTTAACTGGAAATGTTTTCATTTAATAGTAGGATTTGGAATTCTTTTAAAATGAGTTTGTACCTATGCTTAGAAATATTAGTGGAGGTAGAATACTTAAATCTGTTTAGCCTAATTTTGTTTTATAGTTCTAAAGGAATTATGAATCACCTACATGTTTAAGTACAATGTTGTGGAGGCATGTAAAGGAAATTCAGTTTCGAGTTCAAGGATACTCTGAAATGGTTTAGTTTAAAGGTTTTGAGTTTTCTAATCTTGTTGAGATTCTTGACTTGCATGTTTTATCTGGTTATTTGCTTGTTGGGTTTTGTAATCTTTGGAAATTTGGGTATGAATCCATGGAAAATTGATAATAAGTGTTTGAAATTTTCGTGGTATGTTCTAATTAGCAAGACATGCATGAGAAACTGTTATTCTTTGTAACTTTCTTGTCATTTCTTGAACCATTATACGAAGAAGTTGTGTTTTCAACTAACCTTCATCATTGTTTATTTGGTTCGAGTTTTGGGAACTTGAATCCTATCTGATCTTTCTGTGGAGCTCATCTTTGTTTGAGCTAAAGCTTGTAGTTGAGCTCATCTTTTATTTGAGCTAGAGCCTATATTCGGGTTCGTGTTTTGTTTCATCTTGAGCTGGTGTTTTTTTGAGCTTGTATTCAAGTTCGTGTGTAATTAAGCTTGATTCGGGGATAGTGTTTTGTTAAGAATTTAGGTTGGAGGTTCTTATCACTCTGAAACAGTGTTTGGATTCTGAGTAATCTTGGACTATTGTTTAAGTCCATATGTACCTCTGTACTCATGTTTATTCTTGTGTTATTCTAGACTGTTAATGGAAGTTTGTAATTTACATAGTAATAGTATTTTTTTGATTAGTTTTGAACTCTGGTAGGAGCTCGTGTTTCGAGCTGTTATGAGCTTTCTTTATTTGATATACAAACTAGAATGGGAATTGTGGTTGCCTGAACCTATGAATATCTACTTGAATAGTTCTGAACTCCTCTATGAGAAACTTGTGTTTCATTTTGAGTTGGAAATAGGGTTTCTTGTTTACGCTATAAACTAGTTAAGGTTGTCGTGTTATATTCTAACTTGTATCATAATATTTGTATATATATATGTGCTCATGTTTGAGACTTTGTGATTCGGCATTGTACATGTAATTTGATACATAGTGTTTGAATTTTTAGTTGAACGACGTGTTAGCTCTATTCTGGTATTTGTGAGTTGGTTTTAAATTGTATTCTAGTTGGAAGCTTATAACTCCTTTAATGCAAACCGCTTACTCTAGGTAATTCTGGGTAAGTAGTATGACTAAGTTGTTTGAATATCTCTTAGAGATTTAACTAGAAACATTTTTGTTTGATAGTAGGATTTGGAATTATTTTAAAATGAGTTTGCACCTGTGCTTAGAAATAGTAGTGGAGGTAGAATACTTAAATTTGTTTAGTCTGATTTTGTTTTATAGTTCTAAAAGAATTATGAATCACCTATGTTTAAGTACAATGTTGTGGAGGCATGTAAAGGAACTTCAGTTTCAAGTTCAAGGATACTCCTGAACTGGTTTAGTTTAAAGGTTTTGGGTTTTCTAATCTTGTTGGGATCAATAAGTTAATGCTTGAGTCTTTTAAAAGAAGAAGGAAATTGGGAACCCTTAGGGATAGGGTGTTGTTTTAGAACTTTACTGAGTGTTGTTCTGAACTGAAATTGGAACTCATACTTGTAATGATAAGGATTATAAGGGGAACTTGCAGTACATTTCTTGCAATGAGTTGGTTTTGTTCTCTCATTTGGGAACTAGTGTATGAGCTTATTGTTTGGATTAGAGATGGGAATTTGTTGTTAAGTTTAGAGAATAAATTAAAAATTGAGTCAAATTCTGATAAGATTCCCTTTCTAACTTGTAGGGATTAGTTCATTTGATTGAACCCTTTTGTTATTAGTTCTCTTGCAAGATGGAGATTTATTATACCTGTTTAGCCTTCCTTGTTCATATCATTTGTTAAAGTGATGAAGGAAGAGATTTGATGTTTTAGTTTTGTTGAACAGAAAATACAATCTTGTTGTAAGACTGTTAAAATTCTATATTCCTTCTTAGATTGATATGGGATTCTATTCTTTAAAAATCTAAAATGTTGCATTTAAAGGTAGTTGTCCTTTAAACGAAACAGTTAAATTCATGTTATGAACTTGTATCTATTTTTTGATATTTTTGTGTTGAGCATAGTTTGGAATGGATATCCTTCTTCCTTGCTTAGGAGCTAGATGTATCATCTCAATGTGAACTATGTTGTAAACCCTTTCTTTGTTGTTTAAAGGTAATTGTTAGGATCAATTAAACTTTAATTTTGTAAGGCAGATGTTGTGGATTATATTATGTTCTTCTCTTAGAAGTGAATTCAAATTGGTTAATGTACTTATTTTCCATTTGCTATTACTTATACTGATATTTATGATGTATTAATTATCTCATTAAAGCAGAGTTTTTTTAATGGAACAATTAGTGGAATGCACTTCATTTTAAGGCTTAGTGCTTATCATGCTTAGTTCATTGAACTGACCCATGCTAGAAATTTTTGCAAATGGACTTCGTAAGTGATAAAAGAAGGCAAAACTTATATGATGCATTGGCTGATTTAAATATGATTCCTTGTGAAGAATTCTGATTCGTTCTTGAGATTGTATTGAAAAGAAAATTAGTATTCTTTTAGAATGAAGGTGGTTGTTATGCAGTATGCCTAAAATGCATAAGGCTTGTAAATGTATAAGTTATAAAGATGAATTGAAAGATGAGAATTTACTTGTATTGGTTATGTAAATTATCTTGTACTTGTATAAAAAAGATGGATTTCTATCTTGTTGATATTCTTCATATTATTTTTATGCTTAATTGGTTATCCTTTGATAAGTTGGATAAAGGGATTTAGTTCAATTTCCCTAATTAAGATGCAGCTTGTTAAGTTGTAGAATATGATGTTCTTTATCTAAACTATATAATATAGTAATGTAATGTGTGTTGAACATACATTAAGAAATATGGATATTGGGTAGGATATACCCTAACACTTAAACACATAGATAAAGACTCCTCTTTCTTAATTTCATATAAACCAAAAAGGTATGGAAATATGATTGCAATTTATTAGACTTCATTTTTTATGAAGTCTACTTTAAATTGGATATACTCAAACGTTGAACCTATCTAAAAAAACTTTTGTACTTTTTAAATGAAACTTGATAATGTTGTTGGTTGCGGTTAATTGGCAGTGTAACTGAGAGATCTAACATTAAAAAAAACCGTAAGTATAAACAAAGTTATTCATGGACTAAATGAAGAAAATTTAGGAAAGAACTTATTGAGCGTTGGATTAGGGTTTGGCAGGGTTGCTTGTAATCAAGAAATAATTCAGACTAACAATGTATTAACAATCTCCTTGGGGGTATGTACATCTCGATGAGGTAGTTTCTAGAGGATGTTGGTACACACCAACTATAGGGTTGTACTTTCGAGAAGGCTTGGTTCTTATCGAGAATATAATATTGTAGTTGACATGTGGCATCACCTTTCGCATTGATCATCTAGATCTACACACAATAGGAACTCGGACTTGAACTTAGTTTCTCTCTAGGTCTGGATAGGAGCATATTTAGGATATGAATTAGCTTCTAATGGCTCAGGGTACGTTGGCACATCCGGTCAACTTAGGTCAACCGAGTATGCCCATTTACCCTAAGCCATTATGAGCATCTTCCTATAATAGGTTATGTTCCTATCTAGGGCTAGGGTTAAACCTAGAACAAGTGGACTGATGGTAGTTAGTAAAGACCAATCATGATAATAAAGGAGTGAGGTGAAGGATGTATTCCAATATGACGAGTATGTCATCTAGGAATAGTGACATACACAAGTATGTTGTAAATATTTGGCCAAAGTATCGCAAGCTGCTGGTTATGTTGTCCTATGTCACCAAGTTTAAAACAACGTGATATCAGATGAATATTGGTAGCATATATTCATATATGTTCTTTAAACAAATCACTCAGTACTCAAGTGTAGGGTAGGAAGACAAATTATACGAAGTATACAATATGTATTCAATACATAAGATAACATAAATAGATCGGTAGCTTACTAAGTTATGGAATGAATAGATCGGTGAATCACCAAGTCATTACAATTGCATATGTTTATCCATTGAATTTGATTGGAATGGAATGTTTGTTCTAAATAATGCTTTATTTAGAACAGTTAACACTATTTAAAAAAAAAAATCCCTTATTTCTAAAGTCTTAAAATGGGAATGTTACATACCGAGAGGGTCAACTTTGGATATATGAGCTTGGTTTTATTATTTAGGAGATAATGGCGAATTTTTTGAAATGTGAAGACAACCACCAAGCGGTGCCTTTTCTATTTAGGGATAATTCAACTCATATGTGATCAAGGTGTAGCTAAGATAGTAAACTACTCTCTCTTTATGGGCTAAGTCATATCGGGCAAGTAACGCACCAATAGAAAACTGGGTAAAGAGAAATGTATAAGAGGAGAGGTTCATCGGGGGTAGGTGGAATTAGTACAGGTGGGCTGGAAAATTACTATTTGAGTACCGTGAAGGATTTTTGATGCAAGTCGGGTCCCTAATTGAATGTGACATCTTTCTTGAGCAAGTGAGTAAAGGGGTGGCACTTATCCATAAGTTGTGAGATAAAGTGATGGATTGCCTAAATCTTTCCTTGTAGACTCCTTAGCTATTTGAGAGTGGTAGTTGGTGGCATTTTTGTGATAGTCGTAACCTTTACAGGATCCACTTCAATCCCTCTTTGTGAGACAATGAACCCTAGGAGTTTTCCTAATAAAACACCGAAGACACATTTCTTAGGGTTCAAATGAACCTTATAGTCTCTTAGACACTAAAAGATATGCCTCAACACTTCAGGGTGTTCTTTTCTACTTTTGGATTTTTCTAGGATATCATCAACATAATCCTCCATGATGTCACTTATCATATCATGGAAAATAAATATCATGGCCCACTGATAAGTAGCCCCAGTGTTCTTAAGCCCAAAGGGCATGACTTTGTAGAAAAATGTTCCCAAGGGGTGATGAATGTTTTCTTATGTTGATCTTCTTCTACAATTCGTATCTGTTTATAACCTGAAAAACCATCCATTAATGACAACATTTCATAGCCAATAGTTGAATCAACTATCATGTTGATGTTAGGTAGGGGAAAATCATCTTTTGGGCATGCTTTTTGATGTCATGGTAATTCGTGCGAGATCCTTATGCCAACAGTTTTTCTATCTTGGGACTATATTAGAGATCCATTCGAATAGTCAATAGGTTTAATGAAATCCACAAACTAACAAATTTTCTAATTCTTCTTTGAACAAGAGCGCCACTTTAGGATGCATCTTTCTCAACTTTTTTTTTTATTTTTGAGCATCTGGGTGCACAACAAGGTTGTGCATAACTAGCTCAAGGTCCAAACTAGGCATATATTCATATGTCCACATGAATATGTCCATGTATTCTTTTAAGAGCTCTACGAAAGTATTTTGTTCTTGAGCTCAAAGTGAAGCTCCTAACTTGACTATTCTAGGTTGCTCCTTTAAGCCAATGTTGACATTGATCGTTTCCTCAATAAGCATTTTAGCAGCATCTTCCATCCATGTAGGATCAGGGGGAAGAGTAAGATCGACCTTCTGTGGTAATTCATGATCATATTTGAATGGATAAATCACTTCATCTTTAGACTCTTCATTCTATTTTTCTATGAGTTTATCAAAGAGTTTGTCACTATGGGATTTCCGTTGAGCCTTCTTGCTTGGTTTCTTAGAAGTGGGTGTAATTTTATTTACAACCTTTTTATTCAACTATCCGCACATCTCTGCTTCTTCCCTGAAGTAGGCACAAGCATCTAGTTGAATCTTAAATCCTTTCTTGTGGTCTCCAGCTGGAATAAAGTCCCTGAGTCCCATGAACTCTACAAATGCCTCATCATTTTCAAATAAATCTAGGGGCACGTGAAGTTGTTGATCCCAATCTATAAGTTCAAGATATATAAGGGCTACTAGATATTTATCTAGGGGATGGATTCAGATAAGGTAAGGACCAACGAATCTGGGAATAGGTTCATGGAGGCAAGATCTTCATAAAGGCTACATTGGGAATCTACGTCACTATTAGAATGAGATGAAACATCCTCACGTTTAGAAGAGGTGGCATCATTCTCAAAAGGTAGAGCATCATGGGGCCTTTTTCCAAGGCCATGTTTATCAATTTTAAAACGAGGGATAGGGATAGGCTCCAGATGGCCATGTGTATTAACACCACATCTAAACCCGATATAGCCCATGACAAACATCATGTGAGGACCGTTGATGTACTGAGGCACTTGATTGCATGAAGCCATGGTGCCTTCTAGTACTCTACTAGCAGGATCTTCTAACATTTTCTCCTCAGATAGGAGACCACTATGGACAAATTTTTCCAATGGTTTAGTACATTTCTCACAGTGTTATTGAACCGAAAAAAGGCTTACCCTTTGTCACGGGGATACTGATAAGTCTGATATCAACAGAGCTTGCTCAAGAGTGAATGGCTTACTTGGGCCATATTTTGCTGATGGTTCCTCCCATGAAGCAAATGGATTGACCAATGAGGGAAAATCTTGATTGAAAGGCATGAAGGACTCGAATCTATTCAGCTTTTTTAAAGCCTCTATCTTTAGAGGGAAAACAACATCTACAAAATGGCATTCATAAGAAAGCATGAGAAAAAGCGTGTAATGCCTTACAATGTGTGAAACATTCCAGGTCACCCAAAATGGTAACTACCTTCCTTCATGACATAACTTGATGCGTTGATGAAATGTTGATGGAATAGCTTGCATGGCATGGATCCATGGGCGTCCCAAGAGTATGTTGTATGGAAGGTCCAAGTCAAGGACATGAAACATTGTGTCGTGACATGTTGGTCCTACCTCCATGGGGACCACTATAGTCCCTACTGACTCTCTTTCTTCATTGTCATATGTTGTGATTGTGATAGTTTTAGCACCCAACTCTGCTTTTCGAATGGCCTAGTTGTTTTACCGATTCAAGGTGTAATATTTCAAACCAAATCCCCATCTACAAGTACTCTTTTGATTTTACGATGGGTAACCACCACTTTGAGATACAATGGAAAGTTATGCTCTAGGTTGTTATGCGGGATTGTAGTATGATTAAAAGTAATATGATCATTGGTGTCTAAGCATGCAATCATGGCTTGAAGGTTCGTGGGATCTACTGTGGAAACCCCTAAATTTTACAAATTTTTGTACAGTATGTTCTTATGGGCATTAGAGATCTTGAGGAGATCAAGAATAGATATCTTAGCAGCATTTTCTCTAACTTCTCTACTAAGTTATACCGAATTTCCGAGAGGTAACCATAGGATCCGGTATGATTAAGCAAGCACTTCTTTCCCGATTTCGCATAGCTCTTTTCTAAAATCTGAATGGTGTTGATTTGTTCATTAGATGAGTTAATACATCCAATGAGGGAATCATAAGGACTATCATTTGTAGGGTACACATAGGTAGCAGTCCTATAGTCATTGGAAGTTTTCCTTGATTTGTTTTCTTTTTCTTTTATCTACATGGTCGGGGAAAAGGTTCCTTGTAAATACCCATTTTTCATTTGAACTTTTACCGGTCTGGGGGAGACTCCACAATCTTCCCTTCCTCTATGAAGTCTTGGATATAATGGCATAATCTCAAACATCTATCCATTTTGTTTCCTTTACACGAGTGGAAGTCACAATATTCATGATCTTTAAACCAAACCGGTTTTGGAGCATCTTCCAAATATGGCACCATTGTAGTTGGATACGCTACCCTTTTTGTACCATCTAATTTTTTAGGATGGTAGATAAATATTCTGTCAAGGATGTGAACATATGTTTTGTAGGAACTTTGGGACAAGGCCCTTGTGAAAGATTTAAGAGTGGACCTATCTCGTATGGCTTGGACTCTCTTGGAGTTTGTAATGCCATCACCTACAACATTTTTGTTCTTATTAAATAATTTAGGTTTGTCTGTGGATTTGACTTCATGTTTGTTTTTAGTAACAGGTGTTTAAGCATGACCTTGGCAATGAGCGCTTTCTCAATTTGATTTCCTTTCTCTATGACTTCTTGAAGTTTGAGCCACAATGCATTTACAAGTGAAAGGCTATTTCGGGTTCAAGTTAGGAATGAATATGCTCACTAACTTTTTTTTTGGTAAGGCACAAGGAAAGTGACTAGCTAACCCATACCATCGTTGTAAAAATCCTGCAGATGTCTCATTGGGTTTTTTTTTTTGTTACATAGATCATTCATTGTGATGTCACTCTCCATATTCTAGGAGTAATTCCTTACAAATTTATCTACTAATGTGGGCCACATTATAATGGAGCCCTTTGATATGCTATAAAACCATTCCAATCCCATGGCTCCTAGGGTGTGAGGAAAATTCATATTAAGAAATTATCACTAAATGCAACCTCTTGGCAAGCCATGTAAAAGTATTTTATATGATCACGAGGATCACTTTTACACTTATACTTATCAAAATTGGGAATAGTAAAGTGTTTTAGGAAAGGTTTTTGTAACATGTCCTTATCAAAGGGGTAAGGACATAGTTCTTCATACAAATATTTTCTATTTTGGCCTACATTTCCCTATTGTAATGTAGTGAGCATACCTTTCATAGATTTCAATTCATCCTGAATGAGTTGCTCTTTAATAGGTGATATTGACCTTTGAGCCTAAGTTACCTTAAAGGTATATTCTGTATGTGGATCAAATTGAAACTCGTTAAGTTTGTTTTTGTCTTTGTCTTTGCACATGTTTCTTATTGAAGAGCCTAGGTTTGCTAGTTTTTGACTCAACTTCAAGATTTGTTTTTGGAGGATCTCCTCCTCAACTAGGGGGTCCTCTTCTTCATCAAATTTCGGAGGAGGGGAAGCTTTCTGCTCAATTTTTACTTTACGTGAAGCCTAAAAGTGAGGTTTACATGATGGTTCACCTTTTCCAGCAACCTTATGTTGCCCAAAAGTGGAAGTGCACCCCACATCAAAAGGATTATTTGTGTCTAAGATGAATCTTTTCTCTCCTAAGTTAGGGTTAACAACCTTTGTTTCTTCTTCATGCTCATGTGGAAGTTTATCTCCTAATTCCAAGACTCTTGTGAGTACTTGATCTTTGTTATAATATAGGAGTTCATCAAATCTACTTAGATCTAACTTTTTTGTTCTCCGAAGAGTTTGACTCTTCTCCACTATGATCAATTAATGTCTCTGTATCTTTGACTTGAGAGAAGATCAATCCTAAATTATGACCATTGAATGGAAAGGTGTCAAAATGGTTTTCTCCCATATCCTACTCATTTGATTTGGCTGCCATTTTTATGATTTTAGGCATCACTAGCGAACATTTGCATGTAGCTAGCGTAACCCCCAAGTGTAGGGTTTTTTGCAAGCCATTCAAGGTGATGTTGGAATTATACTATAGTGTATCCTAGATGTAGTTTTATGCAATCATATTTATCAAGGAACATTCATATGCACACCTAATGTAATGACCACTCAATTTTTTGTTACCAAGCCTATGCCCTAAAATAGATAGTGAAAATGATGTATCAATATGTAAGTCAAGTTAGAACCCCAACAAGGTCTAAGCATTGATGTGATGTCATCACAGTCCCTCGACAAGGTATACTTAAAACTAGTTTGAATGTTGATGAAAGCCAAACCTTCTGAAAAATGGAAGTCACAAATAGATATAGTGTAATAACGTCACTATGATACATTAACCAAGTAAGCAAGGTGTTAGTACCATGATAACTTTATTATGATATATATAAGGTGTTATCAACACTTTTCAAGAAGACTCATATGACGTTGAACTGAAACCAAGTAATAATTATAACAAAGAGTTTTTAATCATGTGAGCAAAGTGTAACCACACAATAAGGGACTTATACCATCTCCTCACAAAATGATAATATGATGTAAGCACGGCATTCTACATCTAGCATGCAAACAAAACTATCAACTCAGGAAGAGAAAAAAGATGAATTGAACACATAGTGGTGAAGATGATCTTGAAATCAAGATGGAAGGAATTTTATCAAAGATACAAAAAGTGTACCCGCACACTTTAGACATTTAGAAATCCAGTGGTAAACATGGATGGGCATAAATGGACAAAAAAATGACAAGTACTATCTCCGATAAAAACGTGCGATGTATGCACCTTTCTCACCACGAACAATGGGTGATGAGAACGAAAGGGTATTGGTCAAAAGATGAAAAAAAACTAAGTGCCACTTAGGTATAGCTTTGCCTCATCTGAAGAAAAGAATAAGACTAAGAAAAAAGTGAGATGTAGTTTAGCTTCATGATAAAGACACTCAGATCAAACTCACAAGGGTTCTTTGACTTGTTTGACAAACAAGGTTTGATTCCATATGAGTTGTCACTTCATGATGTCTTGATGCAACAAGGACTAGTAAAGTGGGCTTCAAGACAAAATGGCTTTCCTAATAAGTTATCTCAACTAGGTGTCACAAAGTTATCCATGAGTGGGGTGATTTACCCAAAAAGTCACAATGACTAGTTTGGGAGTATCTCAGCTTTTCCCCCTTCAAGCACACGGTGGGCAATAAATTCATCCATCGTGTACTTTTAATAGGTTCATAATAAGGAAAACTTGTAACTCTATCTCACAAGGAAAACTAATCAAGTGGGTAAGCGGAGTGCTTCCTGTTTCATCCACAAGGTTACATAGTAGTGGACTACTTTAGGGTTCCTGGAACCACCCCCATTGTTATAGCTTAAGGAGTTATGCCAAAGGGGTTATGTTCGATGGAGTAGATAGGGACGTACCCTTTTCCGAAACCTACAATACGATGTTTTGAATATGGTGTGTTTTTTATCTTGTTTATCTTAATGTGGTTTCAAGTAGCACACCATTTGGCAACTGTAAGAACACATGTATTAGAAGGTTTGTGTTTTGTTTTTGACACCTTTCTTTGACAAGCAATAGGTCCTATAGATAACAAGTGTTTAGTAATTTTCCAATTCATAGGTTGATTTTTAAGAAAGAGAGTTTTTCACTTTTCTTTTGATTCCTAAGATCTCCAAAAGGCATGAAGGAAGAGCATACACAACGTGAAAAATTCTACTGAAATCACATGAAAGTTTTACTTCAACCTATATAAAACAAGAGTTTTTGAACAATTTATATGAGTTTTGTATAAGTGTTTCGATCTCCAAGATAGACTTGAAAGACGCAAAGAGAGAGCATGCGCACTTCTACAAAGCTAATTCTAAGACAAGAACAAAACACTTTTAGTCTATGCAAACTGAAATGTTTAAGAAAGAACCCTATTTTTGAATTGTTAGTTCTAAAAACCTACAGTAATGGATCAGAAGAAAATATTTTGCAGACTATAAAAATTTTCAATTTTTAATACGACACCTATGCACCTATACTGACACCAGCGCTCTCCAACCGACAGATACGCGCCCCACTTAACAAATACACCTATAGTCAAAAATTAATGAAACCTAATGCTGTAAACATAGACACTCACAATATGACAGAGACGTGCCTATATTGACATGGACACTCAGGTTCTGACGTGTACGTGCTCAAACCTGAAACAAGAAACTATAAAAAAATTTACACAGTCAGACCATTTACACTGCGCGGCCAAAAGAGGTGGACACACACCCAAGATGACGGAGACATGTGCACATCTTTGTAGAGAGAAAATTTACAATTGATGAGTACCTCAGGATAGGTACACACTGATCCAATGGGTATGTTGGGGTTTCAACGTGTAGGCACCCCTTATTGAAACCTATGCGCACCCTTTGAAAAACCTGCAAAAAACATAGATTTTCAAATTTTTCAAGAGAAAATAGATTAGTTGTTAGTCAAAGTGTCCTATTTCTATATCAAACCCACAAAATGTATATAAATGAAGGTAATTTATCTAGGATTAGAAATAAAAATGAGGAAATAACAAGTTATTTGAGAAAAAAACTTGAAAATGAACTTTAAAAAACCTAAAAGACCTCCATTAATGGAGGATAGACATAAGTGTCCCATCGGGCATGCCAAATGTGTTCAATTAAAAGTTGTAAAATCCATGGATTTGGGGTAAGAATCTATAAAGAAACCCCAAAGGATTTTAACAATCGATCAATGGACCATGTGATAAGAAATGAGCAAGGTTCTCTTCTTTGCATACATTAATTTGAAATAAACATACAAACTAAGAAAATGAAGTTAATCTCTATTCTTTGAAAGCTTGAAATAATGAACCTAAGAGGATCTAAGCATTCAATTTATGTGTTAATAGAAAGAGATCTCCCCATTAATGACTTAAAGGCCAATGGATCTTCCCTTTTACTCCATGTTAATGCTATGAAATACAAGATTAAATGCTTTTAGCTCAAATGGAAGAAGATGAAATATAAACTAAAGCCTAAACAAATTGTTATAATCTATCTAGGAAGAAGAGAGCTTAGGAAGGAAAAGGAGATTTGGAAGAAAAGGGATATTTGGGTGCATGTGGGACAAAGGCTAAAGTCCAAAAAGCACTTTTAGCAAGTCAAAGTGTGATTTGACTATGTTTAGGTATTTACCTAGGTTAGACTAATTAATCTCTCTTAGAGAGTAATTAGGGTTTTGGAAGGGTTCTGAAGGGCTTAATCAATCCAACAAAGTGGATTGATCTTCCGAGGAGCTAATAGAAGCAAGCTAGAAGAGAATAAGAAGCTAATGTAGTTAGAACGAGGTTATAACCACCTGTTTAAATGGTTTACAAGAGAAAAAATGACCAAAAGGGTGTCGTAAGAAGGGAGTTAGATAGGTTTAATTGGCGGTGTGCCGTCAATTTGCAAAGGGAAGAAATGCTAGTGCATCATTAGAAATAATAGTGTATTGATAAAACTACATGTGTCTATAATAGCCATCAACCTGATGTTGAAAAAATCATAAAATGTTCACCAATTGGTAAACAGGTTGAAAAATATAGAAATTACAAATATTAGAATTGTGTAGGCATTTAAATATTAAGGTATTCACGGGGTTTGAAGTTATATGATGGGTATAAAAATGTAGCAATGCTTTAAAAAATAGAAGGTTTATGGTCTAGTGCTTGTTAAAGTTAATGTTTCTAGAAAAATTCATACAACTTATTTGGATTTTCATGTCCCCTATTAAATTTGTAAGTCATTCACTACCCAAGTATCTATATGATTAGGAATTTCTTGTAAGAAACTTGAAGCCCTTTGATATTAACAAGCTAGGATTGATGGATCCATTAACTCCTGAAAATCATTATTGTTTGTCTATATCTCTATATGGATTCCATGTCTTGGCAAGTGGGGAGAATAAGAAGAGCATATTGAAAAGTTAGATAATGATGCTAAGTTGATATCAAGTGAACAAATGCATTCAGAAGATGTAGCTTGAAGGGAAAGACAAAGAGATTCAATTGTGTCTAATATTTATTATGTAATATTGATTGTAGTGGAAAAATATGGAACCATGAAAAAAGATAAAAATTTCAAGAAATTTGCACTATATTTATCTCTTATAAATGATAATTTGAAATAGGTTCATAACATTTCTCAAAAAATAAACAATGGTAATTATACTTCTATTCGTGATGTTAAATATCTTGAAGAAATGCCTTACAATGTGGACTCATGCAATGGATCATTGGTGGAAGGGAGTGTTGGCTAGCTACACTCACAGGATATGCCATTTCTACATACTTTTTCTAGAATTTGCTAAGTTCGAGTTTCGAGGGAGCCCAAAGGATCATTTATGCGTGTTATTCCTTTTGTGATGAAGATCTTGATCGTTACTTTGAGTTTAGAGGGATTTCCAATGGCTGGCTAAACCCTTCTAAGATCTTGGTGAGGAAGCTAGTGTGGATTAGGATGGCGAAATTGTGGACCGAGAAATAAAGGGATGAGAGGGAATTAAGTACGGTGAAGCACGTGGAAGGGAGATTGCTAGAAAATGTGAGGTTGTAAGTGTGATGGATCTATGGAGGAAGACATTGCGGGAAGGAGTTAAGGTTCACGTAGAGGACGTGGAACCTGTGCGGCACTGTGCTTTACCCCATTTGGAAAGTGTAGGAGATAGACCCCTTCGGCTTCTAATGAGGGTTCATCATGTGGAGAAAGAAGATTCATTGGTGCACATCTAAACCCACCTAATGAATGGACCTTGGCGCTTGGTTTTCCATATCAAGAGAGGAGTTTTTTTAACCCATTTTTTCTCAGTGGAAGTGACCGATTTGCACCACGTATATATAATTTTACAATTGGGACTTTTATGGCTGCACATACCATTTTAGTGTTCAGAGGAATTTTTGGGCAAGGGGAAAATACACAAGGTTTGGGAAATGCATCGGGGAGTGGCATGGGACACACATCTAGCAATGGAACGATCTCGCAGACTATTGGTGCAAAGTTCAAGTGGGATGTTGGAGACATTATGCGCGACCACTTCAGGCCCATTACTATCCATAGGAGGGTTTAAAGGTGGGCTGGTAGATAGGACATGCACGGGGCACCTGGTGGATCTAGTGGATCTAGTGGAGGGAACACCGAAGAAACACTAGAGGAAACCAAGGATCTGGATCAGGAGGATAGGGGCCTCAGCCACCTCCTCAGGTAATATTTGAAATTTCTTTACACTTTCCAAATTACCAAGGTATAGAGGATGTTACAGAGCATGTGCACAAGTGTGAGCTGTTATGGCATGTGAAGGTGATCAAAACCCTAGAATGATAGGCTAGTCAATTTGCAACAAAGTTACAAAGGTGTGCACATTTATGGTATAGGAAGTATGACCCCCATCGAGGCAGTGGTGGATTACACTACATTGAAAAAACCTTCCTATAAGAATTCCACATCCTTGAGTTTGATTAGAAGAGCATCAGTGCTCTAAAGGAGATTCAACAAGGAATGGCAGAGAGTGTGCGGGAGTATGATGCACGGTTTAAAAATCTCTTGTCAAAGTTTTCATATGAAATGCACCCTTCACAACATGCTCAATGGTTTATAGGAGGGTTGATAACACCATTTAGAATAGCATTATCACATAAGACATTCTGAGACCCACGTAAGGCGTTGGAAGCTGCTCTTCACGCTGAAGTTGTTGGAGCATTGACACAGTGTTAGTTATTTTCTAGAATCTCAAATCACTGCTATGGCTAAGCAGCTAGAAAATTTATCAGCAAACTTAGCCCATGACACTTGCAGTGGAATGTGGTATATAGACTATGAAGTCAAGGGGCATGCAAAGGATATATGCCCTCAAAAGTTAGTATGTGCTATAGTGATGGATGTGAAATTTGTCATGGGGACCATGATGCAAGTAGGTGCCCTCTACTACAACACGTAATCCATAAGAATGTATCTTGATATTATAAGATCTATACATCTACATCACATGAAACCAAATACTGTAGGTTGATTGATTAGATTCATGACGCTATTGATCTTGGTGTGTGCCAGACTAGCCTTGTAAGCAATTCAAAGGATGATGGCTGCTAGTATGAGGGGAGTGCAAATGGAATCACATGTGGAAAAGGTTTTCTTTGGAGGATTTCATGGTCATGGTAACTGCAGAGGAGGAATAAGTGAGTTCCCATGAGGAACCTATTTCAATTACGGATCTATAGAACACTACAAGTGCGAGTGCCCAAAGTTATTGCAGTGCTCGTGGTGCGGAAAGAAGCACAAGTATGAGGAGTTGCCCTGAGTTGTTTGAGCACATGAGCCAACAACACCAGAAAGACAAGGGTGTCATGATGGTGAGCATAAAGAATGCTAACACACAGTGGATGCCACGGGTAATGCATGAGTCAAGATTAGAACCTGTTTTGGTGACAACATGAGCAGAAGTAGCACATGCCAAGGAAATACCAAGGAAAGACCCTGGTTTCAAGGGAAGAAGTGGTACATGGGAAATACCTAGACCCTTCTCATCAGAAGGAGGTGTATCAAGAGAATATGGATTTCATTTAGAGTTTATAGGAGAAATAAAGTGGTTAAAGGAGCAATCCAAGTAGTAGGAGCGAGAGAAGGAATGTTGAGGCTCCACAGAAGGAACTAGATGAGGTCAAGGAAGTATGTAAAATGTTAAGGAAAAAGAATATTATTCCCTTACTAGGATAATGGCTACAAGAAAATATGCCACGCACCGGAGTGGATTGTGAAATGTAGGTGTTGCATGCAAACCTCCCTCCCCATAGCCTTGATTATGAAAATGAAATCACATTGAACGCATATGTGGATGGTTGGCTTCTAAGAAATATATTAATTGACATGGGAAAAGAATTCAATGTTCTTACACTGGATGCCTATGGTATATGGTAAACAAAACTAAGGCAATGCCCATTGGGGTATTAAAGGATGCACTAATTACCATTCATGGGGCCAAGTTTATGGACACTGAAAGTCTTGGTGCTTGCACGAGGAAGATAATTTTCAAGCATTGTTTGGGCACCCATAGTGCTATAAGAACAACATTGGCCCGACGTTCAAGAAAGGATATATTAGTTTCTAAAACAAGGACAAATGGTTCATCATCCCTACGATGGATGGGAAGTTGGTACCTTAAACTGAACCTTTTGGAGAAGAGGAACTTGATAGAATTTATGTGTGCTCCATCGACACCCATACATAATTCACCCTATAGAAGGAGTTATCCAATTTGAGGATGCCCAGTCTATGAATGATATCACACACATGACATGTGACAATTAGGCGCATGGGACCTATGAGTTAATTGGGTGATAGTTGAGGTGGTCTGTAACAAAAGTGACCAAGGCACACTCACTCGAGCATCTAGGAGGAAAGAAGTTACCAAGTTACTCTAGAGGGGCATACCCTAAAGTTTTCTTATGGGATATGGAAGCTCAATGGAAAAATGAGGAAAAATGAAGAGGGATGCTCAATTACATCCTACATGGGACTACAGAGCCTGGTGGGCTACACATCGGAAGAGCCTCATAGAGTGGCATGAGGTAAGAATTAAATTCTCTGTAAGGTTTTCTACAAGCAACATGCCCATAGTCATTCAAGACTACCATGGTAAAGAGACCACTTCATTCCATATCCAAACATGTGAGAAGGCCTAGATAGAAGTGCAGAAGCCTTACCACCATCATTATGGGTACATAAGTTGTATTCCACACTATAAGGTTGTACACATATGTGGTATATTCATTCAGAAACATGCCACTAGACTAGTAATTGGAAAGAATTGACAGTTGATCTCATTCAAGTGTTTGAGTATCGGAGTACAAAGCCATCAGTGGATAAGGCATTACAGGTTATCAAGTACCTTACAATAGGGGATAGTGCTATGGTGGAGGATAGAATACAAGAGTTGCTAGGAGAACCTAGCTTGGAGGCATGCTTTGAGGAAGAAGAATCAGAAGAGATACAACTTGAGCATGCGTGCATGGAAAAAGAAAAAGGGAATATGGTGTATGTAATTGATGGGGAGGAAGTGGAAAGCTTGGATGTTAACCATTCTGTAGGGACGTGTGAAGTAATAGATAGTGTTGATGAATGGGCACGCGCCTACCATGAGTGTTAAAGATAAAAAAGGTTAACATTGGTACAGAAGAGGAACCTAAGGAGGCCATCATCGGGGATTATTGGTCGAGAAGGTCTCTAAGATCATTGATCTATTACATGAGTTCCAGGATTTATTCCCTCATGGGTATCATGAACTCAAAGGAGTTCACCATTCCTTGGGGGAAATGAGGATCAAGTTGAAGGAGGGTGTGTGCCCGGTTCGTAAGAGGCCATATTGAATGAATCCTAATCTACATGTGAAGGTCAAGGAAGAAATAGATAAGATGATAGCATCAGGCATCATTGAATTTGTTGAAGAGTCAGAGTGGGTAAGTCTAATGGTCATTAGTATAAAAAAGGATGGAAGGATAAGGATCTATGTAGACTATAGGGAGTTGAATGTAGTTTTTGTCATCAATCCTTTTCTAACCCCCTTCATTGAAGAAATTTTGGAAGGAGTGGCCAGACGCAAAGTCTATTCCTTTACGGATGGATTTTCAGGGTACCACTAGGTTCGGATCACAAAGGAGGACCAAGAGAAGACAACTTTTACCACTGAGTGGGGAAGATTTTCCTATATGGTCATGCCCTTTGGGTTGAAAAACATGCTAGTAGTGTTCTCACGCATTGTGGTGCAAGCCTTTTTGAGAACTTCATCCATAAATTTTGTCAAGTCTATCTGGATGATTGGATAGTGTATGGGCTACTAAAGGACCATTGTGATAACTTAAGATTAATGTTTAAGAGATCTCTGAAGTTGAGAATATCCCTTAACATTAATAAATGTGTCTTCTTTACCCCATTTGGAACATTAGTCGGGCACATCATATGTAAGGAGGGCTTACTAGTAGATCCCGCCAAATTTATTGTCATTATGGGGTTGGGGAGCCTACTATCCAAAGTGTAGTATGTTGATTCCTTGGGCATACAGGGTATTACAGGAATTTCATCAAGGGATATGCAAGGATAGCCGCGCCCTTATAAGAGTTTCTTAAACACAAGATTTCCTTCCTTTGGGGAGGCGCAAAGTATAAGGCAATAATACTTTAAAGGATAAGCTTATCACCACTCCCATACTATGATTCCCTTCTTGGGATAACCCTTTCCATGTTCATGTTGATGCCTCAGGCACAACCATTGGAGCAGTATTGGCACAACCAGGTGAAGGGATTGTTGATCATCCCTTGTGTTTTGCCAATAGAAAGTTAACACTAGTAGAGAAAAATTACACAACTACTGAGCACAAAGCTTTATCCATGATCCACGCACTACATAAGTTTAGGAAGTATCTATTGAAAACACTATTTATATTCTACACGGACCACATAGCACTAAAATAATTACTCAATAAGCCTTTTTTCAAGGCGCATATGTTGGTGGGTCCTACTATTTCAAGAATTTGAGTTCATTGTGGTTGTGAAGTGAGGAAAGAGTAATTTTAGACCCGATCATCTATCTAGGATTGACTTAGGGAGGACGCGCAGAGAATTGAGGAGACAATGCTAGATGCACAACTATTTAGGTTATAGCACGTGCCCTCATATTTAGAGGACATTGTAATATTTCTTAAGATAGGTGTGGTGACAAAAGGAATAAATGCCTTGGAAAGAAAACAATTGGCCATACGTGTCATGCCTTACATGTTGATTAGCGAGAGATCTATACAAATTGGGCCATGATGAGGTTCTGCATTGATGCATTCTAGAACATGAGTGCATTGCAATTATGGAAGAATCACATGGTGGGATCGAAGGATGACACTATGCGGGAAATGCAACTGCATGGAAGATTTTATCATAGGGCTTTATTGGGAAACCATTTACCAATATTGTATTTAGTTTTTTAAGGCATGTGACCATTGCCATCACCTTGGAAAACCTGGAAAGAGAGATGAAATGCCCTTACGACCAATATCCAGAGCGAAACCATTTGAGAAATGGGCTATCAACTTTGTAGGGAAAATCTTTCCGTAGTGTAAAGGAATGGTTCACAAGTATGTCATCACTTGCACTAATTATTTTACATGGTGGGAAAAGGATTGTATAGCTACTATAGCCACCATATTTTTATGGGAAAATATAATCAATAGGTATGGATTCCCATTGAGTTTGACAAGTGATAGAGGTATGCACCTTCTCAATGAGATGGTCAAGATTATATTATCAAAATTTATGGTGTCCTATCACAATACTACCCCTATCACCTCAAACAAATAGAACTACGAGGCATTTAACAAAATACTTAGTCATGTGTTTACTAAGATCTATGATGTAGGTAAATAATATTGGGATAACAAAGTATCAACCTTTCTTTAGACATATAGGAAAACCTACAAGAAGTTAAATAATGCCACACCATTTTAATTGGTGTTTGGCATGGAGGTTTTCCTACTATTTAAATTCATGTTACCTTCCCTGCATATAGTGTGTGCGCATGAGGATTAGTTAATGAGCAAGCGCTAGAAGAAAGGATTGAAAAATTAATGTAGTTGGATGAAAGATGGTCACTTGCTAGGTGGAGCCAAAAGACTAAATAAGAAAAATAAAAATCATTTCATGATCATCACATCAAGAACAAGAAGTTTGAGGTTGGGAAAATGGTTTTTCTATATGATTCCAAGTTTTTGTGCCATCCGAGGAAGTTAAAAGTCCATTGGTTGGGCCCTTACATCATCTCGTACATCCTCGATCCAGTGCATGCGATTATAAGCATTGGATGGGATGAGATTGCAGGACACTTGATTTGGAGTAGGCTGAAGCCCTACTATAAATAAGTCTTCTTAGTGTTTGTAAATAAGGTAGTGTTTCCAGTTAGAATAGACTTTCCTTTCATTTTATTTTTTGTTTCCCTTTATCGTTGTTTGTTCCTTTATGTTGTTTTGTTTTCCACCATGTACACCTTGGTAACCAAATTACTTTTCTAAGGATGTGCATACACAGAGGACTACACATTTTTTTAGTGTGGGATGGAGTGATGTGAAGTATGGACCTGTAATATAAGTGTGCATTGGCAATAGAAGTTACGGTGAATGGCCTGGTTAAAGAACTAAAGGTGCATAAGGTTAATAGGTGTGTAGAGAAGAGATTGACATAAATGGTTGGTGTCATGAAATTCTTGAAGAAACCACATATAGGAAAAAATAAGAGTGCAGAACAACATGAGGTAGGTGAGGGAAAAAATAGGGAAAAGGACGGAAGAAGTGCCTTTGATGCTATGAATGTGCACGTAAGAGTCTTCAGTTGGGTTGTATTTTTGCACACCAGAAGGTTGTAAAAGGGTTTCCACGTAAGATGTGGTGCATGGGAAAAGGTTCTTAAGGCGGCTTAGTGGAAAAATCTATATTTAAGGTTAAAGTACGATGGTAGGTGAGAGAGCATTTAATGCTAGGAAAAGAGAAAAACTATAAATAAAAGGTTGAGCACTTAATTATTTTTATTGCGATTACGAAGGGAAGAAAGCTCTTACGAACTAGGGCATCCAAAGCACAATATTTGCAATGAAGGAATCATTTGAGATATCTGAAGTGCATGGCTAGGTAAATTCACAAACAAGTAGGAAATGAGTACATGGGCATGGATATTTTAAGTAAGAAAGCGTCGTCTTATGGAAGAGTTTTTCCAGTTAGGGTTTAGTGAGTAGGGCATAGAGTTCAAAGGATTTTTCCATGAAGATCAAGCTTGGGGCTGGATAGAGGGGTAAATTAGAGAAAGAGGGAGAAATTCTAATTACTAAAACTAGTTAGAAAGATGGCACCCAGAAAACCAACCATCTCACCAAAGAAACAAAAACAAAAGGGTAAGGGAAAACAAACAACAACCATCAAGAGCACAAATGAAGAATGGTATGCAGAGATGTAGTACCGGATAGGTTTTGTTGGGAAATGAATGGGAATCGTACCTAAGGAAGATAACAACAAGTGATTATAACCATCACACAACTACAACAGAGAAGGAGATGGCCTTGGAATTGGTGTGCCCAACCAACAGAGAAAGAGAAGAAGACATGCCCATTTATAACAACGAGGTAAAGGTTAAGTTGAGAAGATAGGGTTGCTAAAAATTTATGAATTACCCTACTTCAAAAACACGAGTGCCTCTACCAATGGCTAATGGTGCACATTCACGAAGACTACTTTTATTTCATGGGGCACAAGATGCATAACTCCCTAGTTAATTTCCAAGTTCACATGCCTTATCTGCAAAGGGGATAACATTGATGATGACCTAAGTAAAAAGGAGGCCATCAAGGAAACAATTGCTACATATGACTATAAGAAAGGATCACGATACTTTGACATCATTTGAGATCCCAAACCCCGTAATGAGGATGGTTGCACACTTGGTAACCAAGCTCAATGACCAAGAGAGATGGACTCAAGTGAACAAGGCATGGTTAAACATGTGCCGAAAAATATCTGAGGGGACCATCTACAACTTGTCTACTTTCATCATGGATGAAATCATCAATAGCGCACAAGAAGGTGAGAAGATACTATTTGGTAATGTCCTCCTCACAATTGTCTTCTCAAAAATCAGAGTGATCTATGGGCCAAAAAGGTTTATTTGGGAATACCAGAAGAGGATCCCTCACCCGCAAAGTGGTTTGTAAAATATACTTGTGAGACAATGAATATAATGCCCGGTTAAAACAACCCACTTGAGACCCAAGAAATAACCTAGGGTTAGTTAGAAAATTATGGAATAATTTTTTTTTATTAGAAGTGCTCTACAACTAAGATGTAAGGAAATAGTTATCACTAATGAGTTCCTAAACAAGTTTATAATTACTAGGACATACTTTTAATTTATTAAGTATTTCTAGAGGTCACATGGTCCAAATTTTAGGGTTAGAAGTTGATTAGGTTCGGGAGCAATTTACCCCCATACCCACTCTCTAACAAGCTCAGAGTTTCAACTTGATTTTTCTCACACTTAACACCTTCAAAATTTCCCTAAATCATTCCCATTGGATAGGAAATTTTCTCACCTTTCCGATGATATAAATAATTCCTCCTAACTCCTTGAAACTCAAGATATGGGTAGGCAGACTTTAGGGGTCAAATTTAACCAAGGGGACACGTGTCAAGCGGGGGCGAAAAGCAATTTTGGGATGGCGGGTCACGGGGTGGCATTTGGAATTTTTACTTGCATGAGAGAAATTTCCCATTTGCATGCTGCACCTCCATGAGTCTTCTAAGGACATGTGTTGGGTCCTGATCCAAAGCGGGAGAGGGTGAGGGAAGGGCAGAGTGGTGGAGGTTTATTGGACATTTCACCAAAGGGGAAGAAAATCCAATCTCGCGTCCCACTGCACACGTGGTCCACTACGGACACGTGGCACTCCAAAATTTCCTATGGGGAGAAGGGAGAGGGAGACAGGCAGAGTAGTGGGGAGATTCGGTGAATTTTTCCCAAGGGAGGAGATGGGTTGAAAGGGGCACGCGGGTCCACGTGCCCATGGAAGAGTCGCACCAAGGCGAGGATGGGAGTCCGGAGCCATTGGGGGAAAAAGGTGAAATTTTTCTAAATAAAAAATTTCATTGGATAAATTTGTGAGGGTTCTACCCACCACCCGATTTCACCCCATGTTACCACGTGGCAACCTCTAGTTGGCTACGGGCCGGCGGGGGGAAAGATGAAAATTTTTCCCAAAATTTTTTAAAAGGCCCAAGGGCATAAATGATGCCGTGCCTTCGCCATTGCCCCATAAGGACATGTGGTAGCCTCTGATTGGCTATGGGCTAGTAGAGGAAATTTCAAAAAAATCCCAAACCAAATTTCAAAAAATTTCTAATGATCTTAAATGGGAATTTTTTGGGCCACGGGCCCACTAGGAAAAATTTCCCAAATTTTCCCGCCAAGGCAAGAAAACTTCAAAGTGCCATAAATTTTGTTAAAAAGCTCATTGTTGGGAAAATGAGGAATTTCTGGAAATCTCTCGATGCCCTCTTTGCATAGGAATCATAAATTTTACATTTTGATGAATTTTAAGGGGTTAATTTTACAAAAAGGATCTGTAGGCTTTTAAAAAGCCAACTGGTAATTTCCAACTTTCAAATTTGATTAAATTAGATCTCCTCCTTCACTCAACATGCCAAATAGACATGGAGGGTTGCTTTACGGAGGGTTTAAATTATTTTAGGAAGGTAAATTCACTTGTTTGATTTTCAATATACATTTTTCCATCAAATGACAGAAAATGGTTGTGGAAGAGATTTGGCTCATTTTAACAATGTTTAAAATTGTTTTCTTAAGTGTTCTTTGTCAATTGAGTTCCTTGATGTCTTAGCATGCTAAATTATATCTTTTCCAAGTTGATTACCAAGTGCGAGTCCGAATCGTACATTTTATTTAAGTTTATTTTCTAGTTTTAAATTTACACAGAGATTCACTTAGGAAAATTCAGTATATTCATTTTATCATGTAAGTATGGCATTTCATTTCCAATCTTAACTAATACATTTAGTTGTTTAGAACAAACCATTTCAAAGCTAAATTGCAAATCTAATTTTCACTTTAATATATTTCAAAAAGAAACAAAGCAATATAATTCCCTCATACGTATTTATTCTTCTTCCAATTTTCTAAACAGAGATTCCAATCACAATTTAACATTCCAATTCACACAACAATGCAAATGAGAGAAGATATTGTAATTATTTATTAATTCCAATTATATACTTTACATCTTTCCATGTTGAATGCAACAATTATTTCACTTGGAATGTTTCGTTCCTTTTAAAGCAGAGATAAGGTTAGGGGCTAGGAGGAATACCAGAATGTCGAGATGGTGTGTGCGCCGTAGAGAAAGATCAGGTGATTGCGAAGAACTCCTTTTTGTCTTGGAAGGACTACCCTGCAAATAAGAACACAAGACCACAAGATTTTGATTAGACAATAAATGAGGAAGCTGCCTTGGGCCAGGAAATATAAAACTTCCTTTGAAGGTGGTGGTTTCCACTAATATGAATTAACACAAAAGGGCTGTAAAATATCAATTAAGTTGCTTCGTTGAACTGGGTAGGGGAAAGGCTGGTTTTGGTTTTGATGATCAGAGGAAGCCGATGCGATTCTTGATAACCGATCTTGGTTCCGATAACCGATATCCGGTGGGCTTGTAGGATCATGTAGGTTGGTCGCTTTATGGGGTAGTTGTGTTGTTTGTAAGGCTATATATAGGTGGTATTAGGAAATAAGGTGATGAGAGGTAGATGAATGATGGTTAGAGGTAATATGCATCTTTGGGTAGTGGATTCGAGGATGGATTTATGAGGACTGTGATTCAAAAAGCATAAGAAATGTTATAACGAGAGGACATGCGAGATGTGACTTCTTGGTTTTGACAAAGATGCAAGTTGATCTCCTTTCTTGCAGAAGCGCTTGGTTTCTTCACTCGTCTCTCTCACTGCTCGGTCAAGTGAAGATTTGGACTCTGTTTTCTTCTCCCGATGATTTCGTTGATTCAAAAATCATTCGACTCCGATCCAAAAATGAAATTCGATCCTTTGTTTTTGGTTTGGGAGCCCATTTACGAGGAGCCGATGGCGGTTACGTAACCGGCGGTTGAGTAGAGAACCGCATCGGTAAGGAAAAAGTAGGCTATTTTTAGTAAAATAGCCCACCTTCCACTTTTCTCCCGAGAGATCGATTCTGGGCTTGGTCAAGTGGCTAAAGGTCGGTTTTGGAGTGCGAGTAAGGAGGCATTAGTTATGGATGTGAGTCTAGACCAAGTCATAGGTCTTAATTAGGTTAGTTTAGGGTTAGGGCTAGGTCATGATGAGGTGCGCAAAATGAGGTGGCGAGTAAGGTGATGTGGATTTATCAATTCTGAGGTAATTAATAAATAATTGTGTAAGGTTTAGGTGATGAGGTTAAGTTGCGAGATGAGATGCGGGTCACAAGGGGTCGTAAGACACAAATTTGGTGTCTACATTAGCCCCTTATTGTCGTGTAGCTTGTTTTGTAAAGCTGCACAGACAATAATATGAAGTGGTTTCCCCTGTTAAGGGTATAGGTAATCCCCCTCAAATCTATCACAGATTGAGTGAACGGGAAATCAGGGATAGGGTTGATAAAGGGTAAATGGGGTAGAGGGGATGGTAAGATGGTGGGGTAGGTCGAGGAAGCGGAGACGCGTGGGAAAATGCAATAAAACGACTAGGGTACATGATTTGTGAGCAAACCGGCAAGTGCATAGGCAAAGGTCGATAGTTTATCCAAACAAGGGTGATATAATCCTAGTATCAAGGCATAGGAAGTAGCTCCGGGGTATATAGCAGGTAAGGTACAGAGGCGTTTAGGCATGTCCGGCAGTACCAAATGGTTGGTTTGGTTGAGATAAACGTCACGGTCTAGGTCTGAGCAAAGTTGGTCGACAGATCAAGTCAAGGACCCTAATCATGCTAAAACACGAACAGGTGAGCTCGATTGAACAAAAACTACGGGATGGGTGGATAAAAGTGGATGGTTTTGATTTTGGGTAAGGTATTGGAGTAATACGGCCGTGGAGTCGAGCCGAGTTGTTGGGTTGCGGCCTTGGGTCGGGCGAAATGGGTAAGGCCAGGCCTTGGGGCGGGCCGGTTGGTTAGGGCGAGCCTTGGGTCGAGGCCGGTAGGGTAGGGCGAGGCCTTGGGTCGGGCCCGGTTTGTTAGGCGAGGCCTTGGAGGTCGGGCCCGGTAGGGTAGGGCGAGGCCTTTGGTCGGGCCGCAGGGCAGTAGGCGAGGCCTTTGGTCGGGCCGGTTTTTAGGCGGAGCCTTGGGTGGGGCTGGTAGGGTAGAAGGCGAGCCTTGGGTCGGGCCGGTTTGTTAGGCGGAGCCTTGGGTCGGGCCGGTAGGGTAGGGCGGAGGCCTTTGGTGGCCGGTAGGGTAGGTGAGGCCTTGGTCGGGCCGATTTGTTAGGGGCGAGGCCTTGGGTCGGGCCGAGTAGGGTAGAAGGCGAGGCCTTGGGTCGGGCCGGTTTGTTAGGGGCGAGGCCTTGGGTCGGGCCGGTAGGGTAGGCGAGGCCTTGGGTCGGGCCGGTAGGGTAGAGGCGAGGCCTTGGGTCGGGCCGTTTGTTAGGGCGAAGCCTTGGGTCGGGCGGTAGGGGTAGAGCGAGGCCTTTGGTCGAGGCCTGGCAGTAGGGTAGGCGAGGCCTTTGGTCGGGCAGTTTGTTAGGGCGAGGCCTTGGGTCGGGGCTGGTAGGGTAGGCGAGGCCTTGGGTCGGGCCGGTTTGTTAGGCGGAGGCCTTGGGTCGGGCCGATAGGGTAGAGGGCGAGGCCTTGGGTCGAAGGCCAGGTAGGGTAGAGGCGAGGCCTTGGGTCGGGCCAGTAGGGTAGGGCGAGGCCTTGGGTCGGGCCAGTAGGGTAGGGCGAGGCCTTTGGTCGGAGCGGTAGGGTAGGAGAGGCCTTGGGTCGGTGTTTTGAAAAAGGATAAAGAGGAATGTGATTAAATAGAAATACACGAAATATTTATATTTACCACATATGATAGGTTATGGTAGGGGATGGTCGAGCTAACCTTGGGAGACCCCATGTCTCCAAAGTGCTACCTACATAGCCCTTTGCACAAAGCAAGGAGGGCCTCGAGATCGATGTAGTTCTCCTTAGGATCGGGAGAGGTGAATTACCCTCGAGTACCTATACAAAAGAAAAGGTGTGGCATTAGTAGAGAGTACGGATGCTTTGATTACGATAAGCCCAAAGGGCAAAGGGGATGTGATCGTGCCAATTTCGTCCAGGACTCATTTGACAACTTTCATGAGGATTTTGGTTAGGGTTTTATTAGAGGATTGACTTGACCATTGGCTTATGGATAGTAGGGTGATGAGAAAGTGAGTTTGATACCAAAGTTGTCACAAAGGTCTTGCAACAACCTATTTTTGAAAGATTTTCCATTATCTGTAATCAGGCGATGAGGAACACCAAAACGACAGATAATGTGGTAGTTAATGAACTCTACAATTTTTTCTTTTTTAGTTGAAATGAGTGGAATAGCCTCCACCCATTTTGTGTAATATTCGGTTGCTGTGATAATCCATCGGTGACGTTGTGAAGAGGATGGGTGAATCTCACCAATAAGGTCTAAACCCCATTGTGAGAAGGGCCAAAGATCTCGAGCGACTTTGGAGCGGAGGTGGCTAGGAGTATGTTGAAGGTTGGCATGTTGTTGACACATAACACAACGCTTAACATATTCGTAGCGATCGTTATCGAGAGTAGGCCAATAATAACCAAGGCGAAGGATTCGTTTGGCCCTTGCGAAGGCCACTAAAATGTCCACCACAAATACCGTCATGGACTTGTTGGATGGTATGGGTGATCTCCGCATTCCGGTGAGACATCGAAGGAGGATGCCATCAAAGCCACGTTTATAAAGGAGTCCCCCCATAACTACATAACGAGAAATGTGTTTAAGAAAAGCACGTTTACCAGTACTAGTAAGGTCAGAAGGGAGAACCGAGGTTGTAAGGTAGTCATGGAATTGGTGATACCAAGTATCCTGCGAGTTAGCAGACATAGTATTTATCGTACAAACAACCGGGGCTGAATAAGATGGGGCAAAGAGTTGTTGGACCAAGACAAAAATGTCAGAGTCAGTTGATGAGGCTGGAATTTGCGAGGCTAAGCAAGCCATAGTATCCGCAAATTTGTTAGTAGAGCGTGGAATGGTTTGGATAGAATAGTGAGTAAATAAGGCTAGAAGCGAATCCACGTAGTGTTTGTATTTTTGAAGTTCCTCATTTTTGCATTGGTAGATGCCCATAACTTGATTGACTACCAATTGAGAGTCGCCAAAAATATTGATAGATTTGATACCTAAGTGCGGCCTGACAACCCGGGAGACCAGGAACAAGGGCCTCGTATTCACTGACTGTATTATTAGTGCAAGGAAATCGAGTCGAGAATGAAAGAGGCATAGGCTCGAGCGTCAAGAGGAACAAGAACAACGCCAGCTCCTCCACCGCGTTGGCATTTAGATCCATCAAAGAAGAGGGTCATTTGATACGACTCTTCCCGAGTGAAAGAGTGGCGATGAGTTCGTCAGGGAATAAAAATTGGTAAATTGTTCCCCAGGTAAAGGGGCTTCCACAAGTTGGTCTGCAATGGTTTGTCCTTTGATTGATTTCTGGTGGACAAACTCAAGGTCGAGGTCGGCGAGGAGCATGAGCCATCGGGTGATGCGTTGGTTTAGATGAGGTTTGGCATACATGTAATGGATGGGGTCCGTGTTGGTGATGACGAAAGTTTTGTGATTCGAAGGTAGTGTCGGAGCTTGGTAGCCACGAATGATAGGGCTGCACAACTTTTCTACATGTGTATACCTAGTCTCATAATCCACCAAAGTATGACTTATATAATAAAGCGGCTTGTTCTCAATTTTCGAGTCACGATGTGTAAGCATGGCCCCTACAGCGTGGTCAGTGGCGGAAAGGTAAAGGTAGAAAGGGCGGTCGTCTTGAGGTGGGATAAGCACGGGTGGCTGCAAGAGATAAGTTTTAAGAGCCTCAAAGGCTTGGTGGCACTCTTGGCTCCATTGAAAATCAATGTCCTTCTTAAGGAGGTGATGGAAAGGTTGACATCGATCCGAGAGTTGGGAGATGAAACGTCGGATAGATTGGAGCTTACCTTGTAAACTACGCAATTGTTTGAGATTGGTAGGTGGGGGCATTTCGAGAATAGCTTTGACTTTAGATGGGTCGACCTCAATGCCACGCAAAGAGACGATAAAGCCAAGAAGTTTTCCCGAAAGGACACCAAAGACACATTTTTTTGGTTGAAGACGGACAGAATATTGTAGTAGGCGGTCAAAAATAATGGTTAAAACATCGAGATGTTCACTGCGATGTTTAGACTTGCCAAGAAGATCGTCGACGTAATCTTCAAGGATAGTGTGCATAATGTCATGAAAAATGTAGGTCATAGCCGCGATAGGTCGCACCAGCATTCTTAAGGCCAAATGGCATTACACGGTAACAGAAGGTTCCCCAAGGAGTTATGAAGGTAGTTTTGTGTTGATCGGCAGGGGCAACCAAAATTTGGTTGTATCCTGAAAAGCCATCCATGAGAGAGAGCATCTCATGGCCTGCAGTGAGATCAACAAGTTGGTCAATGCTAGGTAGGGGGAAGTCATCCTTAGGGCAAGCGAGGTTAAGATCCCGGAAATCCGTGCATATCGAAGACCCCCGTCGCTTTAGTGAGCAGTACGATGTTAGAAATCCATTGAGGATAGTCAATAGGTAGAATGAAGGAAACAGAAAGGAGTCGTTGGAGCTCCTCTTTGACCAAGAGGGCAATGCGTGGATGCATTTTTCTCAATTTCTATTTAATTGGCTTGGAATCGGGTTTCAGTGTAATGTTATGGACAGCAATGTCAGGATCAATTCCTGGCATGTCAGCGTAGGACCAAGCAAAAGCTTGGTTGCGAGCACGGAGGAAAGTAGTAAAGGCGACTTGTTCTGATGCGTTAAGGGATTGTCCGATCTTCACAATGTGAGGATCCTCCTCCGTGTGGATGTTGATTTCTATTGTAGATTCGTTCAGCATGGTTTGGGTTTCAGATGGTAAGGCTCGTTGAATATAAGAGTCATCCGCGCCAAGGTAAGTGAGGATGGAGTCATCATCCTGGCACTCAACAACGTTAATTGAAGGCGAGTCCTCTTCGATCATGTCTGGATATAGAAGGGGGATAGAAGAGGGGTCCTCATTATCGCGTTGATAAGTGAGAGGGCCTAAGAAGATAGCATTTATGAAAAAAAAAAGTTAGGAGGGATAGATTCGTGATCTATCGACTCAGTGGGTGACGATGGCAAAGTGGGTGATGATGGTTTGTTAGGGGTGATGTCATCATCTTCTAGAAGACAAGCATCACGAGGTTCTATCGATGTAAGTGTTTCCGGAAATGCGAGACCACTACAATCATTATGTTTACGTGTGGTGATGGGGATGAGCGTATGTCGGCCTTGTTCAGTAAAGACCAAAACCAAAGCCTTTCCAAGCACAAATGAGTCAAGAAGGTGAGGGCGAAAGCAGACGATTTGTCAAGTATTGAAAATCAGATTGGAAGGAACCACACCAAGAGGAGGTTCAGGGTAATGGAGGATGCGTCAACACCTCCATACGTTAGGTTGGTGCGCTGATGGGGTGGTCCGTAAGAGATTACCTCCCCCACGACAGTCGTAGGTGGGATGTGCATGTAATTGTCCGTACTCCTGCGGGGTAGGGAAAGAACTAACGTTATATAGGCGGTACTCCCCAGCGTAAGGCGCTGAAAAACATCTACTAAGGGGTCCATGGTTGGGATGTTAGTGCTGGGAAGGAAGTGGTTTTGCGACGGTGGTTTCATCGATTGAAGGCGTAGGCGCGGTTGAGGTGGATGGTTGAGGTGCATTTGAAGAGGATGGTTGGGTTGAATGTATGGGTGTCTTGATTGGTATAAGCACATCGTTAGGGTGGTATAACATATTACAGGTTTTAAAGGGGAGGATCAGCTTTTACGGTGTAGGACTTCCCTCATACTCAAATTTTATGCATCTATGTAATGTTGAGGAACGCATCCCATGGCCTAGATCGAGGATGACCCAGCAATATATTATATTGGAACTCTCCCTCGAGGACATAGAAGAGTTCGGGTAAAGTATGTGGTCCCTACCGAATGTTGAGGATCACGGTGCCTAAGGTAGAGTAATAGCGTCATTGAATGACCATGCAACATGATGGGGTTGGCACACATGTAGCTAGAAGGGATATTCATTTGTTGAAAAGATTTTGAAGAGATGATGTTTAGGCTAGCACCCCCGTCAATCATAACACGACGTACACGAATGTCCCGGACGTAAGCTGAGATGAACAGGGCAGGGTCAGGATCTTCTGTACCAAAATCGACAACTTCATCTTCGAGAGCCCATTGCGGTAGCTTGTGGTACAGAGAGCGAAGTGGTTGGGGCGGTGGGTTGTTTGGAGAGAGAGGTAACGTGATTGGGTGTTAGAATGGAGGCAGCGGGCGGGGTTTCATTAGGTAAGACCTCGATCCTGAAGAATTTCAACGAGAGCTTGTCGATGAGATTGAAGTGCGAATGAGATCATATAGTGTCATTTTACGGGTGATTGGTGAATTTGTTTAATCATGGCTCGATGGGTGGCTCCATTAGAGGCGGGGGTAAGCAGTCCACGAATAACCACTTTGGGTGGTGGTGCAATCGGGATGTTGGACGGAGAAGGAGAGGGCCTTGAGATGTGCCTTCTTTCGCTTTCTCATTGTTTTTACGCTCGAGTAGCAACACTAATCATATTAATCTCGTACACTAGAGATGAAGAAGATGGTTGGGATAAATTATGGTCTTCAAGAGGTGGGGTTCTAATAATGATAGATCGTGGTGAGGCGGGATAGATGGTATAGGAGAGCGAATTGAAGCTAAAGGTCTCTCCCTTCGTAAGTTGTCTTTCTTAACCTTTCTATCGGGAGAGGTGAGTGACGAAGGATGGTTTTAAAGCTTTGCATCCCTCCACATCATGTCCTGGTGTGCGGTGATAAGCGCAGATCTTAGACTCATCATAACCTATAGGTCGAGGTTTAGACGGGTCATAAGGTCTAAGTGGGGGTAGGGAAATGGTCGCATTCTCTACTAACATAGCAAGGATTTTGGCGTAAGATCCTTTGAGTGGGTCAAAATCAGAAGAGGATGAGGGTATTGATTGCACGGGTTTTGGTAATGTTTGGGCGTGGTTAGTTCGTATGGGTGGTGGTTTAACCGAGGGGTGTTGATACGTGTTTTTCACTAAACGTGGTTTCTTTGGCGCAGAAGCTATATTGGATGATGAGGCCACAAATGGTGTGGTATCCAGAAAACAACCACGGGGAAATAGGAGTGCCGAAAACAAATCTTTTGATGATGGAATTTGTTTAGGGTTGATAGGTGGATAGGATACGCGGAGTGATAATGTTGATATACCCTTTGATCCCTGTATGGGTGCAGAAGGCGTAGATCGTTTTGAAGAAAATGCAGGAGGTATGATATATTGGTGCAAGGTGGAAGGATGAGGTCCCAATATGGAAGGTAGGTATGACGATGATGGTTTTGATTGTGATAGAGGCACGGATTGAGCTTGTCTTCTAGGTGGCGGGCGGCTTTATTCTTGGATAAATCAAGTCGCCAGCGGGTGTGTTAGGCCCAGGTATTGGTGAGGTCCCAGCGTAGGGGAAGATTTGGCTAAGTTAATAGAAGTGGACGAGGCATTTGGTAGAGGTGAGGGGGTGAAGGTGAGAACATGGGCATTTTAAGCACCGTAAACACTTCGGGTATATGGTGGAGGTCTCGGGATCGGTCATTTGCATTTGAGTAGAATATGGCGTACTCAAACGTTCCCATAGGGCACTGTCATCTTCGTGGAATGGCGGTCCTCACGTGTGAATGTGAACTTTTTTACGGAAGAAAGGTGGGTTGTGATTCCAGTCCCTTTGTGGGTGTGATACGAGTGAGTAGATGAGGCCTTGTATCAATAGATGTTAAAGAGGTCAACCGGTCGTTGAAAAGATTTAGGCGATGAAGAACTAATAGGTAAGAGGGCATGTTCGAGAGGATCCGTCATGGTTAAAGAATTTGGTGATGTCGGTGCAAGAGATTTCTCATCTAAGGATGTCAAAAGGAGTGGTGTACCTTCCTCTTGTGCAACAAGAGTGGTAGAAGGGGAAGTGCTGGGAAATAGATAGATTAGATAACATCATTCGTGATCTTGTAGGGATGTGGTATATGCGAGACTCATCGATGGGAAGAGAGTGCAGGCGATTAACTCCCTTATGGGTAAAGGAATGATTTCGCTTTGGTTTGATGGTGGTAAAGGAGGTTCGGGCTCCTGTGTTAGTGAAGAGGCTTGATTCAAAATTTTCTCGATAGAGGCTTTTGGTAGGAATCGAAGACTGCGCATGGATCTCATGAACACTCTCTGGCTAAGATATCTGGTTTGTGTTCTTGTTGGGAGAGTGATTCGGGAATGGTTTGTTGAAGATTTTCAAATTTCGGTTGGCAGGGGCATTAGGATTATCGAGGGTTATATCCCCTGCGTCAACCATTTCCTGCACTATGTTTTTCAACATCTTGAAGTTCTCATGCCGTGTCCCTTCACGCGGTGAAAGATTACGAAGTCATTTTCTTTGTACCGGGGAAGGTATGGCGAGTGGAATCAAACCCGGAATGAGGTTTAACGGGGAGGTAATGTAATGGCTCTGCTTTGAGCAATTTTTCCAATATCACACCATATGTTTCTCCCAAGGGAGTGTAGTTGATAGGCTCGGCTTTGTACTTATAGGTGGTTTTGGTGGGGCATTAGACGGTGTTTGAGATTTAACCATCACCGCGTGGACAGCTCCTTTTGATTTAGAAGAAGTGGACGCGTGAGGAGTGGTGGTATTTGGTTTATTAGTAGAATCGGGAGTTCGGAAATTGGGGTTTTGTTACGCTTGCGCAATTTCTCTTCCTCTAAGGCTCGAATCTCTAGTTTTGAGCCATAGTAAAAGGCTTCATCGAATGTACGGAAAGTTTGAATTTGGAGAGTAGGAGAAATGTGCTTAGCACATGCCCACATGAAAAGTTCGATAAGTTGGTCTGAGGAAAGGCATATGTAAGTTGGTTGATAAGGCGCGCCATCATCCGAAGCGAAATCTGCGATAGATTCATCTTGGTGTCGAATGGCAAAAGGTCGGTGATGGATACTTTCTTAGCAATGTTAATGGAGAAGTGATCCAAGAAAGATTGGGCTAGTTGGTTAAAAGAGAAGATTGAGTCTTTGGGTTAAAGCAACTTTGTACCACTCAAGGCGAGTCTGATAAGGACATGGGAAAGGTGCGGAGTAATAAGGCATCATCATGGGCAATCAAATAACAAGCATGTCTAAATGATCGCAAGTGTTGTTGAGGATCCTCTTTACTATTAAAAGCGAGTAAATTTTGGTAGTTCCCATTGAGGAGGATATGAGTGAAGGGACAGAAGGGTGAATGGGCTCTGACAAACTTGCTCGTATGTCAGGCGCTACGACTTCCCGACACGAAGCCTCAGTTTTGCATTTTGTCCATCATTTGTTTGATGAAATCTATGGTTGGATGAGATGATGGTGTGGTTGTGGTAAATGGAGGCAAATTGGGCCAAGGACCACCTTTGGAAAATGGTGGGGTTAAGTGTTGATAAGGTATGGAGGATGAATATGTTGAGGTGCAGAATAGGGATGTCCCATATAAGGTGTTAAGGTTCTTTGGATATGTGTATGGGAATGAAAAGGTAGGCGGAGCTTGAGAAGGAAAGCTCGTGTGGATAGGTGGCAGAAGAGCAAGTCATGAATGGAGTAGTCTGCAAGAGAGAGATGAGGTAGGGGCGATCGGTGGTAATGATATGTGGGGTCAATATTAGCCAAAGAAAAGCCAATGAGTCGTATGAACCTACGAAAGTTTCATCGGATTGGGAGATGGGGCTAAAGGTGCCGGAAGCGAGGCGGTGTTATCGGGCGAGTGGGGGCTAAATGAGCAGCTATACTAATAGGCATGCCAACAAAGAGCTGACCATCGGGCGTACGGTCGGGGCATGAGACAAATAGTATTATGCAGGCGCTAGGATTAGCATCCGAGAAATTTGGCAAAGTCCTTATCTCCCACAGAATTTTAGGAACCTCATTTGGTATCCGTAGGATTCCCCACGAGAATGTGAAGGGTGATTCAGCAAAAAGCAGAGCAAGCATGTGAAACCATGGCGGCGGCTTGCTTTGAGTGATAACAACCATGGACGGGGAGTTCACGGTAGGGTTTCAATCATCAGAATAGAAACAAACTCAAGGATAGTAAAATTGGTAGGTTCTTTGGTTTGTCGGGGTGGAAAAGAGAGTAACCGATATCGGTGCAATGGTAGATATCGGTCTAAGTGCTTCGATATCGGTTACACTATAGCCGACGTCGGTCGTGTAACCCGATGTCGGTGTAAGAAATCTGGGCTAACAAGATATAAAAAAACATTAATTTGATTTTTAACAACGTTTAGGATACGTGTCAATTATTGATCACAAAAGGCGAGTATGAGAAAGAAAAGCAGAACTAAAAACAAGCAAGATGCACACACAAATCAGAGATTAACCCTAGGGTTAATTTTAATTATCGTGGGCTTATGCCTTTAGCGTAGAATGATGTCGAGAATCCTAAACAAGAGACTTAGGGGAAATGTCAAGTTGTTTTGGCTTATAAGGTTACCTCAATCGGGCGGAGGAATACAGCGGAAAAAAGGGGATGTTTGAGCTGTTGTGTTAATCATGAAGTGATTTGGTATGTGTTGTGCGATGAATGTAAGATTAATTTCTGTCAATACCGTGGATATCACCCCCGCGTGTGCGACACATTACTTAATCTCGTTCACTAGAATTGAAAAACAACAAGCGGGAATGTAATGCACGTGTTTTAAACCCAAATCGAAAATTATGTTCGATGAAGCAAGAGAGATGACTTTCACTAATGCGAAACTAGGAAAGCAAGACAAATTCTTTACGAAATATATAACAAAAGCGGCTAGGCAAGTATGCTTCCTAAAATGAAAATAAGCAAGAGAAAGCAGAAACCCAAGATGGGTCCCCAGTGTGTGCCAAAATGTTTCACTCGGAATGTTTCGTTCCTTTTAGAAGCAGATAAGGTTAGGGGCTAGGAGGAATACACCGTAGAATGTCGAGATGGTGTGTGCATACCGTAGAGAAAGATCAGCGATTGCGAAGAACTCCTTTTTGTCTTGGAAGAAGGACTACACGCAAATAAGAACACAAGACCACAAGATTTTGATTAGACAATAAATGAGAAAGCGCCTTGGGCCAGAAATATAAAACTTCCTTTGAAGGTGGTGAGTTTCCTGCTAATATGAATTAACAAAAAAAGGCGTAAAATATCAATTAAGTTGCTTCGTTGAAGTAGGTAGGGGAAAGGCTGGTTTTGGTTTTGATCGGAGAGAACCGTGCGTTCTTGATAACGATCTTTGGTGGGCTTCTAGGATCTGTAGGTTGGTCGCTTTATGGGGTAGTTGTGTTGTTTGTAAGGCTATATATAGGTGGTATTAGGAAATAAGGTGATGAGAGGTAGATGAATGATGGTTAGAGGTAATATGCATCTTTGGGTAGTGGATTGAGGATGGATTTATGAGGATTTGTGATTCAAAAGGCATAAGAAATGTTATAACAGAGGACATGCAAGATGTGACTTCTGGTTTTGACAAAGATGCAAGTTGATCTCCTTTCTTTCTGAAAACGCTTGGTTTCTTCACTCGTCTCTCTGCTCGGTCAAGTGAAGATCTGGACTCTATTTTTCTTCACCCAATGATCTGTTGATTCAAAAATCATTCGACCTGATCCAAAAATGAAATTCCAATCCTTTGTTTTTGGTTTGGGAGCCCATTTCTGAGGAGCCGATGGCGGTTACATGTAGACCGACGGCGGTCGAGTAGAACCGGCATCGATAAGGAAAAAGTAGGCTATTTTTAGTAAAATAGCCCACCTTCCCCTTTTCTCCCTGAGAGAGATCGGTTGCGGGCTTGGTCAAGTGGCTAGAAGGTCGGTTTGGAGTGCGAGTAAGGAGGCATTAGTTATGGATGTGAGTCTAGACCAAGTCATAGGTCTTAATTAGGTTAGTTTAGGGTTAGGGCTAAGTCATGATCGGGTGGCAAAATGAGGTGGCGAGTAAGGTGATGTGGATTTATCAATTCTGAGGTAATTAATAAATAATTGTGTAAGGTTTAGGTGATGAGGTTAAGTTGCGAGATGAGATGCGGTCATGAGGGGTCGTAAGACACAAATTTGGTGTCTCTGACAATGATGAATTCTATTTCTTTCTTTCCAGTGTACAGAGCTGAATGTAAATGTCTTTCACATTTCAAATATACACTTTCATAATCAATTACATACATATTTTCTTCACAAAATACATATTACAATTTCATCCACATCAAGTGGGAAAGGATTAAAACAAAATGTATTTCACAAGGGACTATCAAACTACATTTTCCTTTGCTCAGGAATAGCAACATGCAAAATTTCTTCTTCTCAATTAGATCACAACAAAAGTGGGGAAAGGCAATGCTCTCCACCTTGACCAAGACATCGATGAAAGGAGAAGCCTTCCTTCATCATTGGCCCCCGAGCCCCAACATAAATACAATAAGAGATGCAATTCAACCCATGGCAACAACTAGCTTCCACAACACACAACATTCTTTTTCACAAGCATAATTCACAATAAAATATAGTTCAACACAAAAAGCATGATAGTTTACCTTTGTAATAGAAAACATTCAAATCAAAACTCAGGCTTGATCATGCAAGCCAAAGGAGCAAGGTCTATGGGGGAAGTTGCTTATGTCTCCCAATTGGGAATTCGGCATCCACGAGAACAAGCGCAATAAATTTCACCACACATATCCTTATGCCCCCACAAATCCCTCCTTATGCCCCCACAAAGTAAGAAATGCAAGCTATTTATTTTTCATGATGGATCTCAAACCCAAACTCCCTCCACAAAACTCGATGCCAATGGCATTCCTTATGCCCCCACATGGATTCCCCATAGCCTTCTCCTACACCATCCATATGGCAGTCTACCCAATTGCTAACAAATAAATCAAAACATGCACCATTCATACAAGCTGTTATTCAAATCAGCAGCACACGGATGCAAATCAAGGTTCTAAATTGATGTTTTAGGCATCTAGTGTGATTGCACAACATGGAAACCTCTCTCCAAGTGTGGGACTTGTGAAAATGAGAGAGGAATCTCTAGATTAGAGGTGGTTCCTCAAACTCCTCTCGATTTAGATCTATATTTTGCACAACTACGAGAGGTTCGAGATCCTAATCCTACTCTAAATTGCGAGAGACGAGGATAAAAATGTAAAAATGAAACTAAACTAAAGATGGTGATGCACCAAAAGGAGTGGTGAAATTTTTTTGCCATGTAAATAGACACAAATTCATGAAATGCAACAAGGGAAAACATACACAAGTTGATAGATGTAATTAGAGGTCTTAAAATGAAGTAAAAACAATACAAACGAGAGGGTGAAAGCATTCATAGAGTTTTCTTGTCAATTCCATGTAAAAATCTCTTGCATTCCACCATCAAAGAGGTATAAACCTGTTACAAACTATGAAAAAGGTCTGATTCTTACAACTATCACTTGCTGGAGGTGAAAGAAGAAGTTTGCAATGCCAAAAAGTGTTGACCCTCAAGAAATGAGCCAAATCGGCTTTTACAATGCATGGGTCAAGCCCGGGAGAGAAAACATAAAAATGTGGGAACCCATTACTCATTGATGGAAAATGCATTAAAAGCAGTATGGAGGACCTTACAAACCCATACCCTGTCATTTTTGACCATATTGGAGAAGAATGCGACCCATTATGTATTAAATTTGGTTGTTGAAATGTCATTTCTGGCCATGGACACGTACCAGAACCATTTTTGAATTTTCTCTCTTCAACCTGAATCAAAATTATAAATTGACCATGGAATCATGTAGAGAATTTTAACAGCTTTCTAATGATATAAAGAACGCAAAAATTTGAGCTCTGGATCAAAAGATATGATTGTTTGAAGATTTAGGGCAAAAATGGCCCAAAAGCGGATCGGCGGGAAAAAAATTTCAAATTTTACCTCTTTTTGTCTTTGGAAAAAATTTCAAAATTCCCACGCCCGAACTCCTCTGCCACATGGCAGCTTCACATTAATTTGTGGGCCTCAAATGGGAAAATTTTCCACAAAAACTCCGTCGAGCCATATAACTTGAAAAATATAAGGAGTTAGGAGGAAAACTTTACCTTTACGGAAAGCTGAGAGAGAGCTCTATCTGATGGTGCCATTTCAGAAAGCCTTGAGTGCCTGAAAATCAAAAATGTTGGTGAGGAACAAGAGAGGCAAGAACACAAGGAGTTAGCCACAAAAGCAGTGAGGGCACCATTTTGGATAACAATTTTGGCGACTCGAGAGGGTCATCTCACTTCTTTAGATGAAAATACCGATTACTGAAAGCAGTCCATTGGGCATGGAGTCATAAAATATTCTGTTTAGAACCTCAACTAACTTAGAATGTGTAAGGAGGAAAATGGAATATCACATGATGGAAGCAAGGCTGCAAAACATCTCCGAGGACAGCAAACTATGCCAAAGCACTTAGGGAAAGCAAAACTAACCTACGGCAAAAAAATGTGCAAAGCACTTGGAGGAATGAAAACTAATCTAATATTTACAAGGTGGTAAATTTCCCTCAGAAGCAATGCTTGAGATAGATTCCATTGACTAGAATCTGCGGTTCTTCACCATCAATGAGGCCAATTGGGAAGCATTGTTGTTCTTGCACTTCGTGACCATGTATGGGCCACTCGAATGGCATCAAATTTTGAATGCCTTCCTGGTTTGCTCTATCCACATCCCATTTCAACACTAGATCTCAACCTTTGAAAATATCTATCCTTGGCCTTCTATCAAAGGTCTTTTTGATCAAAGAAAGCTTGATCCTTTTCCATTGCTTGGGATGCGATTTCGACCTCCTGCAGCTCCATCAACTCTGCATATCTCACCTCCATGGGCTCAAACTCTAGCAACTCTAATTGCTTCATGAGTTCCAATGTTGGCAACTCAAGTGACATGGGCAAGATTGCCTCTCTTCCATAAACAAGCTTGAATGGAGAGTTACCTGTGGATCTCTTGGGAGTTATCCTATCAGCCCATAAGGCTGATTTCAGTTTGGTATGCCAAGACCTCTGATTCTCATCAAGAGTCCTCCTAATGATCCTCAACAAGTTCTTGTTTGTAGACTCGGCTTGGCCATTACCTTGAGGGTAATAGTTTGATGAAGTGCTTAGGTAGATCCCATTCTTGATAGCCCACTCAGTCACCTTGGATCTAATGAATGCCAATGCATTATCTGAGATTATTGTAGCAGGTATACCAAATCTGGTTTTTATCCCCTCATAAAAGTCTAAGATCTTTGGACTCATTTGCTTCTTTGAGTGCTCTACTTGATCCACTTGGTGAAGTAGTCCATGGTCATCAAAATCCATTTGTGCCCTTGACTTGAATTGGGATTGATGACTCAGTAGAAGTCAAACCCCATTGCATGAATGGCTGGTCAGCGAGATTGGATGCGATGGAAGGGCAGCAAGTCTCTCTTTCTGTGAAGAATGCACAATTCTTACACCTCTTAATCCATGCATAGCAATCACTAAAAATTTTAGGCTAATAATAACCAACCTTCATAATTTTTAGAGCTATCACTCTTGGTGCAAAATGACCACCACTGGTCCACCATGGAACTCTTCCAACACCCTATGAATCTGATTTGTGCTAATGCATCTCAAGCAGCACTCCATTCACATCTTTATTTAACAAAACTCCATCAACAATGGCATATGGGACAGCCTGCAATCTAAAGTGTCTTCTTTGGGTCTTGTTCATCTCCAGGAGGGCATAGGCTGTGCTTAGGAAGTGTATTATACCTTGGGTCCAGCAAGGAGTGGGGCAGCATTGTCTTCTTCTTGATTGCCACTTGGCTCATGGCTGTCCTGGACTGTCAAAACAGCCTCTTCTTCATTGCATACTTCTTTTTGCTTCCCCAAAACCAGCTGCTCACACAATCCTTTCCCTCTTACCAGCTTGGTGATCTTGATCTCAATGTCATACTCCATGACACGGGTGATCCAACCTGCCCTTTTCTCATTCAAATCTTTGTTGAGGAGGAAGTCCTTAACCCCAGCATGTGAGACTAGCAACTGGACCTTGTTGTTTGAGACTAAATGCTTGAATTTCTTCAAGCTTCTGATTACTGCCAGCACATGCTTCTCAATAAAAGAGTACTTCACCTCATAGTCATCTAGGCTCTGGCTGAAGAAGGAAATTGGCTGCTCATCATTATCCTTGTTCTGTTGTACCAAAATGGCAGAAATAGTGTCATTACCTCCAAATGCATAGAGGATGAAATCCTTGGAGAAGTCTGGGTTGATGAGAGTTGGTGCTTGAGAAATGGCTTCTTTGATTGCTTCAAAACTCTCCTTGCCTTCTGTTGTCCACTTGAAAGCCATGCTCTTCTTTAACATTTTGGTGATGGGCTTGACAAGGGCTGCAAAATGCAGGACAAACCTCCGAAAAAGTTTATCCTCCCAAGAAACTCGAAGGGCTTTCTTGTGGCTTAGCGATGGTAGTGCTCTTTATGGCCCGACTCTCTCTGGATCAATTGTTAATCCTTCTTTGGAGACAATATGGCCAAGGAGCTTTCCTTCATGTGCAAGAAAGATACACTTCTTAGGATTCAAAGACACTCCAAATTTCCTACACCTCGTGAAAACTTGTCTCGAATGAGAGAGGTGGTCTACTACATTTTGGAAAAACAGTGATATCATCAAGGTAAATCAGCACCACATTATTAATCAAACATTTGAACACCATGTCCATTTCTCTTTGGAAGGTAGCACCAGCGTTGGACAACCCAAATGGCATCTTCCTATATGCAAAAGTCCCCCATTTGGTTGTGAAGGCTGTCTTGGCTGGTCTTCTTCCTTCACCATAATCGATTGTAGCGAGTAGCCATCAAGTAGTGAAAACCTCTCGGAGCTAGCCACAACTTGCAAGATTTGCTCCATGGAAGGGAGTGGGTAATGGTCCTTGAGAGATGCTCTATTTAAGTCTACGAAATCAACACACAATCTGATCTCTCCACTCTTCTTTACATTTGGAACCAAGTTGGCAACCCAAATAGAATGTTTGATTGGGAATATGATTCTTGACTCAATCAGCTTGTCCAATTCTTTCCTCATGAGAGGCTCCATGTGTGGATTGGTGGTCTTTGTTTCTAGTTGTGAGCTTAGTATTTGGATCCAATTCAATGGTATCTTTGAGCTAAGTTGGGATTGAAACCTTTCAAATCTTCATAGCTCCATGCAAACACATCGGGGAACTCTTGACACGATTTTACGAACTCATACCTTTCTTGAGCGGTTGTCATATTTCCAATTTGCAATGGTTTGTTCTCTTCTACCAAGATGGATCTTTGAATCCTCTCTCTTGACACTGAATGTTTACTTTCTCCTTTCTAAACTGATCATTGGGATTAAAAATGGACTCAAAGTGATAAGTCCCTTGGGCAGCTTGTTAGTTCTCAATTGTACCACTTGGTCACCATCTTTGCTGTTCAATTTTCTTGATTCTTAGTTTGAGAACTCGGCTTCTTCTTCTGCAAGAAATGGATGATTTGCTAGTCATTCTCAAACACTTTCCAACTGAAATTGTTATCGGCACTAAAGACCTCACAATCATGTGGATGTTTGGCTATACCTTGTCTTGTTGAATGCTTTCCACAATGTCAAAGGCTGCCCCTACTTGCTGCAAGCTTTGTCGGCATCTTGATTCTCTTTCCTAGGAATGGATTTGATGCCAAAACCCTCAAAATCTTCCATGAGGTCCACACCCTGTTCTTGTAGCTTTGAGTAGATCATTCTTGGCAGCATGTTTTCCCTTGGCCTGATTTACAATCAATTCACTATCACCAAAGACTTGCAAGTTCTTTATTTTCTTCTTGATTGCCCAATGCATCCCTTGCACTAAGGCTTCCTATTCAGCAGTGTTATTGGAGCATGGAAACTGAAATCTAAAAGCTGAATAGTACCTTACTCCTTGAGGTGAAACAAGCATGGCTCCACCTCCTGCACCTTGTCTACTTCTTGATCCATCAAAAACAGCTACCATACCTCATTGTCATCCTTGTGGTTTGGCTTGGTGATGTTAGGAATAGGCTGATTTTCTTCATGTATACAATAGACCCCTAGCTCAGATTCTTCTACTTCTTGATAAGGATCAAAAGCATGTACCTTGTTTTCCCATTCATTAAGAGTTAGATCCAGGATGCTCCCAACCTTGGTGTCAGCTTCATCGGTGCTTGGGTGGTCTTCTTGATCAAATGTTGAACAATTGGCGTTGATCGACTTGGAGTGTAAGGCTCAATGTGGAAGTTTGCAATAGGTTCGAGACTGATTGTATCCTTAGTTCCATACCTCGTTACGAGACAGCATGTGTGACCAATCGGAGACAAATATCCCCAATCTTGTTTGTGAAGTCCCTTGACAAGGATAGGGAAAAGAGTGGTGGAAGGTCTATGGTGATACATCTTGTGAAACAACAACATTTGGACATGCATGTAAGGTAAGACTCAAGTTTCTAATCACCCCAACTGTTATTCTGTTGTCCCATCTATTGCACTACCCCTTTGGATATGGTTTCATCTTTGGAGCCCTAGTTGATCAGCTATTTGTTTAGGCATCACCGAGCTACTTGCCCAGGAATCTATCATGCAATTGTGCACTAAGCTGATTTCCAATGATTAATGAAACATAGAAAGGAGGGGCTTCAACATTTTACCTTCTTTGTCCTCCATGATTTCCCTCGGGTTGGGCAGCATTTTTTGACACTTTCTCTTGCATCTAAACTTGCTGATTCGAAGTTGGCTAGTCCTTCATGGCAGCTTGTAACAAGTCTCTTTGGCACAGGATAGATAGGGATTCCCACATTGATATATTAACATTTGTCTTCTTCATCGATCAATAATACTAAATGGTGATGAAGGATCTCTTTGTTGTCCCTTTTCTTGTACATTCACTCCTTGCGTGGGCAGCAATAGCTGGTATTTGAGTTGGTCTAGGAGCTGTTCTTGGCTGCCCTTGTGCATTTGAAATTGGATTTTGTTTATGACCATTTGTGGAGCCATGGAAGGTTGTGGATTGGTTGGAGCTAATGGCTGATCTTCACCCAAATTCCTTCTTTTTGACCTTGTGTTGGCTGCAACACCTTGGGAAACTACCTGATTCATGCCACAAAAATCCTCTGCTTGCCAATTTACCAACATGGTGTCATTTGGGGCTGATTGCTGTTGGAATGTTTCTTGTTGTTGGCTGTTTCCTTGTTTGCCCTCACCCTCCACACAGTAGTTTTCACCATTAATGCTTGATTCAAAGCACCATTGAAGCACATGGATTGGTTATGAGGTTCATTGCATGGAAAACACCAGTCATACTCCTGAGAAATGTTGTTTTGTGTTGGCACCAATGCCTTAGAGGCAGATATGGCATTTGGATTGTAGGGCTGAAATGTTCTATTGGCAAGAGGCCTTGTTTGATTCATATTTGCATTTGGATTAGGTGGTCTTTGTGGTTGGTATGGCTGCTGTTAGGGTGAGCTTGGGGCTGGTAAGAAGGTCTAAAACCTTGGGCTTGTTGCCTCTTGAGAGTAACCAGCTCATTGCCTAGGTTTTGTAGTTGCTTCATGACTTCTTGAAGCTCATTTGGGGCACTTGGAGATGAAGTAGAAGCTTCATTTGAACTCTAATTTCTAGGAGTGGGAGAAGGAGCCAAATTAGGTGCTTGATTGGTATTTGGACTCTCTAAACTTGGAAACAATGGTATGGGAGGTCAGGGGCTAGTTTTGCCGACTTGGATCAAACAATTTTCAGCCCTAATGACAATCTTATAAGCCATAGGGATAGTTATGGCTCCCATGGACTGAATCAACATAGAAATATCAGAATTTAGAGCTTTGAGATAATAGAAAAAGCACCTTCTGCTATTGCTTTGGCCACTTTGGAATTATCTCCCAAGTATTTTGAAATCTAAAGTTGAAATCGGTCAATTTTGTTCATTGGGAGCTCTCTTGATGGTTGTCAATTTGCTCCAAAGAGACAAGTTGTCTCCCTTCTCTCCAAATTGCTCATGAAGTGCTATACACAGTGATTCAATTTGTGATAGAACCAGCTCAAGGCTTCTAAACCATTGCAATGCTTTCCCCTTGAATGAAGATGCCAGCAATTTGAGACCACTTGCATCTCATTGATTTCATGAATTACACAAAGGTTGGCAATGTCTTTAACATGATCACCTGGAGTAGTCTGATTCTCTCCAGTGAAGTATGGAATGTTCTTCAAGGCTGTAATTAGAATTGGATATTGTGCATTGAGGGCAAGTGGGCTGCTGCCTATGAAATTGACATATGGATTCGGTGGTTGCGCCATTCTAATTGGTCTTAGAACCCTTGTTGATTGAATGAAAGGCCTACAAGGTGGAGGAGTTGAGAGAGTTTTGTTTGGTGGAGATGGAGACCTTTGGATTCTCCTCCCACTTTGCCTTACTCTTGGAGATAAGCTGTAAATATTCAAACAACACCTCTTCTTCTCCACCTCTTGACCTTGTAGTGATTCTTCTCATGAGTTTTCGGGCTGCACTTGCTGAAACGAGTTGATTCTTCTCCTTGGAGTCGCGGATGTGTAATTTATAGCTCTTTTGAAGAAAGAAAATTGCAGCAGATGCACATCAACTTTGCTGCATGATAAAATGAGACCTCTAAGGTCTCACCAGGCGTCAAAGCTGTTGTTGCAAATCATGGCACCCTTGGATGCAAATCAAGGTTCTAAATTGATGTTTTAGGCATCCGGTGTGATTGCACAACATGGAAACCTCTCTCCAAGTGTGGGACTTGTGAAAATGAGAGAGGAATCTCAGTTAGAATTTGGTTCCTCAAAATCCTCGATTTAGATCTATATTTTTGCACAACTACGGAGGTTGAGATCCTAATCCTACTCTAAATTGCGAGAGACGGGGATAAAAATGCAAAAATGAAACTAAACTAAAGATGGTGATGCACAAAAGGAGTGGTGAAACATTTTTGCCATGTAAATAGACACAAATTCATGAAATGCAACAAGGAAAACATACACAAGTGATAGATGTAATTAGACATCTTAAAATGAAGTAAAAACAATACAAACGAGAGAGGTGAAAGCATTCATAGAGTTTGCCTTTGTCAATTCCATGTAAAAATCTCTTGCATTCCACCATCAAAGAGGTATAAACCTATTACAAACTATGAAAAGGTCAAGATTCTTATAACTATCACTTCTTTGGAGGTGAAAGAAGAAGTTTGCAATGCCAAAAAGTGTTCAACCCCTCGAAATGAGCCAAATTTGGCTTTTACAATGCATGGGTCAAGCCCGGAGAGAGAAAACGTGAAAAATGTGGGAGCCCATTCCTCATTGATGGAAAATGCATTAAAAAACAGCATGGAGGACCTTACAAACCCATACCCTATCATTTTTGACCATATTGGAGAAGAATGTGACCCATTACGTATTAAATTTGGTTGTTGAAATGTCATTTCTAGCCATGGACACGTACCAGAACCGTTTTTGAATTTTTCTCTTCAAACTAAACCAAAATTAGAAATTGACCATGGAATCATGTGGAGAATTTTAACAGCTTTCCAATGATATAAAGAACGTGAAAATATGAGCTCTGGATCAAAAGATATGATCGTTTGAAGATTTAGGGAAAAAACGGCCCAAAAAGCGGATCGTGGGAAAAATTTCAAATTTTACCTCTTTTTGTCTTTGGAAAAATTTCAAAAATTCCCTTTTGAACTCCCTGCCACATGGCAGCTTCTTATTGGCTACGGGCCTCAAATGGGAAAATTTTCCACAAAACTCCATTGAGCCATAACTTGAAAAATATAAGGAGTTAGGAGGCAAACTTTACCTTTACGGAAAGTTGAGAGAGAGCTCTATCCGACGGTGCCATTTCCAGAAAGCCTTGAGTGCTTGAAAATCAAAAATGTTGACTGAGGCACAAGAGAAGCAAGAACACAAGGAGTTAGCCACAAAAATGAGTGGGCACCATTTTTGGATAACAACAACACAACAAGAAAATAGTATCATGAAAAAAATTCAAATTCCTACCTCTCCATGGCAGCTTTAGTTTCCAAACAGCAAGATTTTAATGCCAAAAACATAGTCCCAAAATAGCAATGCCAAGTATGAAGTTATCTCCAATTTCCTCCACAATCCACAAAAGCTTCAAAAGCAAATGAAAAATGTGCCTGAAGGAAGAATGCAAAAAGATTTTCAACCCAAAACAAGTAAGGAGTTTGAATTATATAGACGAGGGAAGAGAAGAGGATGATGTGGATCCATGTAGGATGCCACATCACACATCCTCAAATTCAAACACAAAAGACTAAAGCCATTCTCCCAAGCACAATAAAGAGGTGGGTAAAAATTTTAAAAGTTACTTGCACACTCTAAAAATCCCACACCTCAAGGGACAGCAAAATTAAATAAAATGCAAGACAGTGCAATCAAAACAATGCAACATGATTCATAAAATTCATTATAAAAGTCAAAGTCACTTCTCCAACCATAAGTATGGTTGGTAAATTAAATTTAGAGGCATGGGACAAGTTTTACTTGTCCCACAAGCCTCCAAAAGCAGCCCCCAAAGACAAATTCGAATTTCTAAGGAGGTGGAGTGTTTCTTACTCCAAAATATGACTTATACAACTCTTACACAACTTACACATCACTTACATATTTAATACAAAAGCCAACAACTCTTATAATTACTTTCCATATCCCAATTTAATTTATTTAAATTTTAACCATATGTTTCCTCACATTAATCTATCACAATTTTAATTAATTAAAAGAAAGGAACACATTACTAATAAAATACATACAACAATAATAAAATAAACACATTAATAAAATACACAAACCCATGGTCACATATAAAGGTGATCCCCCCATGGGAATCCCTACACACACACACACACACACACACACACACACACACACACACACACACACAAAAACATGTTGCCATGGTGACCTTGTTGAATTCACCTAGAATTCCATTGTGGTTGGTCTCTAATCCCCGATGTTTGTTGTGATGTTTTAAACCTGCAAAACACAAATACCTCCTTGACCTCATGGCCATATCAGAACATCCAACATGATATAAATGAAATCACAAAACCAACTATATAAATGAATTACAACAACATCGAAGTAACAACTACATCATTTGAATTTTTAATCAACAATTATATCATCATCATAAAATATCCATTTCTATCTCTACTCATAATATCCAAAATCACATGTCCGAACAACATCCATAAAACATCCATGTCAAGTAGTATATCATCATCCACATACAAGTGTCTCTAATGCCCATCATGCATCATAATCAAATCAAGATCAATAATAATCCATGATCAAATGTCTAACATCCCACTAAGTCAAAACATAATAATGTCTATAATGTAATCACAGTATCAAAATAAGCATCAAAAGGTGTCAAAGGGAAGTGGGCACTACAATGACAACCACTCACAAGGCACATTAAGAAAAATGGTACAAGCACATGAGGGATGCGTTCGGGGTGGAATGGAGAATTCCAGAGAAGTTACCCACGCTTGTGCAAGGAGAAGTAGAATTTGTGGTATATCAACACTTCTGCATTGGCAGATTTAGGTTGAAGAAACAATGATCCCATGGTGCAAGCTTCCCTTCTCCTTCACCATGCTATACTTCCAAGTGGGGTGAACAGATTCAAAGAGGCCAAGAGACTAAGGTTCAACCTTAGCGAAGTAGATCAAGACCATCAGAGAGTTACACAGGAAGTTATTTTACCCTAAGAAGCATGCATATGTGGAGAGATATGTCTCCCATGAGATACAGATGATGAAAATAATGATTTTCCAATTACTGGAAGGGCTGTGACAAGGATATACCTTCACATCCAACCAAAATTTGAAAAGGGCACATACTTGGAAAATGATGTATCCATCCCTGAGGACCCCATAGGTAGAAATAAGCCCACACTAAAGAAGAGGGAAAGGGAAGAGGTGCAAAAATCACCAAGTGTTTAGGCTACACAAGTGGTAAGCACACTGGGGAAAAGAACTAAGCCCAGTACTTATATGCGGAGAAAGAAGTCCCCGATGAAAGAAAATAATCAAGAGGAAGAACCATCGGAGCACAAGGAACCCATCACCCAGGAAAGGTCACTAGAGGAGGAGGAGGAAAGGAAGTAGAATCCCCTGCCAAGAAGAAGTAGAAGGTGATAGAAGAAAATGATTTGGAGGATACAAAAATCTTGGAGGCCTATATAGGTGAGAGAGATGATGATGATGAAGATGAACTAGGAGGTGAGGACCATCCTATCTATGAGGTTCATGACTCGGAGGAGGAAGGAGAGGAAGAAGAAAATGAATACATCTTTGCAAGAGGGAGAATAACAAGGAAGAAGAAGATACTCAGAATAGGGGGTAAGTGAGGAAGTCACCAAAGAACAAAGGACCCCAAGCCTCACTAAGGAACAGATAGATGAGGCCATGGAGAAGGAAGTCGCCAAGATCATTGAAGACCTAGTAGAGCAAGAGATGGAGTGCAACGTGGACCTAGTGATGAAGGAAGCAGAGGAGGGAAGCATAGAAAAGGAATATGGTAGCATGGGAGGGGATCCCAATTTGGTTGTGATATTTCTTAAGGCCACACACACAGGGAGAAAAATCTCAAAGGCAAGCAGAGGTTTAGAGGATGGGCTATATTGATGACCTGAACAAGGTGTTGCACACACTTTCAAAGCACCATACCAATGGAGAAACTCTTGTTTATGGCATCATTTGATGAGGAAGGTGCATACCCTTGGAAAAGAAAAATGATTTCTTGGGCATTTGAGTCCCACATCAACGAACCAGAATTTGAAGTGAGCCAAGGGGCAATAATGAAGGTACCAGAGTCAAAAGGTGACAACCCCTTCGTAAATGCTCAGTGGCTATAGACGAACAAATTTACAATGCGCTAAATAAAGTTTTGATGGAAGTAGAGGCCAGAATATTTGGGAGAAATGAAAGAGTGAATTTTCTAGAGGCAGAGCTGGAGAAGAAGGAAGAGGAGCTAGAGAAAAGAACTAAGGAGTTAAAACATGAGGAACTAGTTAGCACTTAGCTAAGGCATGAATTAAAGGAAGAGAAGGAAAGGGTACGTGAAGTCTCTAAGAAGGTGGAGATGATCACAAGCACCATTATCTTGAAGCATCCAAACTTGACACCACCCGCGTAGAAATATGAATCAATCCTATAATGCCTAGAAGACTTAACTTGCATTCTCACAATGGAAAGATGACCACTGGCCTTGGATTCGAAGAGGAGGCATCGGCACGCAAATAAAAAGAGGACAAGATAAAGGTTGTGGCCATTGTGGCCTAGTATAAGAAATTCCTCATAGATGTAAAGGCCACCACGCTGATAGCAAAGGCTTCCTATGAAAACTGCTCGATAGAGACAGAGTGGTGAGAATTCTAGTCGCCACCCATGAAGTAGAGATCAAGGAGCTCTAGAAGAAAATAAGGGAATAGGTAAGAACCTGACAAAATTCTAGTTGAGGTTGAGAAGAAATTAGAGGCTATTGAGACCTTGCGGGGCTCAATTAAGAATCAATCTTAAATAATTATATCCCCAGATCACTCGTAGGATGGATGCACTTGAGGATATGGGAAAGAAATTGGAAGAGGTTGTGGAAACCATGAGTGCCAAGGGAGAAGGGCTAAGCTTTGAAGAGGTGAGTGCCCTAGTTAATGACCTTTTCAGCAAGCATAGAGCAAAGTCGATACCTGGAATAAGTTGGAGATAGACTTGATGAAATATTTCCCCCTCCTCTTGCAGAAATAATCATAGTTCCCCATTCTTTCATTCTTCCCCAAAATTATTCATTCCTTTATTCTTTCTCCAAACTATTCAAGGATGGTCATTCTTTATTCTTTGAGAAAATTTTCCCATAGAAAGAGAACAGGCATAGTGTGGGGTGATGTTGGGCCCCTAATTTATTGGCCAAGTACAGAGAGGTGCATGGGTGTGCAAGGCCTATTTGAAGAAGGGTACACAAGGAGAAAGCGTGCAGGATAGGGTTCTACGAGGGTTTAGTAGAACAAGCGGCACGTGCATAAGGTAGAAAATGTTTTGGGACTTATCCATATTTAGCGTAATATATGGAACATGAGAAAAGTGTGACCCAACCGCACGTGTGGAGTGGTGCCATCCTGAAAATAGGGTGGCATAGATAGGAATATACCTTGCGATGGAAGATTCTAGAAGCCCATCATTTCAAAGAGTGGAGAGCTTGAGCTTGAAGAAGCATGCTCCCATGGAGGACCACCTTGGACACTTGGCAACAGATCTACAACTCCCATAAAGGCTTGAAGAAATTGATAAAGGCTATAAATACAAGTGCCCAATAAAGGGAAAAGAGGGGATTAGAGAGAACGGATGAGAGGTGAAGCTCTGCAGAAATATATGGAGAAATTTGTGGGTTGGGCTAGGAGATCTGTAGGAAGAATGATGTATCAAAGGATGGGTATATGTTTTTCTTTTACATTGTAAGGGACGTAAGTCTAGTCTTGCTACATGGTTCTAATCTGCACTATCATTTTGGTCTGTAATGACCCTGATAGATGTAATGTGATTATTGTACATGTTCAAGTATGAATACATGTGGTTTGTGGCTCATACATATCTATTTTTGTTATGTTTAGTGTGTTTCATATGAATGAGTATAATCATTATGCATCCTCTTTCCCCCATGGTTCAAATCTATCTTTTTTCAATGTGCTTCTTGTCTAAATGAATATATTAGTGTATCATTTACTCAAAGCTCTCAGTTGAATAAGGATTTTCTTATATATTCTATTACACATCTATGCTACATTCTTGTACAAATCATATAAAATAGGGGCTCAATGCCTGCGCGTGCCTCAGGTGAGTGCCCAACGCCCACTGGGTGATAGGCCGGCATGCATGGGATTATCATTTTTGTTAAGGGTATAAAATTGACTACAATACCCAAGCTTTGTGTACCTGTAATTTTCCCAAATTTCATTCCAGAAAATATTCCTCCAAACATAGGAAATAATTGTGTTGTCATAGATGTGCCAAATGAAAATTTAGACCTCCTAGGTGTTGATCGATCACTTCCACCAATACCAACTAGGTTAGCAATACTTATCTCTTGATTTGGAAATCTAAATGCTAAGGTTTAATCACCATGTGGATCCATATACGAGCCAATGAATTCTCTCCTTTCTTCATATGTGAGCCTTCTCTAGAAGTTAGGGGGTTTATCTTTTGCACTTTCCAAGAAGGGGTAGCACAAAATTCTCGGGCTCCACGCCCTCTACGTGAACCTCAATCCCTTCTGTAACATCTACCTATAAAAATCCATCACTCCTGCGACTTCGTGTTTTCTATCTAACTCCTTCTCACATGCTCATTATATTTGAGTCATCTCTCTTCCCTCTCTTACTCAGCCACAAGGTCCACCATCTTCCTCCACCTTAGTTTCCTCTTAAAAACTCTCTTATAATGAAGCATGTGAGAAGGAGTTAGATAGAAATCAATCTCAGCAATCTCCGGATAAGAATAAGTAGAAATCACATACTACAAGGTGTAACTTGTCAACACTCTACTCGCCAATTATCAACAACACATGTCCAAGTCAAATCAGCATCATACATCCTCGATAATCATCTTACATCCACACATGAGATCTATAGTACCAGTTCGATCTATATGCATACACCAAAATCCATTCATACAACTCCTTTGGAAAGAAACAAAAGAAGGTATCATGCAACTCATGTTATGCTATTCTTCTACCCATTTACATACATTAAACTCAGTTCGGTACTTAATCTCTAAACAAACTCATCCTCCATGCTTTTAATCCATGCTTCAAACTATCTAAGGTCAAGCGCTCTGTCATCATCTACCATTCTCACAACATCTTCAAAAGAGGTCTAAGCAATAGAACTAAAATTTAGTCTCTATTATCATCGCTTATTTCAACAAGTAATTCCAAGCATGTTGGCATATCATCCATTCTTAGCCTGGAAGCTCACCCGAGGTGCGTGCGAGACTACGAGTCCCTCCTTTATGTGAGCTTCATGAGAATTTTCTTTATCAACATGATGATGTAGTATAACTAAAGAATAAATGTAATTATCCATAGGATTTTAGATGTAATCTTTTACTCCTAGTTGATGTATCCCAAACACAGACTTAACATGATCAACTGAAAGTAGAATCAACCATGGAATAACATTGAGGAAACCAATAACACACATATGAACATAAAGGGAAAACACATATCAAGATCCATTACAAGAGTGTTACAAAACTGCTTCATTATATTGATAAGTCAAAATACAGTAGCTAAGATTACATCGAGAAGTTCCATCCATGGCAATATTCATAGTAGCAAGGATTTCTTTTAATCATTGAGCTCTATATTACATCCATTACATAATAATTTCTTCTTTTTCATCCTCTAGAAATGATCCTCTATAATAAGAAGTTGAAGGAATATTCTTCTAACCGTTCATCATCATCTGCGAAAGCCTGCTAGAATCTTCTCATGATTTTTCTACCACTACTTAGGAATCTGCCAAATGTTGTCATGTGTTTCCCTCAATCAAGTGCCTTTAGCATGCATGTGCTAGCTAATCCTTAACAACCTCGACTCCTTATCCTCTCATGATAACCATAATGATTCCCTAGAATATCCTTTTCTTGGATCGCAAGTCTCCATGGCTTATCCACATTTGTATCTGGTCACTTTTCCATTCGCTCCCTATGCACATATTTTTCTATTTTTCCAAAACTCACTAAGTCCTAACTCCATCCTACCCAAGCATGACTCTTCATTCCTCTCTAAGGACTACTTCGCATGTTCCTTCGCACCATGCCTCCATGCGCCACAAGGCTTCATGCCTTAGGTACTTAAGTAACTTTTAGGGGTACAACATATCTCCATCGGTTGTGGTAAAAACAAATCATATATCTACACATGATAAGGTGATTGAGTTGGTGCTTGATCATCTTGGGGTTGTATCCTCCTTGTTGAGTTGGTGCTTTACAAAATTAGAGTTTGGTACTCATTGTAGGGTTATTTCTCTATTAAAATAGGGGTAAGTACTCCTTGTGGAGTTGGTACCGCACTAAATTATGAAACATATAAATATAAGACTGTGTTTTAGTGGGTTTTCTTCCCCTTGATGATTTCCCACTTATATCTTGTTTTCTTATGGTGTTTCCTTGCTTTCATGGTTACATGTTTTAATGATGGTTTATGGTGTGAACCCATTAAAATTTTTATAAGTGGATATTTTGATTGTATGCTTATGATATTTTGAGGTTCAGATCTGAAATATAATTTGATGTTTTTATAAGGACTAATTCACCCCCTTCTCAATCCATTGTTCTTCTAACATATAGGTTACAAGAATATTATTTACAAATTTAAAAATGCACATTCTTAAAAGAATGTTTAAACATACAATGATAAAATATGAAAATTACAAGTTCGACAAATTTATACTCAAGATAGTCTAAGAAAGAGTGTAATCAATTTTTCTAGTGAATAAGCTACAAGTTTCAGGATCAATTTTCTAGAAGAAAATGCAACATATCTCCAATTAATTATAGATTTTCAGAAGTATAAATTTGCAGCATATAATTTTAAAGTTCTCCAAAATAAATAAATGAAATGATGTTGTGCTCTTGTAAAGGGATTGATAGGAAAAATTTGTAATTAGAGATAATTTCATAGTTTGTTCCAAGTTATTACAAATACAATTTTCCAAAATTACAAAGCATGTGTTTCAAGATATGCTCATAAAATAATAATGTAGTTATCTCTCAAGTGTAAGAACAAAAAAATTCTAGATTACATTCTTTATCATGGTTTCAAGAGCAAACCACAAATTCAAAAGTTCCATTTCTTCCAACAATATAGGTATTACCCAATTTCACTACCTCGATGAAATTGGATAACAAGACAAGCTCAACTAGCTAATGAAGCTTATCAACGCTTCTTGATCAACACAACGTTCAAATTTGTCAAGTGAAGAAGTAGTGATAGGTGGGTCCAAATTCACAATACCAGATGCATTATTTCAAGAACATCCCAAACATCTTCTTGTAGACTTAAGAGCACTAAAGGTTTAAAAGGGGTTACATGGGATGAAAAGAACTTGTGAGACATCCCTACCTCTAAATTAAGCCCCTCGATCTCATAACCAAGCTACATTGACAAGGAAAGTTGTTTTATATGAAATGAGCCAATGCACCACCATAACACTCCACAAAATCCATACCGAGTTATTTCCATGAGAGGCCAAGTCCATCTCTCTACCAAAGTGAGCTCATACAACCTGTACCAAGATTGCGAGTTATAGGATAATTTGTAAGATGGCCGAGTTAGTGTGATTGAGCTCATTGGTGAGTTCAATGGTGGAAACATCAATCTTAGAAGGGAAAGATATTTCATGCAATGAGTCGAGCTATGGAGCCCCATAAAGACTCATGACGAGTTTTGTATTTCACATACCATAGTAGATGAATTTAATACTGAAGAGATCAGATCATGCGGAGACCGAACTATGAAAGATTGATCTCTACGAATTGTGGGCGAAACTAGTCGAGCTATCTATCACCAAAGGGAGCTAACATTGCAAACACGTTGGACTAAGTTGTTAAGGTGAATAGTTTTCAAGTAGTAACATCAAGCCCCTTTGTGATACATCGAGGTCTTTGGAATAATCCAATCAATTCATGTAGTGAGTTATTGAGTGATGGGATTGAAGTGTGCAAATAGAAGCATGGGAAGCTAAAGACCTAAATTTTGTAATGACATGAACTCGGAAAATTTGTAGCATATGGTGATGTGTAGGTTTAGCTCGATGGTGGATTCAAATGGATTAGTCTATAGAAGGAATCAACCTAAATGTTGGAACAAGGAGTTATGTTGGCTTGTCGATCCAACATGGAAAACCAATGACGAGTTCTATAGAGAAAGAATGCAATGCAATGGAGAATGGTTTCCCGAGGAGACCTAATAAACTTAGGACGTTCGTGTGCAAAAACTTGAACTTGTTGTGGTAAATGTTGCATGTAGGTATGTTGGAGTTGGAGGGCCTAGTTAGCCCATAGGACGTGCGGGCTCGGAAAGACCGATTTCACCAATGGGGAGGAGTTCAAACATCTAAGATGTCAATAACCCATGCGGCTGGTCAACATGGGACATTCGGGCCTCGAAAACCCACATTCACCGACTTAGAAGGTGACATGAAGCATTCCGACGAAGGTAGAAAAAATTGGCTTATAGAGCCCAAGGATGAGTTGGGCCCAAAATTCATGATTTCACTTATGCAAAAGCAAATTGAGTGGAGTGGGGGTCAATGAACCTCATGGCCCGGTCAACACAGAGTAGGGAAGGATATGCAAATGCAATGGGGTTCGAGAGTTCAAGTTTCAAGAAATGCGAGATAGATGAGGCCCGAGTGGCCATTAGGATATATGTCACTAAGTTCAATATGGAGGGTCAAGCCTAAAGTATAAGGTGAGAGTTTGACGGTCAACATGGCTCGTGAAACAAAGGGAGTGCCGAGATAGTACCATCTAGCGGTGGGCATGTGGAATCAAAGCGAGGAGATGTTGGTCAATGCAAAGGTGGAGGGATAAATATCTTTGCATTCAAAAGCATTAGGCCTTCGACATAGGAAATAAGATCTCAAAGCATGTAGATAGAAATGATTGATGAAGATAGGAAAGATCCGGCCGAGCTAGCAATATCAATTGCGAGGATATTAAAACAAACTCACCTTTCCATATTAGGTGATGAGAAATAGGAAAGGGGGCCCACTATATTTAAATGACAAAATCATTTATAAGGATATGAAAAATAGTGAAGAAGGAGAGAAAATTATTAAATTGTCTTTTTCAACAAAAATATCAATTTTCAGTCCCGTGGAGGCCAAGTAAACTTTGTGCGTGCAACTCAAATCAACTCCATTCACTCAAAAATCCATAACTGGAGAAATTCTCAATGGATTTTCACAAAATAGGTCTCGTTGGAATCGTGTTTCTACGACTAATGCATAGAATTCAAGAAATTTTAGATTTGGTGAAGTTTTGATGGATATTTTTAGGTAAAACGATCCAAATTTTATTTTGTGGTTGAAGGTGGTTAGAGGAGCATTTTATAAGCATGGGAAATCACTCTTTCACTATTCAGTTATGGGGTACCTTGAGATTGATTCTGCAAGTCCAAAATCACCAACCAAACTCATTTTCATGACCTAAAATTAGTGGGAAAGTGGATTTCGGATTTACATCCCTCTCTCTCTCTTCTATCAAAACTCTATAAATAGGAATGTTGGGCTCATTGTAAGGGAGATAGTTTTTAGTAACAAAACTCTTTCATTTTGGTTTTGTAAAGATAATGTGCTTCAAGCCCTTATAAAGGACTCCTTGCATGGTGATCCAAGTCTTTATTTTGTAATAGATTGAACTGTGCATATCAATGAAGAAATAGATGCAAGTTTGTGGATTTATCTTCCCTTGTGTTTTTTTGCATTCTTCTTGCCTCTTCAAACTCATTACAAATATATTGTGTCTATTTTATACTCTTCCAGGGGACCCATTATTATTTTGTATGCATGGAAATATTGTTGTGAATGTAGTTGCTATATTGTGGAGAGTTGTTATCACCCTCTCTAGTATGTACCTTGCTTCCATTTTTCACACATTGGAAAGCTATTCCCATACCCTCCTTTTCTAGTGTATCACCGCTTTATTGTAGGATTTGTTTTCATGAAATCTCTCTCCTGGTCCCTTGGAAAGTTAGATTAGATTAGATAGTTTTTCCTGCATTAGGAGTATATTGTGGCGGAGTTGTTTAGGAGTAAGAACCAACTTTCTCTAGATTTTTATCTCAAGTAACAAGTCCCACAACTTGTAGATAGTACCCATGTTACCCAGTCACACTGCGACTCAAGCACACACTTTTGAAAATCTAAGGGTGTTGTGATTCATTGATAATAATAGGTTAATTGACCGTAGTTGTCATACCTTTTAGAAAAGTGAGCTTCATGTTTCTTCTTTCAAGAACAATGCACATTTCTACAAATTGTAAAACTTATCAATCATCTTGCATATCACCGATGGTTACCAAGCAATGAAAGATGCTCAATTTTTTCACTATTCTAATCTATCACATTAACATGTGGAAATAGGAACAAAAACACAACACAAGGAACCATTTTTAAGAATGTTTTCAACCATGCCTTACAAGATAGAAAATATCATATCATAATAACCATCAACCGATGTTGAAAAAATCATAAAATGTTCACCAATTGGTAAATAGGTTGAAAAATCTAGAAATTACAAATATTAGAATTATGTAGACATTTAAATATTTAGGTGTTCACAGAGCATTGAAGTTATATAATGGGTATAAAAATGTAGCTATGCTTTAAAAAACAAAAGGTTTATGGTCTAGTGTTTGTTGAAGTTAATGTTTCTAACAAAATTCATACAACTTATTTTGATTTTCATGTCCCCTATTACATTTGGAATTCATTCACTACCCTAGTATCTATGTGATTGGGACTTGCTTGTAATAAACTTGAAGCCCTTTGATATTAACAAGCTAGGAATGATGGATCCATGAACTCCTGAAAATCATTATTATTTGTCTATATCTTGATATGGATTCCATGTCTCAACCAGTGGAGAGAATAAGAAGAGCATATTGAAAAATTAGATGATGATGTTAAGATGAGATCAAGTGAACAAATGCATTTGGAATATGTAGCTTGAAGGAAAGACAAAGAGATACAATTGTGCCTAATATTTATTATGCAATATTGATTGCAGTGGAGAAATATAGAACCATGAGAAGACAAGATTAAAACTTTAAGAATTTGCACTACATTTATCTCTCACAAATGATAATTTGAAATAGGTTCAGAATATTTCTCAAGAATTAAACAATGGTAATTATACTTCTATTCTTGGTGTTAAAAATCTTGAATACATGCCTTATAAAATCCAAGGAGGTTCTCTCTACCATCTCAATAAAGAGGGTCGATGAAATACAAGTGATTTACATATAAAATATCCTTCAGTACTCATATGTTCTTACATAAAAATAAAGTTTTCTAAACAACTCGAGACGAAAAACTAAACATATTTTATCTTAAAATACTTTACTGCTCATCAGAGCCAAAATATCAAATTAGTTATAGCCATTAGAAGCATAACATGCCCTGTATAGAGAAAATTCAATGCACATAGTTTGAGATCAATGAGTCAATAAAGTAATGCCCAGAATATATACGAAATCCATGCAAATCATGATACATGAGAGCTAATTCAAATAATAAAGCTCAAATCAAATAGATCAAGATCCTTGCTAAATGGTAAAATAATCTGAGCTATTTATAATATGTCAAAACCACATAAGGAAAAGTGAGTTCACCCAGAAAAACATAGCTCAACAGTTGAAAATGGAGAAATTTAGTTTTAAAATCTTAGAGCTCATATTCAATGCAGATTTCAAAAGGGTTCAGGGATTACCATTCAAATCAGTGACTAATTATAGATTGTTGGCAAAAATAATGAAAAATATACGACCAACGAGCATTCACTAAGAAGCATGAATAATGCTAGAAAAACACGACGAAGATCTGCAACCAGAGAGTGTGATCTCCTAAAAAGTAGACTAAAAACTTAAGGAGAGAAGTTTTGGCCCATATTTTCAACACCAAGTTAGATCTAGCCAATGAGACAAAACCGAGATCCAAATTTGTGCAGCAAAACCAGAGTCTAAGACCAAAAACAATGCCGATTGGGAATGAAAATAATACATTTTGACATTGAAGTAAGAACATGAACCATGTAGGGTCGACTCACCTAACAAACCATAGACTCAATACAGAGGTCGGTCCGTTACAAACACCAACTTGAAGTAGTAGTGAAACTGTGGAAAAGGATCCCGTAGCAAGCTTAAATCACAAAACAATTACAAAACATTAGCTCGGCCATGTAAATACATAGCGATCATATATGTAAAAATGCAAACCATGATGTCTGTGAAATATATCAAGCAAACACAAACCATATCTTCAAAATTAAGCTCTAGAAAACCCCACAAGAAAATATTCCATGACAACAGATTGAAACAAAGCAAGAGCATGAAAATATGAGCCCAAATGAAAACCAATACAATAAATCCATGGTGGAAAAACTAGAATAAAACCCTTTAATGGCGGCCAAGGATTTTTCAAAAAAAAATTAGCATGAGAAAAATCTCCACCAAAAGAAAAAAGTGAAGTGAAAAGATTAGGGTTTCAAACCATAGACATTAAGCTCACCCGAGGTTTCTTAATTATGGTTCAGCTTAACCATAGTTAAAGGTGTTTAATCATGATCTCCTTGATCCTCACATAGATGTGGATGCTTTGTAAATTTTAATTATTATGCTTTTTTATGTGGGGTGGGACAAGAAATATACATGAGTGGCTTAGGCAAGGTCGAATTGAATAATAATTATCAAGAAAAACCTTATCTAATGCCAAAAATAATCACCTTATGCATGTGCACATGAAGACAAAATTATACTTTTGTAAAGGAGACAAGGTTATTTTTCCCTGAAATTTTCCAAGAATACCTTAGTTTTTTTACTAAAACTGCCATATAGTTCACCTTTTTATTCACAAGAGAAGTCTTGACTAGTAAACAACAGTTGACCAAGGAGGAGTGTAGATCATGGAGAGCTATTTTTAGTGCTTGAAGTCTCATGCAGACATTTTTAGTCTTGCTTTTTTTTAAATGATATTTAATTACAAGTAGGTTAAAATTGGCCATGCGAGGGGATATTATTGGATTTGTTTCCAAATACCCAATTAGGCTAATTTTAGCATGAGTTATTTTTGGAGTGGTGTGTGCATATTTTGTATTTATACCTTTCTTGTGCAAAGGTAAAAGGGGGCTTATTATTACTTTTGCGCAGACTTGTGATGCGGACCTTTTGTATTTTCTCACCTATTTGATGAATAAAGACTAATTTCCTCCACTTGTAGCTTTTTGAAGTGTGTCACAAAGTAGTGTATCGGTATGTTCAATGAGTATTAATTTCCTTTGCATGCTTTTTATCTGTTCTAACACCTTCCTTAAGTTTTTTTATTAGATTAGGCAAAAACAGGATCGGCTCCCAAGAGTCGATCTGACAAAAGAGAGGAATGCAACTAGAAACAAAATAGAAAGAAAACCCAAAAGGGGTCCTAAAAAGATGAGTTAAACAGGCTTAACTCTTACATTGTCAGGATCTAGACCCCAGAGAGGACAAAAATACCAAGAAGCAACAGGGCACACAGTTTGCCAGTAGTCCACACACAGTTCAGAGACCAAAAAACCTCCGCAACAAGAAAAAAACAACTAGAGGCCCCAAGCCGGTGGTAGTTATCATGGATTCTAGTACCAACCAACACCTACTCCTCCTCCGAGCTGCTTATGCAAAGGTTGAATCTCCTCCTTTTCTTTTCCCCTTCAATCTCCTCCACTGTCAATCAGAACTTTAACCTGAATCTCTAGCTCCCTCATTTTGTGTTTTATCTGGACCTGATCTGTGACCATCTTCTTCAAAATGTTGATGATGTTCAGGATGGACTCCCTTTGCCCCTCGTTTGTGTCCTCCATGGCTTTTAGGACCCCTTCTAAATACAACATCTTCCTGCTCCATTCTTCAAAAACAATGGGGTCTCCCACACATTCATTCTTCCTAGGAAGCACTGGCTTCCCCACCACCTCCCTCATTTTTATCTTTATCTTTCTCATTCCCCGGAGGGTACCCTTACCCTCTTTCAATTTAGTAAGACACTCCACAAGAGTAATGTCATCTTCCTCGTCTTGCTCCTCCAGGGTCGTTGTCAAAGGATGATCCAGAACCGGCTTGCCATTCTCAACCAGAAGAAGAATCAGGCCCTCATGTAGGGGCATCTCAGCTTTCTCATTCTAGAAGGCCATCAGCGAATTCGAAAGAGAGGTGGCCAAGAAAAAGGGAATACTAACCATAAACTTGTGACGGAACATGTTGAGGAAGGTCATGTGATGGGTATAGATTTTTCTATACTTACCCTCCAACGTAATATATTTCATAACTTGAAAGCTAGACATCCTTCCAGACTCCAGGAATGCACGAATGCGCAATACCATCCATGAAGAAGAAACAAGTCTCCTTGCCAACGAAAAATCACTCAATCTCGAGGTCTCTATAGGTTCTTTCCTTGTAGATTTTTAACCCATCCATCTTCATATCAGTCACCCTGGAAATATTGGACTCCGAGACCTCAACCTCCACATCGTGGACAATAAAAACCCCCTTTTTATAAGTTTTGTCTAAGTCCTTAGACAGAGCAAGGTCGTGACCATGTAATTTAGCAATAAAATTGCTAAATCCGCCAACTTTAAGCTTGTTCCAAAGATCCTTGTTGCTCTCCTCCATGTTCGACTTGGTGGGTTCCACACGAATCCTGTCTCCACCCATCTGCACTTTTCCAAAGTTGTCATTCCAGTGAAATATTTTCACAACCCACAAGTTGTTCTCCCTATCAAAGTTTGAACTGGAACAATGATTTTTGTATAAGCTATCTTGGTACCTGAAATACTTTCCCCGCTTGTGTCGGCATCATTAATCTTAGTGCCTTCTATCCTTAATGATTTCATCATTAATATTAGAGGGTAATCTCTCCCCTTTGCACCAAATTTTGTACTCATTACTAAGGACTCCCACATTGGCCATCTTGTCCACGCATTTATTTCCCTGCCTCAAGGTATGATTGATAGATATCTTGTCAAAAAACTTTAGCAATTCCTTGATATCTTGAATGATATTTTTAATGACCAATTGATCTTACTCCTATTGAGGAGAGCATTTATAACAATTAAGGAATCACCTTCAATTTGAATGTCCTTAAGGCCTTTTTCCTTAGTGACCAAAATACCCCAAAGGAGGGCTCTAGCTTCAGCCATGTTATTAGTCTGCTTTCCTAGGGGACCCACATAGATGAACAACCAATCACCCTCACTATTCCTTAAGATACCCCGCCCCCAGCTTGACTAGGATTCCCCTTTGAAGCCCCATCAAAATTGATCTTGATCATATTTCCCATAGGTCTAATCTAGTTAACATCCTTACCAGGGCTTTTGTTCTTGACCGGACTATAGGTGAACTTATCCAACACTTCCTGCTCCCATTTCGGGCAAGGAATTTTTGTTTTACCTTTAAACAATTTGAGATTTTCCTTAATGGTAGCTAGGATTTTCCTTTTAGCCACCACAATCAGAGGTTTCGATCTCTGAAAACACTATCATTCCTTATTTTCCATAAACCCCATAAGAGATGAGGTAGAGTAATCTTCCAGGCCTAGGCCAGATAAGGAAACCTAAAAGGGCTCTCCCATTGAGTACAACAATCCTCCATATTCAAAGGCATAATCCATTGCATGTTGAAAAGTTCCGAAATCAACAAGAAGACACCTTTAGAGAAAGGGAAATGTAAAAAAAGATGATTCACATTCTCTTCCCCTCTCCGACAAAGAGTGCACCTATTAGGGATCTACATTCCTCTTTTTATAATATTTTCAACTGTCAGGATTCTATTTTGAATAGCCAACCAATAAAAAATATTGATCTTAGGGATTAAGTCCTTGATCCATAACTTACCCCAATACTCTTTTTGAAAATATTTCTTGAAGTGTAAGTTGTAGGCAGATTTAACAGAGTAGTTTCCATAGTCTTCCTCTTTCCAAATGATGGAATCCTCCTTAGTTTGGAAGATGGGGATGTGGAAACCTTGATTTTCTTATTGATATCTTGAAAGGGTTTGATGTCACCATCATAATTAGGGGGAGGAACTATGGTTTCCCATTGGACCTCATCATCATGACTCTAGAAATCTCTTATCCAGATTTTACCATTCTCCTCATAGAATTGAGCAACCTCCTTCCATATATCCTGATCTGCTAAAGGGGAGTCTTCTATCCAACTATCCCACCAAAATCTGATCATGTTCCCCTTACCAATCTCCCATAGGGATCCCTTTGAGAGGATATATTTCGAATCAGAAAAGAATTCTAGAAGAAGGATCCTCTAGGGAGATTTTCATGGGAGAAGAACGAGTCAATTCTACCTAGATTTTGTAGATATTTTTTTTTATTATATCAATCCATAGTCCTTCCTCTCTAGCAATTCTCTAGCCAACTTTAGCAACCAAATATTTTTTCATGATAGGTATACTTTTCAGACCCAGACCACCACACATCTTTGGCCTAGTGACCTTCTCCTGGACCACGGAGGAATTTAAAACTTTTTTCGAGGCCCTAGCCCAGAGAAATCTCTTCTGAATTTTTCTAGAGCATCAATTATTTTGGCCAGGAGCTTAAAGAGAGACATAATGTAAATGGGGACTCCTTGAAGAGAGCTCATAAGGAGTTGTATCTTTCCCACCTGAGAGAGAAGGAGACCTTTCTAGGAGGAAAGTTTCTTGTTAACTCTTTCCAATAGGGCATTCCAAACAGAGATGTCAGGCCTTTTGTAGATAAGAGGCATTCCTAAGTAAGAGTCTGGAAAACACTTGATTTTGCAACCCAAAATGCGAGCTAGCCTTAATTGGACTTGTTTATCCACATTAATAAAGTAAACAACACTTTTGAGATAATTAACCATACCCCAGAGACCGACTCATAGTCCGTGAGAGTAGATTTGAAGTTGGTGGCTTCTTGGACAAAGGCCTTTCCCATCAGGAAGTTATCATCAAAAAATTAGTTGAGGTAGATAGGGAGACCATTAGAAATCTTGATTCCCTGAATGCTCCTAGAAAGCAAATCCTACTTACAAATTCTACTCAAAGATTCAACCATTATAACATAAAGGAAATGAGATAGGGGTCACCTTGTCTCAAGCCTATACCAGCTTTGAAGAATCCCTCTAGGCTGCCATTGACCAAATTGACCGAAAACTAGCAGTAGATATGCAGGTCATAATCATTCTAACCAGAGTATTATCAAAGCCCACTTTATTCAGGATGGCGCCAAGGAAAGACCAAGTAATCATGTCATAGGCCTTGTGCATATCTAACTTAAGGAACATAGCCGATCTATCAGAATTAACAATGGAATGGATGGCTTCTTGAATCACCACAATACTATCAGTAATCTACCTACCCAGGACAAAATCACCTTGATTTTCTAGAGATAATATGGGTGAGAACCAATCTAATTCTGCCAACTAGGATTTTAGTCAAGATTTTATAACTCATGTTACAAAGACTGATCGGTCTAAAATCTTTGACTTCATTGGCCCCTAAAATTTTCAGAATAAGGACCAAGAAAGTATTATTAAGCTAGCTAAGGAGCTTCCCATTATTGAAGAAATCTTGGACCATTTCAATGACTTCTTTCTTAATCAGCTCCCAAAATTTCTGGTAAAAGAAAGCCTGAAAACCATCAGGCCCAGGTGACTTGTCAGGTTCCATATCAAAGACCACAAATCTGATTTCCTCCTCATAAGGGATCCTTAAGAGCTTGTGATTTTCTTCAAGGAGATGAATTCTGGAATAGGTTCAGGATATTATTTTGATTCTACTCCTCAATCCCCTGACCTTGCTGAAAAAGATCCTTAAAATAGTTTATGATGACTTGATTTATTTCCTTTCTCTCCAAGAGGATCTCACCATTCTCATTCTTAATTTCATTTATCTTCATGATTTTTTTCGAGAGGTGGTGAGAAGTGGAACAATTTGGTATTCTTGTCCCCTTCCTAAGCCATTTCACCCTTGACTATTGCTTCCAATAGACTTCTTCCTTTGCCAGGATATCATGATACTCTACCAAAAGATTTTTTTCCTGCTCCTTAAGCACCGGATTAAGACCATCAAGATCGATAAGTTCCTCAATATTCCTTAAATCTTCAGCCACTCTACTTTTTTCCTAGAAGATGTTACCAAAGACCTCTTTGTTCCACTTTTTGAGGAAACCTTTGAGATGCTTTAATTTGTAACTGAGTCGGTAACTGGCCACCCCAAAGACCCTAATATTCCACCACTCTTGAATTTTATTGAAAAGGTCAGGGTGGTCTAACCAAATATTTTCAAATCTGAAGGGTCTAGCTTTCTTGACCGGATTTAAACCAAGATTAAGGAGGATAGGGTTATGATCAGAGCCAATTCTGGGGAGAGTCTTCAGAGAGTAGAGTTGATTGATCATACAGAGATGACTTACAACAAACCTATCAAGTCTGATTTGGATAAGCTCCATCCCAACTCTCCTATTAGCCCAGGTGTACTTTGAACCTTCCAAATCCAAATCCACCAAACCATTATTATTAAGGAAATCGAAAGGTCCTCCATACTCTTAGTAAAGGAAGTGATGCCCCCTTTTTTCCCTAGAGAAAGGGGGGAATTGAAATCTCCTCCAATAATCTAGTCTTTATCTTTGAATAAATTCCTAAAATTAGAGAGATCTTGCCACAATTTTCTTCTCTCACTTACAAGGTTAGGAGCATAAATGTTGGAGACATACCAGGATTTCTTTGAGGTTAGATTCGTAAAACACATTGCCACATGCCCTGGGACAGTAAGTAAAGGAATACCATGCACAATGTTGGGATCCTAGAGTGTAACTACACCTCCAGAGGCTCCCAACAAGCTGCACCCTTCCCAATAGCTATCTTTCCAAATAGACCTTCCCACTTCTTTAAATCTTTCCATACTCATTTTAGTTTCTTGAATCATGAAAATATCTCGGTTTATTTTTCAATCTAAGATCCTTCGCTATTCTATGTTTTTTGGGGTTATTCAACCCCCTAATGTTCTAGGAGAGAAGAATCATTTAACATTTCTTATTACGTGGGAATAGATTCCCCAGAGTTTTTTGAATACCTGCATCCACTTCCTTTCTTGAACTTGTCTACCTTCTTTTAGCTGGAATCTTTACCAAATTCAGCTCTTGAGCTACTACGAGTGACATGTTTAGATTTACTCACAAGTTTCTTTGGTGATCCTATCACCTCATAGGTATCAACTACAAAATCTATTAGGATCCCAAACCCATTTGACATAGTTAAATCTTCTTCTATTATTTTTGCAAAATAGCTACGCGCCTGTAGACGACACTTCATCCAGCGATAGTCCATCAACAACTAGCAAAGAAAGTTTGTTTCCTTCCATGTCTTTGCTTTCCCTATCCTCAAAATCTTGGATTTCCTCTTCCAACACCTGATGAACAGGCTCATCATCCTTTTCTTTAGTTTCTTTATTGGTACTTCTTTGTTGTTGAGTACTAGTCCCCACTCCTTCCTCTCTAGTTTTGATAAGTAGATTCAGTGGCTCTACTTCAGGATCTGACTGGAGAACCTCTTGTTCCTTGATTTCAATAACCCTTCCATTCTTCCCAATCCTTTTCCATTCCTTCACCTCTTTTTCAGTCGCCATCTTTTGAGGCATAACTTTTACTTCAGGATTCTTCTTTTTGAGATCTGGACAAGAGCGTTGTTCATGACCCACCAACTTGTAATTTTTACAAGAAAATGGGGTAGAATCATAATCAAAAATATGCACCCAATCACCCTCATGGGTCATAAGCTTAATATTACTTTCCAATCATGACTCTTGACACATATTCACACATAATCTAGCATGAATGAACCTAGTTTTTGCTTTAGTTACCAAATCTAGGGCAATAGGTTTTCCCCAGACTTTTCGCTATACCAAAAGGACCTCCAGTTCCCATAATTCCAATGGTAAGCCCTTCCAATCAACTTAAGTTATTATGAATCTTTTACAGGTCATATTAAGTGTAGATTTAGTTTATCAATCAACTTAGAAGTGCAAATACACCCTCCCATGCTTAACTGAAAGCTTGTGAAAGCATTTTGTGAGTGTCAAAGTTAATCGGACAATAGATTAACTAAACCTTGCAGGTCTTTACTAGTCAATTATTATGCTTTTTTGTATCCATAGGTCCCAAATCATTGGTGTATCATCATATTTTCCCACTGCTACATTCGGTGTTGTTTTCTATCCCACAAGCCCATAAGAATATTAGTTTTAGGTGATCCATCAAGGGAACTAACTAGATATGGAGGTTCTCCTTAGTTTGAGGCACCCAAAACTTGGAGGAGATCCCATTATACCAGCCAAAGTAAGAGCCGAGATCACTTTTCCAAACCAAAGGTGCACTTGGACCGATATGATTTTTGGCACACTGGTGGGTTGACGAATGTAGATTATTTTTCACACATGTTATATAACATCTGGACTATATTATTAAGAATTTTTCAAATTTTGATTTGTGCTTGGTAAAACTACATCCTTTTGGAGGCATTTTACTAAATATATCTCGGCTATTTTGCTTGTCTAAAGCATCTATTTTCATAAAGAAGACCTATTTTCCAATTTTACATCTTTTATGTGGTCATGCACTCATGATGTTAGTTCCCAAGAGGAATTAATTTATACAAGAGCTAAACCATCCAAATACACCTCATTTTTACCCATACGCCCCTCCAAATCAGTATTATAACTCTTATCACAATGAGTATGCCCATGACCAAAACCTTGCTAATTAGTATGGTCATCATTACAATCAATATGTTGTTCAGGAACAAGGTTATGCACAGGAATATGCAAGTTATGTAGATTATGGAGGCAATTCTATATAGGAGGAATATTTTGAAAGCAGTGTTTAGAAATTGGAGCGTATGTGGTAGGATGCCAATGAGAAAGTATAAATTTTAAAAGTTAAATATCCTAATTTAAATCATCCTTGTTGATGCAAAAGACTTATACCTAGTTAGTTTATCTCACAAAATAGGTTTGAGGTAATAAGAAACTCTCTCCCTCAATTGGTTGATTGTATTATGCCTTTTCAATAATTAAAGGATGATAGACATCAAGTTGATGAACCCTATCAATGGGATGTTCCCACTTACCTTCCCCATCAAAATCCAATGCCCATTCCTTATCAACCATCTCATCCCAATTATCAAATTCTAAATTTTTTTCAGTCTACAATTTTTATCCCTCTCCTTCATAAGTGAATTATAAGCCCTTACCTATTTTCCAATCACTTTGTCAAATAAGGTTAACTCTAGCCCCCATCCTCCTTCATCCCCAAGTCTAATTCAACAAGCTAATGATCAGAAAATTAGTCAAGAGGGACATCCACTTTAAGAAATCAGCAAGCTATAATTTATGGAAAACTCACGGGTTTGGGTTGCGCAAAATCGAGTTCAATCGGATTCCATAGTTGGAGAAAGAGTGCATATTGTTGGTACCCAAATTTGTTCTCCTTTTTAATCTAAGCATCATCAGAGATATGGCATGAAGCTTGACGTCAGATAGATCATGATGTGTGTTGTTTTGTAGTCGGGGATGTGATCTAACTGGCACTCATATTTGTAGAGAGATGGATAACACTTTTAAAGGATTTGATCTGACCCTCACTATTTTAGGTTGTGCCTTTCAAACAAGGTAAGAGAACCTACATTGTAACCCCAAATGGTGAAGGAGATGAAAATATCCCTCAATTTATGTAAATAATATGAAAAGGCCTTGGGAAAATATGATCAACACTCCAAATCTAACTTTCACAAGTTGTCACTCCTAGATTATGGAGATATTTTCAATGCAAGGCAAGGGTTACTGGAGACATTATATGATCCTGATTTGCTTTGTGCATTTTTGTAAATGGATTGTATTCTTTTGTTGACACACAATGCAATGCAGGGGTAGTATGGGTAGGATTAGTTTGTTTGAATGAATTTTTGGTGGGGTGTTGACAAGACAAACTAGGATATATCATATCTTTGACAACCTCTACAATACTTGAACAACTATTAGATAAAATGCTTCAAATAATCAGGATATTCTTTCAACCAAAAGAGGCATAAATAAAAGCCCAGGTTGCACTCTTCACACAATATTTAGGAACTCACCACAAAAGCTTGAAGTAAAGAACTCAATTAAACACAATCATCCTTGATCAAACCATGCCTAAGGTACCCCCAAAGGCTTACTGGCAATCTCTGTGAGTCAAGGAAGGTAAAGTGATCTTAAATTTGTTTATCTCTTTATCAAATGAAGACTCTTACGAACATGATATTGCAAATGCCACTAAACTATCAACAAGAAATGGAGATTTTGTGTGATTTCTAAAGATTTTAAATGCAAGATTGAAACAAGAACAATGAAAACTATTTGTAGGCATTTAAAAATGATAACAAACATCATAAGAAAAACACGATTAACTCAAAAGCTTGTTAGATTCATCGAGAGGAGAATTTCATGAACAATCTCATAGCTGTGTGATGGATATACACTTGTAACAAACTCACATACATGAAATATCCAACACGAAGAAATTATTCTAGTTCTTTGGTGGGTTTTTCAGAAAAATGAGCTTTCTCTCAGAATTTGCTCATGATTTTTCAATTTTTTCCCGACCCTTTGCATTTCTCCAAAATGCATTATATATCTCTTGCCACATTTGATCCTTCTTTCCCAAGAAAATAATATGCCAAGGGATCAATTTTGTTACAACAATTCTTCATGATTCATTGAAAATGACATTTAACAAATTTGCAATGAGAGTTGTCAGGTGTTTCTAAAATGGTAAATCATTGCAAATATCTGGATCATTATCCTTCTGGAGGCACATTTTTCATCATCAAGGCATGCAGATGCCTTTCCATTCATCATTTCACCCTTTTACCCTTTAAAATTACCTCTGCAACTTTTAATTTGACACTTCACGTGTTTTCTCGGGCTGGGAAAAAATTACTTCAAAAACATCTCAAATCAAAATATTGAGTCATGAAACCGATTCCAATGATCCTAGAAGGCCAAAACGACATGGAATTGCAAAAAAATTGATGAAATTTGATGCAAAATTCATGATTCCAAGCTTCCTGGAGGAAAAATGGTGGCCAAAAATGAAAATGCATAGTTTCCCTTGATCTGCTACGTGTCAAACTATGATTGGGAACAAATTTGGGCTTATTTTTGACTTTTTGACATTTTTGAAAAAATGGAAAAATTTGACTTTTTCCCCCACCCCTCCGCCTTTGAATTTTGGAGCTGACACGTGGCACATGGTGGGTCCCATTGGGATGCGTTTCAATTCTGTGCATTTTGACCTTTTTTGAATTTTTGGAAAATTTTCACTTTTTGCCCTGCAGGCTCACACCTTTGATTTCTCCCTCACCATGTGTCTCCTTGTGATTCGTCATGGGCCAAAGACTCCAAATTTTGATTCTGAGTCTTTTTGCAAAAGGGAAAAAATTCCCTCCTACCTCTACCGACCCACCGACCCACCTTGTCCTTTGCCACGTGTCGCTCGATGATTCACTTTAGCGGGCGTTGCTTCAATTTTATATTTTAAGCCTTCTTTGCAAAGGGAAAAAATTCTCTCATGCCTCCACCGGCCCAACGACGACCGCCTTGCCTCTCGCTTCATGGACACATGTCCTTTCTGATTTTTGTAGAGCTTTGGCCCAAAATTTTACTTTAAACCATTCAAAGTTAAAAAATTTCAAAATCACCAAAACCTCCGCCCCGCCATTTTGAATTTTCTATGCTGTACACGTGTCCTCGTATGCTTCGCCACATTGGAGTGGGTCCAAAAATTTTACTTTAACCCTTTGAGCCAAAATCCCAAAATTTTGTAAGTTTTTCTCCGCACCCGCATCCACTCCAACCAAAAATACTTCCACGCATCCTCCTCTGGTTGGCTATGGGGTTTGGTGAAATTTTGAATTTAACATTTTTGTAAAATAAGGTCTAAAAACCTTAAGGGAATCCAACCACCCGCCATCCCCCTGCCAATCAAAACATGCCACGTAGGAAAATTTGGAAAAAATGGGTCCATGGGCCCAAAAATGCCCCATTTGTCAAAAAAATGAAAAGTCACAACACTTCCCCAGTTTTCCTCAACCAATTAGAAGCCGCCACATTGCCAATACCTTCTGAGGATGAATTTGACAGGAAAATGGTGCCGTATCACCGTCAAAATGCAAAAAAATTCAAAGGATGCCCTAGAATTCAATTTTTTCACCAAGGATGGAAAGATTTTTGATTTTAAATCAACTGAACCATGTTTTTTTTACAACATTCCCGATCTAGGATTTGGATTTTCAAATACAAAAAGTATGATTTGATCAATTTTGATTTTTCCATGATCTCGCAAAGGGAAAAACGACATAGCCCACAAAATTGGAAAAACTAGGGCATAAAAGGAAAACTTGGATTATTCTTTCAAATTAGGAAAAAACAAGAAGTTTGTGAGCATTTTAAAGCATTCAATTAGAGGGGAAGAATTTTGGACCATCAATTCAAAGGGTAAAATGTTTTTAAGTAAATACAGATTTGGAAAATTAGGGAAACATGGTGCAAGCTCAAAATGGCACCAACATCGGCTCTTGCTTGGGGATGGGCACTCCCAGTGAGTGCCACAAGGACAAAACATAGACCAAGTGCCAAAATATCCATTGGGAAAAGGATTCACGAGCCAAAATCACCAAAAACCAGCTGAGAACCCAACAAAAAAGGTTGACCACACAGCAAGGCAAACCACAAACCGACAAAACACCAAAAACAAAGTGAAAAACCAAACACTATACATTGTACAAGTTGGTGCATACCTCAAATTTTGGGATTAATCCAAGAAATGATTTAGATGCCTACCATTAACAGGCAGTTCAAGCAATTCCCCATCTAAATCTTTGAGAAAAAAGGCATTCTCACCAATTCTAATATCAATGGCATAAGGGCCCATCCATAATGCATCAAATTTGCCATGCTTGCCCTTGTCTTCATGCCTACTATCCCACAACAAAACTAGATCTCCAACATTGAAGGCTCTAGGAGTGACCTTCTTGTTAAAAAATCTATTCAATTTTTCCCTAAATCATACATGCCTTCGATGGGATGCTCTTCTCTCCTCATCAAGCTCAATAATCTGATTGATCCTTGATTCATATGAGCCAAGCTCTTGATCTTCCAATTGTTGGGAAAACTGAAATGAAGATAATTACAGGTGCAATGGAATAAAATCCTGAGTTCCATACACCAATTCAAATGGGCTTTTACTAGTAGCTCTTTTAGGAGTTATCCTATCAGCCCAAACTACAAATTTCAATTGTTCACCCCATTTCTTCTTCTTTTACTCCAAGGTTCTTCTAATGATCTTCAAAAAATTCTTATTGTTGGACTCAACTTGTCCATTCCCTTGGGGTTTATAGTTTGAAGAATAAGTCATATTGATTCCATATTCATTGCACATTGCCATTAAAGGTTTGGCTCTAAAGCACATGGCATTATCAGCTACAATCTTGACTAAGACTCCAAATCTGCATATGATTTGATTCAACAAGAAGTCCATAACTATTTGGTGTGTTGCTTTCTTGGTGGGGATTGTCTCTACCCACTTTGTAAAATAATTAGTGGTACAATGATCCACTTATGGCCATCACTAGAAGGATATGAAACCTCACCAATGAAGTCCATCCCCCATTGCTTGAAAGGAGCTTCAATTGATACATGTTGCAAAGGATGGGAGCTGAAGCTTTCGGTCTTCCGAGAGAAACGTTGGTAACTATTACATTTTCTAACCAATTTGGGTTGCATCTTTGAAGAGAGTAGGCCACCAATAACCAACTCTCAAAATCGTATGTGTTGTTACTCTTCCAGCAAATTGTCCTCCACAAACTCTCCCATGGAAATTAGTAACTATCTTGGGAGCTTCATCTTCAATTATGCATTTCAAGAGGACACCTTCAGGGTTCTTCCAAGCCAACCCAAAGTCAGTGATGATGTATTTTTGAGAAGCTAGCTTGAGGGCTCTTTTCTAATTTTTATTTAAATGATCATGAAAACAAAGGTGTCTGAGGTAAAATATTATATTCTTGTACCACTCATAACTTACCAATTTCCTAAGAACATATGCCCTTTCTTCTTCTACTTCATTCACTTCCAAAGTCTACAGGTTGCTCTCAGCCATGAGCTTAGCAAGACCCAAACCTCTTACTAGCTTTGTGGTTTGGATGTCCATATCATACTCCTGCAGTTTTTCACCCATATACATATTTTACTTGAGATCTCCATCTCTAATAAGATTTATTTTACCATGGTGTGGGAACATAAGCAACAACTTTTGAACTTAAAATATAAGGCACGAAAACCTTTGTTGCTTTCACTAAGGCAAATGCTTGTTTTTCCATGATTGTATACTTTAATTCAGCAGACTTGTAAAGCCTTACTAAAGAAGGAAATAGGCCTCTCGCCCTGCCATCTTCACCCTTTTGGATCAAAACAGATGCAATAGTATTTTCAAAAGCAAAGGAGAAGATTTGGAAAGGCTTCTTGTAATTCGGAGCTGCCAAGATAGGTGCATGTTTGAGTGCTTTCTTGATTCCTTCAAAAGCCTGAATAGTAGCCTCTTCCCATTTGATAACCTAATCTTTCTTTAACATGCATGTGATAGGAAGAGTCAACTCAGAAAAATTGGACACAAACCTTCTAATGAAATTGATTTTCCCAAAGAAAGATTGGATGCCCTTCTTTGCTCTTAGAATTGGCACCTTGTTGATTGCTTCTATTCTCTCAAGGTCAATCATGACACCAGACTTTGAAACAATGTGACTAAGTAGCTTGGCCTTTTGTACCCCAAAGTGACACTTCTTTGGATTGAGAGAGATCCCAAACTCTCTACATCTGATCAACATCCTTTCCAAATGCTGCAAGTGATCTTTTCTACTCTTTGAAAATACAGTCACATCATCCTATAAACTGAAATGAATTCATTTATATAACCAGAAAAAGCAACATCCATTTCTCTTTAGAAGGTATCCCTAGCATTCATGAGACCAAAAGGCATTCTCACATAAACATATGTTCCCCAAGGAGTGGTAAAGGTAGTTTTAAATCTTTCGACTCATTGACAATAACCTAATTGTAGCCAAGAGAAACCATCCAAGGTGGACAACAATTCAGATCCAGTTACTAAGCTGCAACATGTTCTCCATGTTTGGAAAATGATAATTTTCCTTCATGAAGCTCTATTCATATTTTGAAGTCTACACAAAGTCTGATATCTCCATTCTTCTTTCTAATTGGCATAAGGTTTGTAACCCAAGATGAATACCTTATGGGCTAAAAGATCCCTCCTTCCTTCATTTTCTTCAATTCACCTTGCATTTTCATGGAGAGGAGTGGATTAATTGGCCTTTGCTTCTATCTGAATGGCTTGATTTTGTTTTAAGAGGGATCTCATGTTGAAAACAAGTCTTCTCTATATGCTTTCAGCTCTTAATATGACCAGTGCAAGGCAATCTTGATATTGTTTCAACAATTGAAGATAGGGATTGTTTTTTTCTTCCCTGCCTAAACTACTGCCCAACCAAAATTTTCTTGGTTTTTCCTTTGTTCCCAAGTCATGCTCTTCCACGTCCCTTGAGGAAGACATGTTTCTATTGATGATGTAATCAGCATTGTTAAAATTAGACTCAAGAGCAACAAGGCCTCTAGGAATGGTGTTAGTTTTCAATTGGATAATATATTTTCCAAACAAAGTCTCTCTTCCTTCAGTCATACACACCATTGGTTCCCAATCAATATTCTGATTTGCAAACTCACCTTGGTTTTGCAAGAACCTTTGCACTTGAGAATCATCATCAAACACTTGCCAATGTTTGATGTTGTCAGGGACAATTGGCCTAGTCAACACTTCAACATTGTACTCATAATAAGGTGAAATGGTGCAAACTCCAAATATTGACCCCAACACTACCAACTTGTCAGCAGCAACATTCAAACTTCTGTCATGGTGCATAATATTGAAGGAATCAAACATCTCAACTAGATCCCAAACTGCATGCTTATACTACTTCATCCATTGATTTTTTGTAGCATATAGTTTTCTTATTTGTTTGAACAACAAGCTCTGAATCTCCCTTTACAATGATGTCCTTGACACCATACTTCCATGAAATTCTCAGACCCAACAACAAGGCTTCATACTCAGCAATGTTGTTAGTACATTCAAATTTAAGCTTGAAGGAAAAACAAATTCCTCCAAGCTAGGAGAAATCAAAATTACACCAGCACCATTTCCTAATTTGGAGCAAGCTCCATCAAATAACAAGGTCCAAGGAGAAAATACATGTTCAAGGCACTTTGACTGATCCATTTTGTGTTCTTTTCCATCAGCAAAACCAATAAAATTATCAGCATCAACATCAACAAATAATACTTCATAAGTAGCATTGTTTGGGTCCTCAATTAGATGCAACATTTTCTTTTCTCCATAGAGCTTGACTAGGCTGCCCTCAATGGGAATGGTGGAAAAATACATATCCATTTGGACACTCCCTCCAACACTTGCAGCCCACTTTCTTGACAAAAGCATACCCCATTTGGCAGGGAAATCAACAATCACAACATCCAATTTTAAATTCCTCCGGGATAAGATGCAAGCTGCACAACCAAACCTTTTACACAACCAACTACTAGCACTTCTCTTGATTCCATAGCAGTACACTTTCCATAGGCTGCTGTCACTTTGATATCCAACTCATTCATGACTTCTAGAGGCATGACATTACATGATGCACTAGAATCAAACATACAATTGTGAAGTAGCTTATCCTTTATAATCAAAGTTGTGAAAAATGGATCAACATTCAATTGGGAATCAACCAAAGATGTCCCCAAATATACCTCAAGTGTCTCTCTAAGATCTTCTACTTGTTGGTGGTGTTTCAAGGTCAACAATGACTTGAGGGGGAGTCTCAACAACATTTACATTTCTGCCTAGAGTATTCTTCTCTTCTTTCAATCCCAAGTACTCAAATGCTCTCTTCTTATGCTCAGGAATTCTAAGCAACTCAATGATTGGAACACTCACTTTGATTTGGCTCAATACTTGGGCTATGTCATAGGGAACATTCTTTGGCAAAGCAACATTGGAAGGGAGACAAGAAGATTCATTAGATGGCAAAGGATTCTTGGCAGCTTAGGCATGATGAGGACTGTAATTTTCTCTTGGGATAGTAGAGCTTTTAGAAAATGTTTCTCTCCTAGGAGCTTCTTTTGGAATGCTTGTGAGCAAGGGTGTTTTAGGTTTGGCTTGAGGCCCAACTCCCTTAACAACTTTTCTTCTAGTGTTATAGTCTTTCTCTTGAGTTACAACATCATTCATCAACAATTTTCTATCTTCCTCTCAAGGGATACCACCATCATACTTCTTAATCATCAAAGTTCTTAAGTATTCAAAGTCATTGTTAGGAATTTCAAAATCTTGCACTACATTAACTTCAAGAGTATGAGGGGGAAGCAAGACTTGTACCCATTTGATGCAATCCCAAAAGGTTGTAGCAGTCCTAGCACTTATTACTTTAGTAGATGTTGCTCCTCCTTGTGAGCTTGAAGAACATCCCACCATGCAAATATCATCATCAGTACCATCATCATTATTAACTTCACCTTCTTGTTGGTCTACTTCACATGGAGGATGGGGTAGAAAACACCTATCACACCAATCAATATCAGCAACTTCTTCAATAGCAACAACCCTAGTAGTTAAGGGATCAGGTAACATTCTTCCTTCACGTGCTTGAGGATGTCTATTTGTAGACCCAACAGGCCCTTTACCTTTTCATCAAACCTCTTCTCATTCCTATGGTGATTGCCAAATCTATCTTGTGCTTGTTACCTAGGCTGACCTTGTGAAGTCTACCCAATTCCCTTCTCAGCTCTTGCCAACTTGTATGAGATTTCTTTGACAGCCCCTGCCAAAGTTTTCACAACCTCTTCTAAATCAGCACCTTTGCTAGCTTGAGGTTTTTCAGGGTTTATCAATTTTACACCATCTCTCTTGAGAGGTTTCCCAACAGCCTTGATATTGTTTTCAATTTGAAGTGCCATGGTGAAAGCTTGTCTTAGATTGGTAGGGTTCTTGTCTCTTAGGTAATAGGCTGCCTTTTTATCAAATGCATCTGCATATTTTATTAAACAAGATTCATCACAAGGCCTCAAACCAATAGGTAGCCTTCTCAAAGTTTTTTTAAACCTTGTGTTGAATTCATGGACTGATTCATTAGGGTTCTTCTTGATATTCTCAAACTCAGACAAAAGAAATCTAGGATCAGTCTTGTCACCATATTACAACCTAAATGCATTTTTCATTTCAGTCCATGAATCAATAGAATTATTAGGTAGAGCCTTGTACCAATCCCTAACATCCTCTTCTAGTGTATGAATAAACAATTTGACATACACATCCTCAAACTCTATCTCAAAATCTTCCATCATATTATCAAAAAGTTTGAGTTGTTGATCACCAGTAATAACATTTTTAGCTTGGAATTTTGGCAACCTATTTCTGACATCTTGTGGGACAACATTTGGGTAACCATCCATTCCTCTAAAATTTATAGGACCAAAGGTGTTAACAACAAATGGAGGTCTAGGCTGAGCCATGTTATTTTGTGGTGGTGATCTTGGAGGAGAAACAAAATGATGAGGAGTGAGAGGTCTTTGGGGAATGGGAATGAAATCTTCAAAACAAATCTCTCTTAAGGGCTCTCCTTCTTGATGATCTCTAGCAAATTTAGAAAATACAGGAGCAGATTTAGGAGCAAGCCTTTCCAATGCACAAGAAGGTCCCCACTACCTAATGGGGAATTCAAATCATGATAGGATTTTTGAATCAGATCACTTGAAGAAGAATTGTAGTCCTCTACCAAGTGCTCACTTTCAAACTCAACAATAGGGATCTCCTTTCTTGCACGATGTCGACAAGTCTCTAACAACCTTCCACACCTTTCTCCCCTCTAGCTCGGGTTTCTTGAATCGAGTAAACTACTTCTTAGCAAAGTCCTTGAGAAAGAGAGATCTTCTTCCTTCCAGTTTTGAGGATTAGCAACACAAAAGTAAATGACAGAAAGGTAAGACACTGGTATTTATCAATATTAGAACAACATGGAGTCACCACTAAGGATTTTCACCCTAGTTGTGTAAATGCACTAAAATACTCTATCAAATACTTATCAACACTAAAAATCTTGCTAGAATTTATAGATCATACCTTCTTTTTCTTGAATCAATCAACCACAAATCCAAATAAGGTGTAACCACTGCTAGAAACTGATAAAATTGTAGGCAGAACTTGTAACCTTCATTTAATCCTTACAAATCTGATTATAAAATGATGCTTCAACAACGTATTTGCATGTAGAATTTGCAAAGGACTTTACCAGGGTTTGATATGCATTGAAATATCTCAAATATGCATGTACATGGATCATATTGAACTTGAGAGAATATCAAACTCAGAGCTCTAATTTTTATTCCAATCTTATAAATCTAATCAGAAGATGATACTCAGATTTGTAATTGCACATAAATCACACAAGAAGTATTACCAGGGATATGAAATACTGAAATACTAAAGAATCTCCTAGAAATGGCTTGAAAGTGTTGGTACCCAAATTTGTTCTCTTTTCGATCGAGCGAGCATTAAGATATGGCATGAAGCTTGAAGTCAAATAGATCATGATGTGTGTCATTTTGTAGCGGGGATGTGATCTAACTGACACTCACATTTGAAGAGAGATTGATAGCACTTTGAAAGGATTTGATCTGACCCTCACTATTTTAGGTTGTGCCTTTCAACCAAGGTAATAGAACCTACATTGTAACCCCCAAATGGTGAAGGAGATGAAGATATCCCTCAATTTATTCAAATAGTATGAAAAGGTCTTGGGAAAATATGATCAACACTCCAAATCTAACTTTCACAAGTTGTCACTCTTAGATTATGGAGATATTTTCAATGTAAGGCAAGGGTTACTGGAGACATTATATGATCCTGATTTGCTTTGTGCATTTTTGTAAATGGATTGTATTCTTTGTTGACACAATGCAATGCAGGGGTAGTATGGGTAGGATTAGTTTGTTTTAATGAATTTTTGTGGGGTGTTGACAAGACAAACTGGGATATATCAGATCTTTGACAACCTCTACAATACTTGAACAACTATTAGATAAAATGCTTCAAATAATTAGGATATTCTTTCAACTAAAAGAGGCATAAATGGAAGCCCAGGTTGCACTCTTCACACAATATTTGAGAACTCACCACAAAATCTTGAAGTAAAGAACTCAATTAAACACAAAAATCCTTGATCAAACCATGCCTAAGGTACCCCCAAAGGCTTACAAGCAATCTCTGTAGTCAAGGAAGGTAAAGTGATTTTAAATTTTTTTATCTCTTTATCATATGAAGGCTCTTCTAAACATGAGATTGCAAATGCCACTAAACTATCAACAAGAAATGGATATTTTTGTGATTTCTAAAGATTTTCAATGCAATATTAAAACAAGAATAATAAAAACTATTTGCAGGCATTTAAAAATGATAACAGACATCATATTGCCCAGAAAAACATAGATTAACTCAAAAGCTTGTTAGATTCATCAGCAGGGGAGAGTTTCATGAACAATCTCAGAGCTGTGTGATGGCTATACACTTGTAACCAACTCACATACATGAAGATCCAACATAGAAGAAATTATTCTGGTTCTTTGGTGGGTTTTCTCAGAAAAATGAGCTTTCTCTCAGAATTTGCTCGTGATTTTTCAACTTTTTCCCGACCCTTTACATTTCTCCAAAATGCATTATATATCTCTTGCCACATTTGATCCTTCTTTCCCAAGAAAATAATATGCCAAGGGATCAATTCTGTTACAACAATTCTTCATGATTCACTGAAAATGACATTTAACAAATTTGCAACGAGAGTTTCGGTGTTTCTAAAATGGAAAATCATTGCAAATATCTGGATCATTATCCTTTCTGGAGGCATGTTTTTCATCATCAAGGCATGCAGATGCCTATCCATTCATCATTTCACCCTTTTACCCTTTAAAATTACTTCTATAACTTTTAATTTGACACTTCACGTGTTTGCTCAAGGGGCAAAATTACTTCAAAAACATCTCAAATCAAAATATTGAGTCATGAAACCGATTCCAATGATCCTAGAAGGCCAAAACGACATGGAATTGCAAAAATTTGATGAAATTTGATGCAAAATTCATGATTCCAAGCTTCCTGGAGGAAAAATGGCAGCCAAAAATGAAAATGCATAGTTGTCCTTGATTTGCTATGTGTCAAACTATGATTGGGAACAAATTTGGGCTTATTTTTTGACTTTTTGACATTTTTGAAAAAATGGAAAAATTTGACTTTTTCCCCTACCCCTCCACCTTTGAATTTTGGAGCTGACATGTGGCACATGGTGGGTCCCATTGGGATCACACTTTAATTTTGTGCATTTTGACCTTTTTGAATTTTTGGAAAATTTTCACTTTTTGCCCCACAGGCCCGCACCTCCGATTTCTCCCTCACCACGTGTCTCCTTGTGATTCGTCATGGGCCAGCGCTCCAAATTTTTATTTTGAGTCTTTTTTGCAAAAGGGAAAAATTCCCTCCTACCTTCGCCGACCCACCTTGTCCTGTCCTCGCCACGTGTCGCTTGATGATTCGCTAGCGGGCAGCACTTCAATTTTTATTTTAAGCCTTCTTTGTAAAAGGGAAAAAATTCTCTCCTACCTCTACCGACCCACCGACCCACCTTGTCTACTCATGGACACATGTCCTGTCCCGATTTTTGCGAACAGAGCTTCGGCCCAAAATTTTACTTTAAACCATTCAAAGTTAAAAAATTTCAAAATCACCAAAACCTTCGCCCCGCCATTTTGACTTTTCCTGGACATGTGTCCTCCTATGATTCACCATGGTGTGGTCCAAAATTTTACTTTAACCCTTTGAGCCAAAATCACAAAATTTCATAAGTTTTTCTCCGCCACTCGCATCCACTCGACCAAAAATACTTCCACACATCCTCCTCTAGTTGGCTGTGGGGTTTCGGGCAAAATTTTGACTTTAACATTTTTGCAAAATAAGGTCTAAAAACCTTAAGGGAATCCGACCACCCACCATCCCCTTGCCAATCAGAACATGCCACGTAGGCAAATTTGGAAAAAACAAGTCCCTAGGCCCAAAAATGCCCCATTTGTCAAAAAGATAAAAATGAAAAGTCACAACACTTCCCTACTTTTCCTCAGCCAATTAGAAGCCGCCACGTTGCCAATACCTTCTAAGGATGAATTTGACGGGAAAATGACACCGTATGACCATCAAAACACAAAAAAATTCAAAGGATGCCCTAGAATTCAATTTTTTCACCAAGGATGGCAGATTTTTCGATTTTAAATCAACTGAACCATGTTTTTTACAACATTCTCGATCTAGGATTTGGATTTTCAAATATAAACAAGTATGATTTGATCAATTTTGATTTTTCCATGATCTGGCAAAGGAAAAATGACATAGCCCATAAAATTGGAAAAACTAGGGCACATAAAAGGGAAAACTTGGATTATTCTTTCAAATTAGGGCAAAACAAGAAGTTTGTGAGCATTTTAAAGCATTCAATTGGAGGGGAAGAATTTCAGACCATCAATTCAAAGGGTAAAACATTTTTGAGCAAATACAGATTTGGAAAATTAGGGCAACATGGTGCAAGCTCAAAAATGGCACCAACACATACAATAGGTGGAGGATTCGGAGAAGCAACTAGATCATCATCCACAAGCAAAGATAAGCAATCATGTGGTTATACCATCTTTGGTATAGAAAATGATTTAGTTATAGTTGTTGATTTAAACATTATTGATTTAGAGGATTAAATTTTTCTAACCTTGCATACAAATCTTCCCATAAGTGATCATGGAACAAATTTTAAAGAAGAGGATTTTGAGATCAATCGAAAAAATCAATTAGCAGATTTAGTGCTGCTATATGATCATGAACAATATGTTTTTGGTTTAGGATATTTCTTGCTAGATGAAGAAAATTATGAGGATGAGGATGATATAAAGGGAAAAGAAGAGTTCCAAATTGAGTAGGATGATGCAACTGAATGAAATGACCCTTGTTACCCTACATGATTATAGATTTCTGCACTTTTGGAGAATTGTAATAATTCTCAAGGGATATCGGAAGATGTTGTAATGTACCAAGAAAGAAAAATAATTGCAAGAAGGGTTTTGAGCTCGGGTTACATAGTGGATCAAAATGAAGAATAAGAGGTTGAAATTATTACATTACTAGTTACCATGGATGAGATAGATCAGCTTGGAGAGGAAAAAAATATTGTTATTACCTTTTGCATGTAGAGAAAATCATGATAACTTGGAAGATCAAGAAAAAAATATTTTTTAGTTGTGAGAAGACGTTGTCCCATTCAATACTTGGTTGGTTTGGAGTCAATTTCAGTAGTACCAATAGTTATGCTTGATTTAGAGCACAAACAAGATCTTCACATTCTCAAGATTCGACAACAATACCTCCCAAACTAAGTTATAGATCCGATAGAGGTATTTTCATATTCTGGACTGATATTTTGAGCAAGTTAAAGGTATGAATCTTGTTTTTATCTTTTCCATGTGATTTGATTGAAAAGTTGGTCTCATGGCTTCATTTTCTCAAAAAATAAAGATATTTCTCTCTTCCAAGTATCATGATTTTATTAGCTTCTTTTTTAGCTAGTTAAATTAGGTTAGTGTAGGTTTTATGTTTGCAAAAAAAGCTCTTCTACACACTTAGCATGCTTCCCCTTGAAGAATGTATGATTTTTTAGTCTTGTTAGGCTCTTTTCTTTCCTCTAAGTGTAGTTTTACACATCATATTATTTTTCGAGTTTTTGTGGAGGATTTTCGGTCTTGGGTAGGTTTTCTTGGCATTAAGTATGCATGGTCGATCTTACGGGAGGATTTTAGATGGTTTTGCATGGCTGAAAAGGATCAGATTCAAGGGTTATTTTCGATTAGCAGGTGTCAATCGATTCAAGTATAGTCACCAAATACGTTAACCATTTTGTGTCATCATCGAAAATGGGTATAAAAACTTTTAGGTTACTCATTTTAGTTGCTTAATTTGAAAAACACACGTGCAATATGTAGTTAAGAATGTTGGTCCATAATGTTTATTCCTCACATAGGAGGTCATTCCTACATTCATATTTGTCAAGATCATGCATCAACCTTTTCGAGACTGCTGCAGGTCATGACAAAGATGGTAAAGGCATCGTAAATTAGAAACATACATGCTTTAGGAAAACAAGCATTGAGTTGCATTTTTCAAATATCAAAGAAAAGCATAGTTGTAGATGTCATAACTTGTTTGTATTTCAATTTCAGATTAGATGAAGGTATAATTAATTCATTTTTCTTATGATTAGGTGAATTTATCGGTGTGGTGAGTTGTAAAAGATCATTCCATATTATGTTATTGAAATAAAATGTAAAAGGAACATACACAAATCATTACATAAAAACAATTGCATTGATTTGTAAGGAAATTGTACATTTTTCTCTCATAGAAGATGTGAGAAATAACTAAAGAGAAAGAATACGTATAAATAAAAAACTAAGAATGTAAAGGAGAATGGACCCATCATTTTGGTAGATGTGGTCAGCTCTCGTTCATGAGGCTTCTCCAACTTTTGTTCCATCTTCATAGTGCTGCCCGCATGCGAAAAGAAGACAATAATAAGATATTAGATTTTAGGATACCAACTTCATTATATTATTATCTTTCAGTGTATATGCATTCTAGAACAATAATTTTCAAAAGGAAAAGAGATAAAATGTGAAACAAGATCAACATGATTTCGGGAAGAAAAGATTGAAAATTTCGAGTGCTCATCAATGAATTAAGAGGAAAACTCCTCAATGAAAGTATGTTTAAAGTATATAGGTTGAAATAATGTAATTCTGATTTACAAAATACACATTCTCAAAAGAATGTTCAAACATACAATGATCAAATCTGAAAAGTGTAGGTTCCATCACATTTTCAGTCATGCCATACTTTTGAGAAAAATTATAATCAATTTTTCTAGGGAATAAGATACAAGTTTTAGGATCAATTTTCAAGAATAAAAATTCAACGAGATCTCCAATTACTTATTGATTTTTATAAGTACGAATTTACAACATAAAATTTTAAAGTTCTCAGAACAAAATAAATGAAATGATATCATGCTCTTAAAGGGCTTAACGAGAAAATTTTGCAATTAGAGCTGATTTCATGGTTTGTTCCAAGTTATTATAGATACAATTTTCCAAAATTACAAAGTATGTGTTTTGAGTATTTTCTCATAAAATAACAAGGTAGATATCTCTCAAGTGCAAGAATAATTTTTTTATATATTACTGATCTTCATCATGATTTCAAGAGAAAACCATAAATTCAAAAGTGCCATTTCTTCCAACAATATAGGTTTCACAAATTGATCATAGTTGTCATACCTTATAGAAAGGATAGCTTCATGTTTTTTTTCAAGAACAATGCACATTTCTACAAATCGCAACACTTAATAGGAATCTTACATATTACTTATGTTTACCAAGTAATATAAGAAGCTCAATTTTTTTCACTCTTCTTAGCCATCACATCAACATGTGGAAACAGAACAAAAGCATAACTCAAGGAATAATGTTTTAGAATGTTTTCAATGATGCCTTACAAAGAGTAGATTTCACATTATAACAACCATCAACTAATGTTGAAAAAATCATACAAAGTTTAGTAATTGTGATAAGAACCTTGCATATAATAAATCAATAAATTGCAGAAGATAATAAAACACAAGAGATATGGGGGATAAGATTCCCTAATATGCAATATATTCATAATAATACCCTTAAGGTAGGGCAACACCATACAATGCTCCTTAAGGAAGGAGTAACTCCACAATCTCCCAAGATGGGAATCCACTTGAGGGGGACACCTCCAATATACCTCTACCAAGTAGAAGACTCAACTCATACATCCATTACCTCCTCATAATGATACTCACATCCTTTAAATAGGATGGGTAACACCTAATCCCAATGTAGGCCGACCCATTACCCAATATAATTAATTCCTATGTGAGCCCATATAACTAACTAAGGGGATGTGTGCCACATGTCGGCATCTCCATCAACCCATATACATTATATTATCATATCCCATGTGAACCCATACATATAACTAAGGGGATGTGTGCCACATGTTGGCATCTCCATCAACCCATATATATTATATTATCATATCCCAAGGTACATAGCATTGCCTCCCTCTTTGACATGTTTCATCCCTGAAACATAAGAAGAAGCCATATAATGAGTGTGCTTTAAATTATTGCACACTTGTCACCATGCTCGATCATCTAACCACCCATATGAAATCCTAGTGGGTGATGTTACTCCAAACATGATTCCATATTCCATTGTGCTCATCTGATTCCATCTTGGTCCATATGTGTTCCTCCTTGGCATCCATGCATATCCATAATTATTATTCATGTGATTCCATGACATATAATTATTGTTCCATTGATTCCATGTATAGCCAAAATTATTACTCCTCCAATTCCCTGTATATCCATATAGATTTCTGCCCTTGTGTGTCCTAGCATGTCTCCATGATTTTTTCCTCTCATGATGATGTGGGTGTCTATATGGTGCAACCTTAGTATGCTCAACCTTATCAATCTTTTCCTCCACTTTCTTTTCCTCTTCCAACTTGTTTTCTATTTCTTTTTTCTCTTGAGTAGAGAAACTATTTTTTAATTTTTCATCATGTTCTTCATCCTCTCCTTCCGATTCATCCTTAAGATATTACTTCAACAAGGGAGGTGCCTAAATATACTTTAGGGGATTCCCCAAACTCTCAATTCTTTTGGTACTTCCAATTCTGCAATTACTGAGGGGGAGATCAACACTATTAACTTCTTTTCCTATGGCCACTACCTCCTCCTTGAACCCAAGTACTCAAGTTCTCTTCTTCTATGCTCAGGGATCCTAAACAACTCAATAATGGGTATAATGACCTTGATCTGACTCAAAATTTGAGCCATATCATAGGGGGTATACTTGGGTAAATGCTATATTGAGAGGTAGGGTAATTACTTTTCTTGTGGTATGAGGTTCTTCATGGATTGGGTAGGGACATGGGTACTAGATTTTTGGTAATAACTAGGCCTTTTTTGGCATATCCTTCTTGAAGGGATATTTTGGAATATTAGCGAGGACAATATTTTTTAGTTTGGGTTGTGGCTCTCCACCTTTGGCAGTTTTGTTTCTTATATTATACTCCTTTTCTTGGGCAACCACTACATTCATTAAAATATTCCTATCCTCCTTAGAAGGAATCCCTCCATCATATTTATGAATCATTAATGTCCTCAGTGTATTCAAAATCATGATTGGGAAACTCAAAATATTGAACCATATCAACATCTAAGTTAGTAGTGGATGGGATAGAAATTACTCATTGTATACACTCCCAAAAGCCTTCCATAGTCCTTGTACTTAGTAACTCAGTGGAAGTATCTCCTTTTTGTGAGCTATTATTGCACTCCATCATACAAACATCACCATAAGTAGCACTGTCATCAACCTCTTCAATTTCCTCAGTAGGGTCACATGGGAGATGTGGGAGGAAACACTTATCACACTAGTCAATCACATGATCTTCTTCAACCAAGGACACTCTAGAATTCAATGGGTTTGGGACCAATTTATTTTCTCTTGGTGGTTGTTTCTTATTCCCTAATCCCATGGGCCCCTTTCCTCTATCATCTAACCTATGATCACCTCTAGGATGATTACCAAATCTATTTTGACCTTGAGGTTGATGTTGGGCCTGAGAATTATGACCTATCCCCTTTTTTCCCTAGTAAGTTTGTAAGAAATTTATTTCACTACTCCTACTAGAGTCTTAACCACTTCTTCTAGATCTACTCCCTTGCTTGCCTAAGGCTTTTCAGGATTAATTAACTTGACACCCTCCCTTTTAGGAGGATTTCCTACTGCCTTGATATTATTCTCAATTTTTACTGCCATGGAGAAAGCTTGTCTTAAATTCGAGGGTTTTTGTCCCTTAGATAATATGTTGCTTTCTTGTCAAAGGCATCAGAATACTTTATCAAGAAGGATTCATCACTTGGCCTCAATGTCATAGGAAATCTAGTCAAGGTCTTATTGAATCTGGTATTGAAATCTTGGATAGGTTCATTGGGATTATTTTTATATTTTCAAACTCTGAGAGAAGAAACCTTGGATCATTCTTGTCCCCATATTGTGATCTAAATGAATTTTTCATTTTAGTCCATGAATCAATAGAATTGTCTAGAAAATACTTGTACCAATCACGGGCATCTTCCTCTAAAGTATGAATAAACAATTTCACATATACATCCTCATGTTCAATCTCAAAATATTCCATAATATTAACAAAAATCCTGAGGTGTTGGTCACCACTAATAGAATTATTCCCTTGAAACTTAGGTAATCTATTCCTCACATCATTTGGAACTAATTGGGATAACCCACCATAGCCTGGAAATCTATAGGTCTATATACATTTACAACAAAGGGAGGTCTAGGTGGAGGGTTAGCCATGTTATTTTGAGGTGTTCCAATAGGTGGGTTAAAATGATGGGGAACTGGAGGTCTTTGAGGTAATGGTGTATGATCTTCAAAGTATTGATCCTTTAATGATTCGTCTCACAAAAAACCCTATTATTTCTAAGTAACAGAGGAGGGAGATGAGGAATACCCTTATTAGTTGAAAATGAAGGACCCCTATAGATGAAGAGTATAAATTTGTGTAAGGAATGCTTGATCCAAAACCGTGTCGAAGAGCTAGAGTAATCTTATATCAAAGGTTGATCAATCTCAATGACTGACATTGCATTTTCTTCAGATCTTTGATCTCCAAGGGATTTCATGACTTGTTTCTTCATTGGATTTGTTCTTCCCAATTTTGGAAGAAAATTTATACCAAGATATGTCTTTAAGAATGACCTTCTTCCTTCCATCTTTGGGGATCTTAATGATAGATTACAATAATTGAAGCTTAAGGTACTGGTATTTACCATAATTTTTTAATAACATGGAGTCGCCACTAAGGTCTTATACCTTATATGTATAAATCATTGTAAACAACTTTCCAACTAAAACTTAACGATCAATTTCAAAAAATCTTGGAAAATCTTAGTATCCTTTATCAATATTTACCCCTATCTAAGTCAAATTTAATGGAAAGCTTTCTTAGACTAGGAAAATACCGAGCAAATAACTTCTAATTAAGCCCATTTTTATAAAGCTTGACAAAGGATGATGTCTAGATCATGTATTTGCATCTAAACATATTCAATATGTTACTAGAGATCGATGTATCTTTGAATTTATAAAAATATTCCCTAGAAATGGTGCCATGAGGGTGTTGGTACCCAAATTAGTCCCACCTTGTAAGTCAAAAAACATCAACAAGCTAAGCAAGATGCTTAGAGAAAGACAGACCATGATTTAAGTTGTTTTGTAGTCGGGGATGGATATGGAAATCTCTTTGTCACTTTGACTTGGGAAATGTTGGATAACACCTCACTAAGGGTATGACCTACCCTGTTACTTTAGGTTCTTCCTACAACCAGGGTGAGAGACCCATTTTCTCATGTAGCAATATTCCTTCCTTTACAATTATCTCCTCACTGAGTTGATTGATGAAGTCTAATTTGGGAAGGATTCCTTCAATATAGAATGATTCATTATTGCATTCTTCAATCATGTCCTTGACAACATTGAGATGAGAAATGAATTCTTCATACCTTTTCTTCACTTTTTCAAATACTTTCTTTCCCTTCTCAGATAGGTTCTCAACCCAACTATCAACAACTTTCACCTTTTTGTGGCCTTTTCTATGTCGATTTTATTTTGGGAGTAATAATAAGAGCTCATTGATCTTCTTGATGGTACTATTAATTACTAAAATCATGAGGTTAGATTTTTACCTTCTCGTTTAGCTCATTTTTTACTTATTTTTTCTTCATCTACCCTTTCAAAGAGTTCTTTTACTGCTGTTACAACATCATGTTTAAGATTTCCTCTTGTAGGCCTTCCCAATTGGATTTTCTGAATGTTATAATCACTAACTATTAATTTTTCCTTTGGGATATCAGGATGGGGAGTAGAAATTTCAAAAAATTTGGACCTTGTTCTATCAAAGTGTGATCTTTTCATAATTCTACCTTTCTTGGAGGCTTTCACAAGTTTTTAAAAATCAATATTTGAGAGACCCAAAGCCTTTGTTGGGACAATCTCCTTTCCCTTTTCCTTTTTATTTTCCTTTTCTTGGAGAATTCCCCCTAGCCATTCTATCATGGGTTCATTATCATATCCTATTTCCAATAGGAAAACTTATAGTTTGAAGAAATGGCATGGTTGTTGTTGATGCATCTTGAATTGTGAGTGTTCCTGCAATTGGTGCTTTTAGACTTGTTTCCTGGTCTACACTTTCAACTATTGTGGGTTGTTCCTCATTACGATCTTTAATTTTAGTTTGTTGAAACTTTTCTTCTTCATTATCAGGTGTAGACTATTCACCCAAACCCTTATCTCTCTCGAACAAAGCAAGTGTGCTAGCATATTATTTCAAACTTTTAGGGGGAGTGAAGATCATACTTGTATCCTTTGGTAATTTCTCTGCCTTACCAGATTCCATGCTTTCTCCTCCCTCAAACTTCCTTGGTGGAGTGATATATTTCTTGATTGTTTCTTTTGGGATCTCTTTTTTATTACATGTATTTTCTCCTTGTTCCTTGTCCTTCATGGGAGGCTCTTGGATAGAAGTATTCACTTGGGGTTCTATCTCAACCTCTACTTGCTTTGTATCATATTTTTCTTGCACCTTAGTTGGTTGGGCTTGGGTACTTGATTCTTGACTTACATCTTTATTTTCCACCGGTGTATCTAGTATAACAACATTTCTATCTTGTACACTTGGGGTGGTGATGAATTTAATATTTTTCTACTCAATGACACTAGCAATTGGGACCTTTTCACTTTCGAAATTTCTCCTTCACTTGTGAATTGTGGCCTGTAGCAAGAGTAAATTCAAGCACTGACATCTCCTGCATATCCATTTGAACATCCTTTTCTTGCTCTACTATAAGAACTTGTATCTATAAGTTGAGTTCCTTGAAATTGGGTCTCCATCTCCACATTTGGAGTTTTCTCGATATCAGTCATATGGATTTCTTCAGATGACATTCTCATAGTTTCATATTTATCTTTATCAATCTCAAAATAGGGGCTTCTCCTAAGCTCTTTTATATCAACATCAACTATTTTAGCTCCTTTCAATGGTTTCCTGGTGAAAATTCAGTCTCAACATCACTTTTCTTATCATGTTGCTCCACACTTAACCCTTTTTGTTCATGGCTTTCCCCCACAACATCTGGCCCACCTAGTACCTTGGTTTCTCTGATGATTTCTTTCACCACCCCTATAGGAAATGTAGATGGAGTAGTGGGGATCACTGGTGTAAAGGGGTCTGCTTGAGTACCTTCATAGACCAATAATGGTGTGGTTTGAATAATTGGGGAGTTATAACCTTTTGTGGAGTTCAATTAAACTAGGTTCATTGATTACCTCTGATTCTCCCTTCTTCTACTTTTTTGCACTTGGGCTATTTTCCTCAACATTATTTTCTAGAGGCACATTACTCTAGATCTCTTTGATGATATTTCATAATGCTTGGATTCTGATACTTATTTTTCCCTGACACTTTGGACTATGGGAGATGGGTCAATATTTGTTAAAGATCCTCTCATTCTCAGAGGAAAGCTAGAAGTCTAGAGCAATGGTGATATAGGAACCTTTGATTTTCTTGAACTAGATCCTTTTGACTACACAGTCTTGTTATCCCATTTCATCCCCTTATGAAATGGGACAATGATCAAACTTGCATTAATACAATAAAAAGATCCACTTTAGGAGAAATAAAAAATCTAGAGATTCATCAAAAAATCCCCTTACATCTCCAAGTTACTGCAATATACCTGAGGAATCCTATGTCTCTATAAAATGTCTAGGGAGATCTAGGTTTGCAAGAAAGGCCCTCGAGCTCTTGGAATAGCTCATCGAGCTAGTCGAGGAAGGGTGAGTTGCTCGTTTTAAGGGACCGAGCTTATGTACTAAACCGAGCCCCTTTTCTTAGTGGACCAAGTAAATGAAATTCATTACAGGGCCAAGCCGAGTTGTTTATATGGTCCACCAAGTAGGTTTCAGGTCTCCAAGTCGAGCTATTCAGAGGGTTCGAGCCCTTTCCCTTACAAACCGATCTTGTCTAAAAAACTGACTGAGTCATGCTTCCATTGTAAGGGTATCAAGTTCCGTAAGAATGGACGAGTTATTTTTCTGAGAGGGTCAATTTCTATGGACCATCGCTGAGCCATTATAGAATACTCAAACTCTTGTAAGTGCCAATCTGTGCAAAGAGAGAGAGCCAAGTCACCTTCACACAGGCCAAGTTGAGAAAAAATTCTCCATCGGCCGAGCCAACGGCAATGAGCTTGGTAAAAATAAATCTACCGCGAGGATGAAGCTTCAGATTCTTAAGGTAGAGATGGGAAAATAATGTATCAATCTCAAATCCTCTGATCTAGTACATGAACTGCACATGAGGAAAGCAGATCGACTCATTTTGAACAAGGGTAGCGATGAGGAACTCATTCATTCAGCTGTTTACAACATCAGGTGAGCTAGAACTCAAACCAAACTATGCATTATAAGGGTATCAATTTTGGAATAAGAAGTTTCGAGCACATGGAGGAGTATGGGATCTCCACGTGTCCTCGTGGCACACTTCCAAAGGTCAATAAGAAGTGAAGACCCAATTATTGTGCAGGAGTCCCACGTGGCATGGGCCGTTGTTGCCACGTCGTGCATCAGTATAAGGAAGCGAGTCGGTACCGAGTCAGCCGAGGAAGATGAAAGAGATCACTATAGGGATAAAAATGGGTCAGTATTCAATAATACATGATGGCACCGAGTCAAGCGGAGTATAAGGAAGTGATTCAGCCGATAGGTACGTAAATGAATGACACCGAGCTGGAGATAAATCCCGAGAAAGTAATAAAAGAGCCATCTCGGCGAGTCAATGCCGAGTTAGTCATTGTTTTAAAATCACAACATTAAAACAAAATCCCCCTCCTCCAAGGCAAGATTGATGGTAAAATATAGGTTGGGCTCGCCATAATACTAATGCCCAAATCATGAAAATATATGCAAAACATTGAGTAAACGGGAAAATTATTAAAATTGTCTTTTCTCCACCATAAATTTTCCCTTTTTCTCTAGAATTACCTAATAATAGGGCACATCTAGTCTTCTAACTTGTTGGACCCATCAAGCCCTCCCATTCTACTCAATAGTACAATTAAATCTTCTACTTCCTCAATAAACAAGGACCAGAAAAGGTTTTTGGGGATCCTTTTTATTGATGCCTTTATTTCAATTAACCATTGAGAATTTAATACCTCGGCATATTCATCCCACCTATTTTGATAATATTCTCCCATAGATTCCACAGTTTCCACAATAGGTCCATCAATTTCGAGGGAGTCCCAATATCTTATTGAAAATTTCAGGGGCGAAATTAACCACACACTTTCCACTTCCATCCAATACCTGTAATTTCTCAGGGTCATAATTATGAGCACACCACCATACTAGTTTAGGAGCATGGATAGGGTGGGATGGAAGCCGCTAGAGCAATGTAGCTCGCACTAATAGCTTTCATCAATTTACTTCAATTCTCACTACTGAAGCCTTCTTACAAAATCCTCCAGGTCTGCATCAAGTAAATTTATGTCCTTTATGTTATCTAAGTTTTTGTGATACCAGAGGACACAGAGAAACTTGAATCACAAGTTTTCATATTGTTTCTTAATATATCTCCCCCAAATCTTGTGAAATTTGTGAAGAAATCAACCCAAGTACAAGAAAATAATGTAACTTACCAATTTCCCGAGCTTGTTTTATGCAACTCTTCTTCCCGTGATCATTTCCTAAATTCCATGATTAATCTCACCATACTCAATCCATTTTTAATCCTTTGTCATGCAATTATCCTCTACTTATTTGATTCCAAACTCTTGAGCTCAATATCAACACTTCTCAGTCAATTTTCCTTTACTCCTTCACAAATTCTCATAATTAGGGCACCAAAATCTTCGTATGCAATAATAAAAACTTCAAGTGTTTGAAAGTTTCAAATAATTTTCTTTGATCCATGCAAAAATGCATTAATGGTGGAAACCATAAATGTGTTACATCCTGGCCATCTATCCTACTTTTTTCATTTGAATGTGGACCATCCATGTGGATCAATTTGATGCTTCGCAGGATCAAGGAGTCTTTTGCCTTTTGCACTATCTTTCACACGCATACAAGTTTACACATTTGACCGAGCACCCGTTATTTGAATTTCATTGAGATCATGACACATGTTTAAATATTAGAGGTAAGGGAGTCATGGGACCTTTCTTGCACATTTGTTTATTTTCCCGATTGGGTACAAAATTACCAAGTTGACCGAAATCCCGCATCTTTGACTTATGTCGACAACTCGACATGTGTCCTTGGCGGAGCCTCGAGATTTTATTTAACTTTTAACTTCATAGGTTAATTTTCAAAAATAAACCAAGGTGGCCCCTTCCCCACTCCAATATTTTTTTGGCATATATTCTTGTTCGAGAGCGGGGTCAATTTCTCCTTTTTGCATTCTTTGACTCGAATATTCTTGAGAATATTTGTCGGGCATCGGGGCTAAGTTTACACTTTGTAGTTATTATGTAAATGATGTAACTTTGCAAGTCCATTCCAATGCAACACAACCAATGGAAACATGCCATGTATCTTTGGGTGGCGAAACAAAATATGAAATTTTCAATGAAGGTCCAGAGGACGATATACAAGGAATATTTTCAAGATTGAACCTGATCAATAATCAATTTTTTACAAGGATTTTTAGGGATGACATGACTACTACATTCCTCAACCTAAAAGAGGATTCACACCCTAAACATGGGATTTTATTCACATTAACATGATCACATCTTTGAGCATACATTTTTTTAAACATGGGAAAATCAGTCAAAGAAAATTTTTGAAGGCACACATTGGATAAAAGGGTGAGATAAAATTGAATACTAACATGTGGAATCTACAATACCATCAAGGAATCCTATGGAAAAAAACTACTTAATATGTGTGTGGTAAGAGTTCAAGAGTTAATGTAATGATTTAGAGCTTTGAAGTGTCGAAATATAGTCTTCATTGTCTTTGACCACTGTCTTGAGGGTTTAACGTAAAGAAGTTGATTAAATAAGTGTAATTCATGTGTTATCCTTTTACATTATTATTTTGGTTATTTGGATGTGTATTAATGGTATAAAAAGGTTTAAAGAGATAATCCAAGTTCTTAATGAGGAGAAACTCTTAGAGACATAATCAATATTCCTTGATTTGAATGTGATCAGAGTCATGAAAGAAATAATAGAATTCATTAGGAGGGTAAAGACTCAATAAGAACTCTAAAATATTTGTTGAAAAGGTAAAATATAGATGTGATGAGACCATAATGAATGGTAAATGTGTGTTCTAAAGGAACCTTAATATGTTTAAAGAATAATATAAGAAACACAAGTTTATACCTAATTTCATAACAATCATACCCAGTTTTGAGAAGCAAGGACTAAAGTGATAGGTTCATGAAGAAAGAATAGTAAATATGGTGTAAGAAGGTTTATTTTTAAGTGTATGAATCCTTGAGTATAATTATAGTTTGAAATCTCATAAACAAGAGGATTCTCTTAATAGTCTTGTAGTAAATACAACTCATTTCTTGAGATTTGTATGCATAGTGAACTCGAATTTCAGGTGAAGAAATATTTTATGAGATTATAAATTTGATTTTGGTATCTTCCAGGAGACAAGGATTGATTGATTAAATATTTTTTAAAAAATGAGAAAAATATATGCCCTTGTAGTCTCCTTTTTCCTCTAACTTCTCTTCAAACCCTAAGCACGTCGGCATATCACCCATCCCGACTGGAGCTCACCCGAGGCACATGCAAGTATCAAACCCTCCTTTATATGAGATTTACAAGAATGTTTATCACCATGAGAGGAACAATGCTCAAATATGACTGAATGTATTCAAAGACAGAAAACAAAGAAACTAGATCTAAGCATCAATGTACCATAAGATAGATGAGAACATCACAACCACAAGGAGGAATTAGATCTAAACCATGAGTATTATCAAGAACACAAGGATTTGGATCCATAAGCATAAAATAAGATGCACATATCGATATCCATAACACAAATGTTTAGAACCACTCCATTGTATTAATTCATCACATTACAATAGCCAAGAATACATTAAGGATTCCATGGATGGAGATAATACAACAGTAGAGCCTCAACATGCTCTCTATGATAGCTTCATTATAGATCTTAAAATCACGTATCACACACACACTCCATCCTCTACACATACACACTCTTCTATCCAAATGTCATGCAAACCCCTAAAAGAAAAAAAAAGAATTGGAAGGAATCTCCTCTAACCGCTCATCATTACAAGAAAAGGCTGAAGGAATCTTTCATGATTACCTAACCACTACCCAATAACATTCCAAATGTCATCATGCATTTCCCTAATCAAGTATCCTCAGCATGTAAGTGCCATTTAATCCATAATAAACTCGGCCCCTTATCTTGTTATGATAATCGTAATGATGCCTTGGAATATGCTTTTCTTGAGCTGCAAGTCTCCATAGTTTAACATTATCCATAATTGTATCTGGTTACTTTTCCATTCATTCCCCTAATGTGACTTTACTCATAGTTTGAAAATGAATAAGTCCCAAATCCATCCTTCCTCGACATGCACCTTTACACATCCCCAAATGTTACTTTTATGCGTGCCTTTATGCCATGTTCCTGCGTGCCACAACCATTTGCACCTCAAATACTTGGTAATTTTAGGGTTTCAACATAACCCCAAACTAATGCAATTTTCACCCATGAAAATCTCTTGTGTTGCTTCAAGAAAAAATTTAACGACCAAAATTTTGCAAGAATTTGCTAAGTCCAAAAGGTACATATAGGCCGCTCTACTTATACAACCAACTAGATTAACATGAGGAATTATGTTTCTACATCCACCTTCTCCTATGCCTCCATATCTTTCAATGCTTTTCCTGGTACTTCCCCTATGATGTTGGGTACTTGATCCGGCATGATTTCTTCTATCTTCTCCTTCAGCTCTTGGATCACCACTACCAGCTCCACACAAAGACCCTCAAACTCATCCATGTGTTTGGTAATGAAATCCCAAATTTTACCAAACGGAAGTCTATATTTTCGTGCTTGGTCTTGATTTTATCCTTCTATGTGATAGTGTCAAAAATTAACTACGCGCACTTGGACTTGTTGGTAGGGATCCTCTCCTGTAATTCCTTGAGATCGGCCTCTTCCTCTATTACCCGTGCATCGATTATGAGATCATACTTCTGTGAGTTGTCAAAACCCAGTTTTCCAAGATGTTTACGTCCTTGACCTGGTTGAGAAGATCCTCCAACTACAAAACCTTGGCCTCAACTGTGAATTTTTTATTCTCCTTCTCCTTGGTGAGGTTTGTGGTTGTCTTCTCCGTTGCATCCTTGATGTTGGTCAAAGAACATCCCCACTGTATTCTAAATATTCCATCTTGTCACCATAATTTTTCTTGTTATGGATCACCGGCATCAAAAATTGTCCTTAAATGACTTTAACAAGGTTTCAGCTTGATCATAGGCCTCCTTAGTTCACGCCTTCTTATCCTTCATTCCTTTGCACAATCTCTCTATCTCCTTTTAATTTTCCTTCTTCACCACAAATAAGGTTCGAACAATGCTCCCTACATCCAAGGTGTGTGACACCACCTCCGAGGACATATTTTATAGAGCATTGCAAGATTTCTCATGTGTTGAGGTGGCTAGGGTCCACCACTAGGTATGTCTCTCCTCCCTTCTTCTACTACTACCTCCTCATCTTCTTGAACCACTTTTATAGGTGGGGATCGGTGCTTCTTGTGGCTTAGGGAAGGGGCATCTCTAACATCCATCTCAAATTCTCCTTTCATCTTGGGGTGCACTACATGAATACCCTTTGGATATATCCTTGATGGTAACATTGATATGTGGGTGCAGATCTAAGAATTCAAGCTCCAGGGTCTCCACATATGTAGGCATTAATTTATATCTCGTAGGTCACACACGGGGTATGAACATCCATGTCCACCTTATCTGCATCAAAGGTCAAAAATTGTGCATCCCTCAATCGGTTGACGGGATACTTGGTACTTGGTGGTGAATGCAAATGGGAGTTTTCATCACGTCCCTTTCTCTCCTTTTGCCATCGAAACCATGCGGACTAAAATGTTGCGATGATGCAAGCTAGAATTGGTCCCTAATGACTAGTGGAAGCTCGTGTCGATGTGCCATTCATTTTCAAATGATTTTTATAGTCTCTCATACCATTTATTCATCCACACCTTGTATGTATTGGAAATGCTCCTGTCACAAGTAAACTACTTGAATTGTATAGTAGGAGATGAGTGTGTTGGTGGGTAAACCCACATGTTATCATCTGGTCCATCTGGGACACCAAGTTCCTAGAATATAATTAATAACATAATGGACCCACAAGTTATCTTTCCTCCTATCTCATTCTACACTCGCGCCTACTTGATGATACTACCAAGATAAATTGAGAAAAATTGTAATGTTCTCATTTGGACACTATGTATGTAACATACGAAACCTCTTGTTTATATCGGTCTTCCTCTCGAGATGCACCCAACTTGCAACTAATGAGTCGGGAAAAAAATATCAATGTTAGGGTCCGATAGATTCATAATAGCTTGTGCCCTTCCCCCTTTCTCCTATTTTAATTGCTTTGATAGCTCTTCTATCTTGAAATGATGCTTAAATCGAGGTACATGTCTTCACCTTTATTTTGTAATACCATTACCATATGGATTAAATTTTTGTGAGTCTCATCCTTCTCCCCATAAAGTAGAAAATGTCTTCATGCACTACATCAACCATCTGAACAATGGTGCGGGTTTAGCAAAGAACGACATCTCCCAAAGCTGCAAGACCCCAATTTTCTACAACTCCCTCTTCACTAAATTGTCTACCCTAGGGTTTCCTTATTTGTCCAACCTTGGTAGCTCCTTGTAAATATCCACCCGCATTGAATTTTCATAGTCGGTGGTTTTTTGGTTGAATTCATTGATTTTTCATCTTTATAACTTCAAACTCCACTTCTCTACTTTAATAACCCCCGGGGATACTACATTTCGAATAGACTTCCACGGGTTCTTCCTTTTCCACCACTTTGGTCTCTTTTGTACGATATTTTTGGTGCCATCTCCTTTCTCTTTCATTCTTGTGACCTAGGTGCTTCCAAATTTTCCTTCATCTACCCTAACTTGAAAACTTCCACACTTCTCTCTCATACAACCCCCTCCTACTATGTTGTCTTCTTCCCTACTTGTTATACTACAAGATCATGCCACAACTCACACAATTTTACTAGTTCGTGACAAGTACCTCGCTCTTCTTCACAAAACCCTCATCATGCTTCAAGTCGGGAGAAAAAAACTTCGCTAAGGAAAAGTAGTCAAAATGACTACCTTTACCCTATATTTATAATTTTTCAACACCTTAAAGTTCCTCCACCACGTGTCTTAATGTCTCTTTTAATAAATCACTTTATTTCACTTAAATCAACTTTCGTGGATCTCTTCGCACATCATAGTTATAACCTTATAGCGCTCCAATACTAATTAAGCTGCCAAAAATCTCCTTCATGTGTGTCACTTTGTCGAAGTACATAACCTCTGTGTTGTTCACCAAGTAGTTCCCCATGGTGCCACCTTCCTCTTGTTATATTGCATGATAGTTTTTCTCCTCTACGTGGTCTTTAAAATTTTCTCAATACACCTTTATAACTACACAAATTTGAACACCTTATACACCATACCACTCATTCTTCTACCTTTGTGCTAATCATTCAAAATGAGTCTCCCAACAGTCCATATTCTCAAAGAATTTGTCAACCATATCCAAACATATCTGCCAATCCATCCCACACTAAATGTATGCGAGGTCTTATGCACATGGAATCGCTTATAATGGAATTAGCTACTATCACACCAATGTGTAACACAACACCAAACAAAGAAGACAAAGAAAAACAATGACAAAAGGAAACACACAAAAGGGAAATGCATTAAGGAAATCTAAACTAACTGGAAATGTTGCCTTATTTACAAACACACAAAATCCGTATTTATAGTAGGGCTTTAGCCTACTCCCATTGAAATAACCTAGCAACCGTGTCCCATCCAGTGCTTGTAATTGCACGCGCCTAAATCTAGTATGAAGGATATAATATATGACCCCAACTAATGGACTTTGAGCTTCCAGGATGGTACAAAAACTTAGAATCATAAAGTAAAACCATCTACCCAACCTCAAATTTCTTATTCTTAATGTGATAATCATGTCATGCCTTTTTTGTGCCTTCTCAGTCCTCTGACTCCATCTAGCAAGGGATCATCTTTCATCCAACTACATTAACTTATCAATGCACTCTTACAACACTTGTTTATCGTCCAATCCTCCGTGCGTGCTATCAACCAAGGCAAGAGAACCTATATTGCAGCCCCTATATGGTAAGGAGATGGAGATGTCCTTGTGTTTTACATATGATATGGAAGAGGCTTTGTGAAAACATGATCAAGTATCCATTATCCAAACTCAAAGGATTTGTCACTACTAAATGATGGAAATGTTCTCAAAACAAAGCTAGAGCTGCTAAAGACATGATAAAACCCTGATCAACTTTGTGCATTTTAGTGAAAGGATTGAATTATTTTGTGGACACACAATGCAAATGTAGGGGTATTGTAGGTAGGATGAGTTAGTTTAAAATGAAATTTTGATGAGAGATGTTGGGACAAGAGTAGTTAGGAGTCATCACCTTCTTTGGGAAACTTTGCAAATGAATTACAACACCTAAACAATAGAGATGTTTCAATGAATCTGAAGTGCTCTTTCAACCAGGATGTGTGCACACATGGATGCCCAAATCTGCACTATTCCATACAAAATTTGATAACCTACCACAAAGGCTTGAAGCAAAATACCAATGAAGCATCCAGGAATCCCTATTTAATCATGACCTAAGGTGCACCCAAAGGTTTATAGACAAGTCTCATTAATCAAGGATAGTAAGATGATTTTAAATTTGTTTATCTTCTATCAGATGAAAGCTCTTCTGAATACAAGATTGCAAATTCCATTAAACCATCAACTAGAAATGAGACCCTGTATGATCAGAGAGATCCTAAACACAAGATTGCAACATGAGCATGAAACACAAATTGAAAACATACTGAAATATAAGTGTATGCAAGCTTTGCCAAGAGATAAAACTAGTTAATCCAAGAATTTGATCAAATGTATCAGCAAGGGAATGTTATTTAGACAATATCAAAGCTTTTTGATGGCTTTATAGCTGAAACCAACTCAACATGATGAACATTTGATGCAAACAAGAATAAAAATGGCTCTCAGGTAGTTTCTCCAAAAGAAAATGGACTTCTTCCAAGTTTTCCTTGTGAAAATTCTTCTCTCTTCTCCAAAATTCTCAACAGACTTCTAAAATGCCTCCAAATTACATCATATATCCTCTACCAGCTTGGATCCTTGCATCCCAAGCAAATAATATGCCAAAGGGATCAAATTTGTTACAAAACCCTATCCATTTGATGAAAAATGATATAAAACTATAAAACAGCTCGCCAAATGCCAGAGATGCACAAATATTTTAAAATATTACATGAACTTGGATCCTTATCCATCCCAAGGTCATTTTTGGCATTCCACCATGCCAACATGCATTTGTAATCATTTTTCACCTTTTACTTCATCATTTTAACTCTGCAACTTTTCATTTTTTACCTTTCACGTGTTTTTCACGGGCTGAGGAAAATATTTCATGAAAAACACTCATAGGCATCGAATTAGCTCAAAAGAATGGTGCCATTACACTCAAAAGGCCGAGGGGATGTGAAATCATATAAAATTTCATGTGATTTGGTGCAAAATGATGATTCCACACTTCTTGGAGCTTCCATGGCACCCAAAAACAAAAATGCACAGCAACCATTGATTAAAATCAACTTTAAATTTCTGCCCTCCACGTGTTAGATCAGATCTTGAATATTCCTCAAAAATACCCTTTTTTCCCTTTGGATGAGGTGGGACATGTGTCCAAATACCATTGGATCGGGCCTCACCTTAAAATGCTTTTTCAAACCCCTTTTTGGATTTGGGAAAATTTTGAAATTTTCCCCAAGCCCTGGATGCGCCACGTGTCTCTCCTCCACGTGGGCCTCTCACCAAAACCGCGGGCCAATTTGATGCATTTTTCCACTTTTTTGAGAAAAGGAAAATTTCTCAAAATTTTTGTCCTCCGAACACCCGCTGCATTTCCCGCCACGTGTCCTCCATTGGGCCATTCAGGACCCGACCCCTCCTAAATTTTCCTTCATTTTTCCATGAAAAGCATCAAAATTTCATGCTGGGCCCGAGCTTTCCTTTTGCCTTTTGAAATGTGCCATGTGTCCCTTGATTGGAGGTGGGGGACACCTCCAAATTTTCCATGCTTATCAAATTTTTGACCTTGAGATTTTTGCCAAATTGTGGCAAAATTTTCAAACTTTCTCTCCATGCTCCAAACCTCTCTGCCCTTAGGACACATGTCCTTTTAAAATTGACATGGGCCTATTCTTCATTTTTTACCTTTTAAACCAAGGGGAGAAAAATTCAATTTTTTTTGGCCCTCATTTCATTTTCTCCTTGAACACGTTTTTTTACACAAATTTGGAAATTTTAACTGAAAAAAATTTTTTCCAAAGTTAAAAATGCTCAAACCTTCCAACCCCTTCATTTAAGCCCCTAGACACGTGTCACTTTCCATTCATTGGACATACGGGCCCCTAGGAAAAATTTAACTTTTGCATTTTGAAGTTTAAAACTTCAATTTTCCAAATTCCCCCTCCATTTCTAACTCCCTGGACACGTGTCACTTTCCTATTGGGCGCGGGATTTTGAGTCAAAATTTTCCTTGCATTTTAAAGCCAAAAACAATAAAATTTTTTTCCAACTCCCACCACCACCCATTTGATCTCCCGTGCCATGTGTCGCCTTCCCATTGGGTGCGGGCCCTCGAAAGAAAAATTTGACATTGAGAATTTTTCAAAATGAAAGAAAAAATTTAAGTGACCCCGCCACCCTAACCGGTTCAATAAACTAATCAAATCGTGCCACATAGGCACACCATTATAAGCATCATGGGGCACGAGTCACAAAATTTTCCTTTCACCAAAATTTCAAAAATGACAAGTTAATAATGTTTTCCCACACATCCCTGACCAATAGGAGCCTGCCACGTTAGCATAAAGATTGTAATGATAAATTTGATGGCCCGAGAGCCCGTCAAAACGTGAAAAATACAGGGAATGCCCTAGAAACCAATTTTTTTGATAGGGAAGGTAGAATTCTTCATTTTAAACCAACTGAATCATTTTTTGACATCATTTGTGACCTTGGGATTGGGGAAACACTTGCATGAATTCAGGATTTGATCAATTTCAAGTTTTTACATGATTTGGCAATGGAAAAAATGACACAACTCAAAAAATGAAATATTAGGGCACAAATGGGGGAAACTTGGATCTTGTTTCAAAATAGGGTAGAATAACAACATTATGAGCATATCAAAGGCATTCAATTGGAAAATGTGAACTATAGACCACGAGACCAAAAATGAAACATTTGTGAGTACATTTGGTCATGAAAAATAAGGCACATTATGCAAACTCAATAATGGGACCAACATTGGCTCCTGCTTGGGGATGGGCACTCCCAGCGAGTGCCACAAGATCACAACGTAGACCAAGTGCCAAAAATCCATTGGGCAAGGAGTCAAAACATGCAGAGCAGCCCAAAAACTAGAATTTTCACCAAAAAGGACCGAGAAAACCACACCAACAATGGTTTCCAAGGACAAAAGGGCAAACCACAAGCCAACAACAACAAGAACAAGGAAAAGACAAAACAAAAACAAGGGCTATACAAAATGTACAACTTGTGCATACCTCACATGGGGATTTAATCCAAGAAATGTTTTAAATGTCTACCATTAACAGGTAGCTCCAGCAAATCCCCATCCAAATCCTTGAGAAAAAATGTATTTTCTCCAATCCTGATATCAATGGCATAAGGGCCCATCCATAGAGCATCAAACTTGCCATGCTTTCCCTTGTCTTCATGCCTACTATCCCACAACAAAACCAGATCTCCAACACTAAAAGCTCTAGGGGTGACCTTCTTATCAAACAACTTCTTCAATTTCTCCCTAAACTTGACATGCCTTTGATGAGAAGCTCTCCTTTCTTCATCCAACTCAATGATCTGATTGATTCTTGATTCATATGGGCCATGTTCTTGATCTTCCAACTGCTGGGAAAACTGAAAAGTGGATAATTATAGGTGTAATGGCAGCAAAGCCTGAGTTCCATACACCAATTCAAATGGACTTTTACCAGTTGCTCTTTTTGGAGTTATTCTATCAGCCCAAACTACAAATTTCAACTATTCTCCCCACTTCTTCTTGTTGATTTCCAAGGTTCTTCTAATGATCTTGAGCAAGTTCTTGTTACTTGATTCAGCTTGTCCATTACCTTGTGGATTGTAGTTTGAAGAATAAGTCAAATTTATCCCATATTCATTGCACATTGCCATCAAAGGCTTGGCTCTAAAACACATAGCATTATCAGATACAATCTTAACTAGAACTCCAAATCTACATATGATATGATTCAACAAGAAATCCATTACCACTTGGTGTGTTGCCTTTCTAGATGGAATTGCCTCAACCCATTTTGTAAAATAATCAGTTGCTACAAGGATCCATTTGTAACCAGCACTAGAAGGATCTGAAATCTCACCAATAAAATCCATTCCCCATTGTTTGAAAGGAGCTTCAATTGATACAGGCTGCAAAGGAAGGGAGCCTGAAGCTTTCAATCTTCCCGAGAAGCGTTGGCAACTATCACATCTTCTAAGAACTAGCCATTTTCCATCTTTGAAAAGAGTTGGCCACCAATAACCAGCTCTTAAAATCTTATGTGTTGTCACTCTCCCTAGAAAAATTTCCTCCACAAACTCCCCCATGGAAATCAGCAATCAACTTGGGAGCTTCATCTTCAGTTATGCATTTCAAGAGGACACCCTCAGGGTTCTTCCAAGCCAACCCAAGGTCTGTTATGATATATTTTTGAGAAGCTAGCTTAAGGGCTCTTTTCTGATTTTTATTCAAGTGACTAGGACAACATAGGTGCTTGAGGTAGAAGATCACATCCTTGTACCATTCAAAATTCATCAATTTGTCAAGAAGATCTGCCCTTCCTTCCTCTAGCTGATTCACTTCTACGTTTTGCAAATTACTCTCAGCCATGAGCTTGGCAAGACCCAAACCTCTTACCAGCTTTGTAGTTTGGATATCCATATCATACTCTTGTAATTTTTTGACCCATCTACATCTCTTGCTTGATATCTCCATGTCAGATAAGATGTCTTTAACCATGGTGTGGGGAACATAAGCAACAACCTTTGAACTCAAAATGTAGGGCCTGAAAATCTTTGTTGCTTTTACCAATGCAAATGCTTGTTTCTCCATAATTGTGTACTTTAGTTCAGCTATTGCTTGTAAATCCTTGCTAAAGAAAGCAATAGGCCTCTCAGCTCCATTCTCATCCTTTTGTAACAAAACTGAAGCAATAGTAAATTCAGATGCAAAAGAGAAGATTTGGAAAGGCATCTTATAGTTTAGAGCTACCAAAACAAGTGCATGCTTGAGTGCATCCTTTATTCCTTCAAAATCTTGGATGGCAGCCTCTTCCCACTTAATAACTTGATCCTTTCTTAGCATGCTTGTGATTGGAAGAGTTAACTCAGCAAAATTGGAGACAAACCTTCTAATGAAATTGATTTGGCCAAAGAAAGATTGAATACCTTTCTTGGTTCTTGGAATAGGCACTTTGTTGATTGCTTCCACTCTCTCAAGGTCTATCATAACACCTTCTTTGGACACAATATGCCCCAATAGCTTGGCCTTTGGCACACCAAAATGACACTTCTTTGGATTAAGTGAAATTCCATACTCTCTACATGATCAGCATCTTTTCTAGGTGTTGCAAAAATCGCTCGTTTTGCCTTGAAAACTTCAAATCACATCATCTTGTAAACTGCAATAAACTCATTGATATAACCAACAAAGGCAACATCCATTTCCATTTTGAAAATTAGCACTAGCATTCATCAATCCAAAAGGCATCCTTACAAAAACATAAGTCCCCCAAGGAGTAGTGAAGGTTGTCTTAAGTCTTTTGATTCTTTAACAACTACTTGATTGTATATCCGGAGAAACCATCCAAAGTAGAAAGCATTCTAACCTATTACAAGCTGCAACATATTATTCCATTTTTTGGAAAAGGATAGTTTTCCTTCATCATAGATGCTTTGTTTAGATTCCTAAAATCCACACAAAGTTTGATATCTCCATTCTTCTTTAACTGTAGCATAAGGTTGGATGACACCAAAGAAGAGTATTTTTGAATAATGCCACCATCTCTCAATTTCTTCAACTCTTCTTGCATTTTTTGAAGAAATAGTGGGTTAATAAACCTTTTTTTTTTTGTCTAAATGGCTTGGTTTTGGCCTCAAGAGGGATCTGGATGCTGAAATAAATCTTCTCTATATGCCTTTAGCTCTGAATAAGACCAAGCAAAGCAAGCATCTTGATATCCTTTAAAAGTTCAAAGGATCATTTTCTTCTTTGTTGAGATGGCTGCCCAACCAGATCTTCCTTGGTTTGTCTTTAGTTCCCAAGTTGTGCTCTTCCACATCCTCAAGCAAACAAGTTTCTATTTATGATTGAATTGCTAAAATTGGATTCAAGTGTGACAAGACCTTTAGGAATGGTAGTTTTTTAAATTGTATCATATCCTGTCTTTCAAAAAAAAGTAATTCTAGGATTCATGCTCACCAATTTTTCCCAATCAATATCTGATCAGAAAATCATCCTTGGAATTGCCTCTAATCTCAACACTTCTCTTGCATCATCATCAAAAATATGCCAATGTTTCAAACTAGGAAAGGAAATTAGCACCTCAATATCATATTCACAAAAGGTGATCTTGTAATTATCAAATCTATAACCAAGGAAATCATGGTAGCTTATCATTAGAAACATTGAAACTTCTATCATGGTAAACAATGTTAAAGGAATCAAACATTTCAATCAAGTCTCAAACAACATGAACCTTATATTGTTTCATCGCTGATCCAAAAGGAACTTTCTTACTTACAAAAACATAAGTCCCCAAGGATTAGTGAACAATTGTCTTAAGTCTTTTTTCTTTTGACTACTCCAATAATAATGCCTCTTATTCAGCAAAGTTAAACCATCCAGCTTGAAGGAAAAAGGAAACTTTTCTAAACTAGGAGAAATTGCAACATATTCTCCATGTTTGCCAAAAAGGATAGTTGTCCTTCGAATAGATGCTTTGTTTAGATTCCTACCATCCACACAAAGTCTGATATCATCTTATTCTTCTTTCTAAGCAAAACAAGGTTGGCAACCCAAAGCAAAGAGTATCTAGTAGGCTAAATAATGCCACCATCTCTCAATTTCTTCAACTCTTCTTGCATTTTCATGGAAAGAAGTGGGTTAATAGGCCTTTGTTTTTGTCTAAATGGCTTGGTTTTGGCCTCAAGAGGGATCTCATGCTGAAATAAATCTTTCTATATGCCTTCCATTTGGCGGAATAAGACCAACAATTACAACTTGATATTTCTTTAAAAGTTGGGCATAGGACTATTTCTCTTCTTTTCACTTGAGATGGCTTCCCAACCAGATCTTCCTTGGTTTGTCTTTAGTTCCCAAGTTGGCTCTTCCACATCCTTCAAAAACATGAAATTTCATATTAATGATACAATCAAACATTGCTAAAGTTGGATTCAAGTGCAACAAGACCTTTAGGAATGGTATTTGTTTTCAATTATATAATATCCTTGGGAATCAAAAAAGTTTCTCTACCTTCATTCATGCATACACCATGGTTCCCAATCAATATTATGACCAGAAAACTCTCCTTGGCATTGTAATAATCTCAACACTTGTGCATCATCATCAAAAATCTGCCAATGTTTCACATTATCCGGGACAACTGGCCTTGTTAGCACCTCAATATCATATTCACAAAAAGGTGAAATGGTGTAATAAATTGAATCTAGAACCAAGGACAACTAGCTTATCAGCAGCAACATTAAGACTTCTATCATGGTAAACAATGTTAAAGGAATCAAACATTTCAATCAAGTCCCAAACAACATGCTTATATTGTTTCATATGCTGATTTTTTGTAGCATACAACTTTCTTACTTGCTTGACAACCAGCTCTAAATCCCCCTTGGAAACAATATCCTTCACTCCATATTTCCATGCAATCCTTAATCCCAATAATAATGCCTCATACTCAGCAATGTTGTTAGTGCACTCAAAATTGAGCTTGAAGGAAAAAGGAAACTTTTCTAAACTAGGAGAAACCAACACTATACCAACACCATTGCCAAATTTGGAGCAAGCTCCATCAAATAGTAATGTCCATGGAGAACCTACCATACCAAGGCACTCTGATTTGTCCATCTTATTCTCTTTTCCATCAGCAAAACCAATGAAGTTGTCAACATCTACATCAGCAAACAACACTTCATAAGAAGCATTGTTGGGATCTTCAATCAAGTGTAACATCTTCTTTTCACCATAGAGTTTGACAAGGCTGCCCTCAATGGGAATGGTGGAAAAATACATGTCCATTTGAACACTACCACCAACACTTGCAGCCCATTTTCTTGACAAAAGCATACCCCATTTGGCAAGGTAGTCAACAATTACAACATCAAGTTTTAAATTCTTATCCGGATAGGCTGCAAGTTGCACTACTAACCCCTTCACACAACCAACAACCGGAACTTCCCTTGAATCCATGGCTGTACACTTCCCATATGCTACTGTCACTTTGATATCCAACTCATTCATGACTTCTAGAGGCATGACATTACATGATGCACCGGAATCAAACATGCAATTGTGAAGCAACCTACCTTTATGAGCAAAGTTGTGAAGAATGGATCAACATTCAATTGGGAATCAACCAAGGATGTCCCCAAATATACTTCAGGTGCCTCTCCAAGATCTTCCATTGGTGGTGGTGTTTCAAGGCCAGCAATGCTTTGAAGAGGATTCTCAACAACATTTACATTTCTGCTTGGTATACTCTTTTCTTCCTTCAATCCCAAGTATTCAAAAGCTCTTTTCTTGTGTTCAAGAATTCTAAGAAATTCAATAATGGGAACACTCACTTTAATTTGGCTCAATACCTAGGGCTATATCATATGGAACATTCTTTGGAAAAACAACATTGGAAGGGAAACAAGAAGGTTCATCAGATGGAGAAGTATTCTTGGCAGCCTGGGCATGAAGAGGACTGATATTTTTGCATGGGACAACAGGGTTCTTGGCAATTGTTTCTCTTCTAGGATTATCTTTGGGAATACTTGTGAGCAAGGGTGTCTTTAGTTTGGCTTGAGGACCAGCTCCCCTAACAACTTTACTTCTAGTATTGTACTCCTTTTCTTGACCAACCACAACATTCATTAACAATTGTCTATCTTCCTCCGAAGGAATACCACCATCATACTTCTTGATCATTAAAGCCCTTAGATATTCAAAGTCATTATTAGGAATTTCAAAAGCCTGAACTACATCTACATCATGAACTTGAGGAAGAGAAAGAAATGGTACCCTCTTTATGCAATCCCAAAAGGTTGCAGTAGTCCTTGCACTTATCACATCTGTTGATGTTGTTGCTTGTTGTGAGCTTGAAGAGCTGCCCATCATACAAATATTATCATCCATTTCATTCTCATTATCATCAACAACATCTTGCTGGTCCATTTCACATGGTGGATGAGGAAGAAAACATCTGTCACACCAATCCATATCAGCAATTTCTTGAACAACAACAACTCTAGTAGTCAGAGGGTCAGGCACCACTCTATTTTCACGTGCTTGGGGTTGTCTACTTGCAGATCCAATAGGCCCTTTACCTCTATCATCTTGTCTTTGATCACCCCTAGGATGATTGCCAAATCTATCATGGTTTTGAGTTCTTTGTTGTCCTTGTGAACTTTGCCCAATTCCTTTCTCAGCCGGGCTAACTTGTAAGAAATTTCTTTAATGCCCCTGCCAAAGTCTTGACAACATCTTCTAAATCAGCACCCTTGCTAGCTTGAGGCTTCTCAGGGTTTATCAGCTTCACACCATCCCTCTTAAGTGGTTTACCAACAGCCTTGATATTATTTTCAATTTGAAGTGCCATGGTGAAAGCTTGTCTCAAGTTTGTAGGATTTTTGTCTCTCAAGTAATAGGCTACCTTTTTATCAAATGCATCTGTATATTTGATCAAGCAAGATTCATCACAAGGCCTCAAAATGATGGAAACCTTCTCAATGTTTTATTAAATCTTGTATTAAAGTCATGAACGGTCTCATTAGGGTTCTTCTTGATGTTCTCAAACTCGAATAGAAGGAACCTTGGATCTGTTTTATCTCCATATTGTAATCTGAATGCATTACTCATCTCATTCCATGAATCAATAGAGTTATCAGGCAGAGCTTTATACCAATCTCTTGCATCTTCCTCAAGTGTATGGATAAACAACTTAATATACACATCCTCAAATTCTATCTCAAAATCTTCCATCATGTTAACAAAGAGTTTGAGATGTTGATCTCCAGTTATGGCATTGTTACCTTGGAATTTTGGTAACCTATTTCTCACATCTTGTGGGACAGCATTTGGATAACCATCCATTCCTCCAAAATTTATAGGACCAAAGGTGTTAACAACAAATGGAGGTCTAGGCTGAGCCATATTGTTTGGTGGGGGTGATCTTGGAGGTGAAACAAGCTGATGAGGAGTAGTAATGGGTCTGATTGGAATAGATGAATGATCTCTAAAATGACAACCCCCCAAAGGCTCTCTCTCTTGATAAACTTTAGAAAACTTAGAAACCATAGGAGAAGATCTAGGAGTAGTTTTTTAAATACACAAGAAGGTCCCTCACCTGATGGAGAATGAAAATCAGCAAGAAGATTGCCTGAATTAGATCTACTTGAAGAAGAATTATAATCTTCAATAACAGGTTGCTCTCCTTCAAATTCAACTATGGGGATTTCTTTTCTTACAACCAAATCACCAACCACTTTCCACACTCTTCTTCCCTCTAGTTCTGAGCTTCTTGATTCGGTGAGAAACTTCTTAGAAGAGTCCTTGTGAAGAGGGATCTCCTTCCCTCCAGCTTGATAGATTTAAACAACAAGTTTCAAATGACAAAAATGTGTAAGACAACTGGTATTTCAAGATCCAAACAAAGATGGAGTCACCACTAAGGATTTCCACCTTAGTTGTGCAAGAAAGCACTAAAATATTTTGTCAAATGTATGCTATGAAAATTTGCAAGGGTTTACAAATCAGATCTTCTTCTTCTTAATTCAACCAAGAACAAGTGCATCCAAATCATATAAACTTCTCGGTAAATGATAAGAGCAGGCTGAGTTTGAAATCCTTTTTACCCAAAACATGCAGATCTGAAGTATGAAATGATATCTCAAGAATGTAACAACTCAAATACTTAATCACACAAATGCTCAAACCTTTCAAATACTTCAAAACCACCAAGAAATTCCAAGAAGTCCCGAAATGGCGCCACTTGGGTGTTGGTATCCAGATTTAATCTCCTTCACAACTTGAACAACATCATGAATTTTCACAAGACACTCAAGGATAGATAGATGTTTTGTATGTCATTTTGTAGCCAGGGAAGCACACCTATCTACTTGTTTGCATTCAAGAATTGAGGGAGTGGATAGCACCTTCAAGAGGGTTTTGATCTAACCCTCACTATTTTAGGTTGTGCCTATCAACCAAGGCAAGAGAACCTGTATTGCAGCCCCTATATGGTAAGGAGATGGAGATGTCCTTGTGTTTTGCATATGATATGGAAGAGGCTTTGTGAAAACATGATCAAGTATCCATTATCCAAACTCAAAGGATTTTTCACTACTAAATGATGGAAATGTTCTCAAAACAAAGCTAGAGCTGCTAAAGACATGATAAAACCCTGATCAACTTTGTGCATTTTAGTGAAAGGATTGAATTCTTTTGTGGACACACAATGCAAATGTAGGGGTATTGTAGGTAGGATGAGTTAGTTTAAAATGAAATTATGATGAGAGATGTTGGGACAAGAGTAGTTAGGAGTCATCACCTTCTTTGGGAAACTTTGCAAATGAATTACAACACCTAAACAACAGAGATGTTTCAATGAATCTGAAGTGCTCTTTCAACCAAGATGTGTGCACACATGGATGCCCAAATCTACACTATTCCATACAAACTTTGATAACCTACCACAAAGGCTTGAAGAAAAATACCAATGAAGCATCCAGAATCCCTATTTAATCATGACCTAAGGTGCACCCAAAGGTTTACAAACAGTCTCATTAATCAAGGACAAGTAAGATGATTTTAAATCTATTTATCTTCTATCAGATGAAAGCTCTTCTAAATACAAGATTGCAAATGCCATTAAACCATCAACCAGAAATGAGACCCTATATGATCAGAGAGATCCTAAACACAAGATTGCAACATGAGCATGAAACACAAATTGAAAACATATTGAAATATAAGTGTATGCAAGCTTTTCCAAGAGATAAAACTAGTTAATCCAAGAATTTGATCAAATGTATCAGCAAGGGAATGTTATTTAGACAATCTCAAAGCTTTTGATGGCTTTACATTGAAACCAACTCAACATGATGAAATTTGATGCAAACAGAATCAAAATGGCTCTCAAGGTAGTTCTCCAAAAGAAAATGGACTTCTTCTAGTTTTCCTTGTGAAAATTCTTCTCTTCTCCAAAATTCTCAACAGACTTCTAAAATGCCTCCAAATTACATCATATATCCTCTTCCATCTTGGATCCTTGCATCCCAAGCAAAGAATATGCCAAAGGGATCAAATTTGTTACAAAACCCTATCCATTTGATGAAAAATGATATAAAACTATAAAACAACTCGCCAAATGCCAGAGATGCACAAATATTTTAAAATATTGCATGAAATCGGATCCTTATCCATCCTAGGGTCATGTTTTTGGCATTCCACCATGCCAAGCATGCATTTGCAATCATTTTTCACCTTTTTTCCTCATCATTTTAACTCTGCAACTTTTCATTTTTTACCTTTCACATGTTTTTCATGGGCTGAGGAAAATATTTCATGAAAAACACATAGGACATCAAATTAGCTCAAAAGAATGGTGCCATTGTTCTTCAGAAGGCTGAGGGGATGTGAAATCATATAAAATTTCATGTGATTTGGTGCAAAAATGATGATTCCACACTTCTTGGAGCTTCCATGGCGCCCAAAAATGAAAATGCACAAAGCAACCGTTGATTAAAATCAACTTTAAATCTCTGCCCTCCACGTGTCAGATCAAATCTTGAATATTCCCTCGAAAATACCTTTTTTTTTTTGGATGAGGTGGGACACGTGTCCAAATACCATTGGACGGGCCTCATCCCTTAAAATGCATTTTAAACCCTTTTTGACCTCCGAGAAAATTTTGAAATTTTCCCCATGAGCCCCTAGATGATGCCACGTATGTCCTCTATGGGCCTAACCCACCAAATTCGTGGGCCAATTTGATGCATTTTGCCACTTTTTTGAGAAAAGGAAAATTTTTTCAAACCCTCTTTTGCCCCAATGAGCCTCTGGACGCTACCCTCCGCCACGTGTGGTCTCCCATTCAGGCGGAATTTGACTTCTCAAATTTTTCCTTCATTTTTCCCGAAAAGCACAAAACCTTAGTGGGCTGAGCTCTCGAGCTTTGCCTTTTTTAAAATGCCATGTGTCCCCCTGATTGGATGTGGGGGACACCTCCAAATTTTCCACATGTTCATTTTTTCCCTTGAGATTTTAGCCAAATTTGTAAAATTTTTCCACTTTCTCTCTCCATAAATCAAAATTTAGGCCAAATCCTTTTTCGAAAATTCTTCATTTTTTACTTTTATTATCAAGGGCAACTTAAAAGTTTTCTTCAAACATTCCCATTTTCCTCCTTGACACGTGTTTTCATTGTCAAAGTTTTAAAATTTTAATTTTGGCATCTTCCTCAAAGCTAAAAATTCCCCCCAACCCCATTTCATCCCCCTGACACGTGTCTACTTTCCTATTCGATGGGCCTCTAGATGAAAAATTTTCCTTTGACATTTTGAAGCCAAAAAATTTTCAAAATTTCCAAATTCCAACTATTCTCCTTTCCATCGACCTCCTGGACGCGTGTCACCTTTCTTATTGGGCATGGGCCTCGAGTTGAAATTTTTCCTTAGCATTTTAAAGACAAATTTTTGAAATTTTTTTAACTCCACATCGCCGCCCATTTCTGATCCTCCCATGCCACGTGTCACGCAATACCATTAGGCATGGGCCTTAGAGAAAAATTTGACATTGAGAAATTTTCAAAATGAAGAAAATTTTAAGTGACCCCACCACCCGCCGGTTCATCTAACCAATCAAATCGTGCCACGTAGGCACATCATTATGTAAAGCATCAGGGGCCGTGGTCAAAATTTTCCTTTTGCCAAAATTTCAAAATGACAAGTTAATAATGTTTTCCGCACATCCCCAACCAATAGGAGCCTGCCACGTTAGCATAAAGATTGCAATGATAAATTTGATGGCCCGAGAGCCCATCAAAATGTGAAAAATATAGGGAATGCCCTAGAAACCAAATTTTTTTGACAGGGAAGGTAGAATTCTTCATTTTAAACCAACTGAATCATTTTTTGACATCATTTGCGACCTTGGGATTGGGGAAACACTTGCACAAATTCAGGATTTGATCAATTTCAAGTTTTTACATGATTTGGCAATGGAAAAATGACACAACTCGAAAAAATGAAAAATTAGGGCACAAATGGGGGAAACTTGGATCTTGTTTCAAAATAGGGCAGAATAACAACATTATGAGCATATCAAAGGCATTCAATTGGAAAATGTGAACTGTAGACCACGAGACCAAAAAATGAAATGTTTGTGAGTACATTTGGTCATGACAATCTTGGTAAAGGGTTTCCACTAAAGTCCTATCAATAAGATTTTTCTCTGCAAAGTGGAATTTCCCTGCATAGTGTCCTCTTGCAATCTCACCATATGCTTCCTCCATAATTGAAAAGACGCACATGCTCTAGTACACACCAGCACAAGACCTCATCCCAGCCTAACTTGTGTAGGTCTCTATTGATTAACATGTAGAGCCACGACATGTACATCTAACTACTTCATCTCCAAGACCTTCATCCCTTCTGGCACCACACTTATTCTTAAGAACACAATGATATCTTCCAAATCAAAGGGCTTGTGCTACAATATAAATAGTTTTACATCTAGAATTGTATCCTCAATGCTCAGACGCCCTCTTTTGAGTCAATCCATGATAAATGGTCAGGCCCCAAATTACTCTTACCTAGTTTTACAACAACCGTAAAATCAAACTCTCGAAACAATAGGACCCACCTGCATATGTACCCTTCCAAGACGAGCTTGTTCATTAAGTAATTTAGTGTCGTGTGGTCACTATAAAATATAAAAGGCATCGTAGCAAATAATGCCTGAATTTATGTAGCGCATAGATCATCAAAAATGCCTCACGCTCCATGGTATTATAATTATGTTCTACTGGGGTTAGCTTCCTACTAGAAAAACAAAAGGGATGGTTAACAATTCCCTCCCTGGGTTATGTTAGGACTACTCAAATTGACATCTTGAATGCATCAACATGCACATGAAAAGGCTTATCCCAAGAGGGAAATCATAATATGGGTGCAGTAATTAGTCTATTCTTCAGTGTGTCAAAGGTTATCTATTGTGCCTCTCCCTAATAGAACTTATTATTATGTGTTAGAAACTCCTCTAATGGTGCAGAAATCTTGGAATAGCCCTTGATGAACTTCTTGTAATACCATATATGTGTTATCGAAAATGGTGCCTCTGACTCGCTTTTTTGTGGCTAACTCCTTGTGTTATTGCCTCTCTTGTGCCTCGATCTACATTTTTTTATTTTCAGTGCACTCAAGGCTTTCTCGGAAATGGCACCATTAGATAGAGCCTCTCTCGATTTCAGAAAGGTAAAGTTTGCCTCCTAACTCCTTATATTTTTTCAAGTTATGGCTCGGAGTTTTTGTGGAAAATTTTCCCATTTGAGGCCCATGCACCAATAGTGAAGGCGCCATGTGGCAGAGGAGTTCGGGGTCGAGGCAAATATGAAAATTTTTCCAAAAGAGTATAAAAAGGTCGATTTTCAAAGGAAAACTGCGGAAAAGAGAAGGAGAGAGAATTCCAGAGTGAATCGAGCTTGCCACATGGCATCGACCAATGTGGAGCGTGGGGAATTTTGAAAATTTTCCAAAGACAAAAAAAGGTAAAATTTGAAAATTTTCCCGCCGATCCGTTTTTGGGCCGTTTTTGCCCTAAATCTTCAAACAAACATATCTTTTGATCCACAAAATTTCGATTTTCATGTTCTTTATATCATTGGAAAGCTGTTAAAATTATCTACATGATTCCATGGTCAATTTCTAATTTTGGTTTATTTTGGAGAGAGAAAATTCAAAAACGGTTCTGAAGTGCACGTGTCCATGGTCGAAATGACATTTCAACAACCAAATTTAATACAAAATGGGTCGATTCTTCTCCAATATGGTCAAAATGATAGGGTATGGGTTTGTAAGGTCCTCCATGCTGTTTTAATGCATTTTCCATCAATGAGGATGGCTCCCATGCGTTTTCATGTTTTCTCTCTCCGGCTCGACTCCATGTAACCGTAAAAGCGATTTGGCTCATTTCTTCATGGTTGAACACTTTTTGGCATTGCAAGCCCGAGATTTGGACACCCGATGGCAAACAAAAAGTAATAATACTCACCGCCTATTATATTTGTTATCTCCCTAATATCTTGTGCAATACATTAGGCTAATATATAGCCAATACAATAGACAAACCTCTTCCTATAAAATAGGAAGTGTATCAAACAACTTACCCGTTTATAAATTTACTTGCACAACAAAAACTCTATGAATAATATATTGTTGAAACAATATATTCTTTCAAACCTAATATTTATAATGTAAACATTAATAATTAATTTCCTAACATTCCCCCCCTTAATGTTTACATGGTACAACATATCTCGTTCACTGATTGTAGCCTGCCACCTCTGTGTGCTCATGATCAACTCCGCAAATGTGCAGCATTGGGCTTGCACAAAACTCGAACATGTGCCAACACACATTTCTTCCACTGATGGTTTTCTCCGGCTTCTACCAACAACCTTACCAAATTGGTTTTGCAGGTGTACCAATAACCTTTCACACTTGGTTTTGCAGGATTACCAAAAACCTTACACAATTGGTTTTTACAGTGTACCAATAACCTTTCACACTTGGTTTTGCAGGATCACCAAAAACCTTACACAATTGGTTTTTACAGGTTTACCAAAAACCTTACATCATGATTGCTACAATACTTTTGATCAATATTATACAATGTCACTACAAAAGGGAATCATGTAGGAAATATTGCTTCCAAAACTGAACAATAAAAACATAATGGAAATGGAATAGTGAGACCATGTTCCCCCTCAATGTGAACATTTCACTTATTCAATCCAAAACAGGAACTCAAATCATACTACACACAACAAACTGCAATTCAGAAATGAAAGAAAACTTACACACACATTGTCACCACAACTTCATGCGGCCCCATCATTGGTGACTGACGAGAGGTCATTGAATGACCTCCATCCTCCTGTGCCTCCGTCCTCCAGTCAAAAATCATCTAGAAGAGAAAATCTTCATCACTTTGATGTGCGGTATTTTCTTCCTCTTCATTTTCTCTTTCTTCATCAACAATCATGGCATTATCTTGTAGTTTCCCATCAAGTAAGTCTTGTGCTCTTTTTCTGCAATTGTTAGATATATGACCAAGTTGTTTACAATAGTAGCATGTAAATTGTTTCTTCGGTCCTTTAGAGGTTGAACCGTATTTGGGTATTTTCTTACCAAATGCTTTCTTGTTTCTACCAAACATTGCAGTCTCCTCTGGTTCAACAACCATAATTCTTTTTTCTTCATCTAACAAAGAAGAAATAAGTTCTTCTAGACTTGGATTTATTTTGCTTAATGTAAAGACCATATTAGAATAACATGAAGGCATGCTATTAAGTAATACTGCTTTAGCATCATCATCAGGTACATCTACTTTTATGCCAGCAAGTTGATTACAGATAGACCGAAACTTACTGATATGCTCCACCATGCTCTCACCTTCTTCCATCTTGAGGCCGAACAATCTTTGCTTTAAGGATATCGCTGCGCTTCCCATTTGTGATCCAAACAACTTGTTCAATGTCACCCAGATTGTATGAGAGGACTTTTTAAAGTCTATATGATGTAGATAAGCATCTGATAGACCCAATCGATAATTGTTGTAGCCTTTCGATCTCTGCTGTCCCATTTTATTGCTTCATCTGCATTTGTCGTTTTTTTCTTTTCCATCAACAATATCCCATAAGTCTTTGTTGATTAGGAATAATTGAGTCCGCACTTGCCAGGTATGAAAATCTTTGCCTTCAAATTTTTCAATGTGACTCAACTTATTCATTATGAATTTTCACACAATATGGACGTCGGATTCTACCGAGAATGCGTCCGTGCAATAACATGTAAAAAGAAATTAAAGAGACTTAACAATTTTTCACAAACTACAACAAGCTGGTTAAGAGTAACTAAGAGCCATAATTTCCTAACCTCTATAACATGTGTATGCTTTGCTAAGAAATGCAAATACCTTTGAATATTGGAAAATACTTGCCTTTATTTGTCTGCCTGATCTATAGCTGGATGTGACTCAATGTGTATAAAAAAATCCCAACGTAGATCTCTGCGCCTGCAGCTTGTGTGGACTGGAGATCACTGTAATTCGTGGATCTATGCACCCGCAGCCAGACCATTCTGTGGAGGAGATGTGTCGAAGCACCATGCAAGGCCGATAATAATAATTTTCCTATTGATAAGGACAAATTAACATTCACGGCTCAGTAGATATCGCTGCGACTGCCATGCATTCTTCTTAGCAATATTTGAAGGACATGTCAGATCTATCACTGCAAAACTTAATCGATTCAGCTCTCAGCATGAAAAGGTTCACTGTCGATCTAAACTGCATCGACTCCATACACATTGCATTCAATCTTGAATCAGCCAATATAATTTCCAATGCAATTATGTCGATTTCAAATGCAAGATCAGATAGACGATAGCCGTATCAGTACTAAGCTAACGTGTATTCTAATATTTGATATCTTGTCCACAAAACTGAGTGCCCAAAAAGATCCGGTCAGGCTCGAGCTTGTGTATGCATAGACGCCAATGCATGCATTGCATTATTACTGCTGCGAGACTCCAAAAATATCACAACCATAACAGATGGAGAGAGTCGATTTGATCTCGATCTGCATTGTTCAACATCCATACCAGATGCTCGAACATCACCACCTCACAACGTTCCACTGTAAACCCCTCCTCCTTATCTCCTCGCACCTCTGAGCAAGAACCCTTAATAATGGATGGTTCAGATAGTGTGCGCTCATGAAGTATCTTCTCCTGGACTTGCCAACGTACAGAACTATAAATCCTTTGGGAGGTTCGTCAGAAATTTGTGCGTGCAGTACAAGGCTTGAGGATCCGGTTTCTGTAGTACGCTCCTCATCTTGTAATATGGATTTGGCAGGCTACAACGCCAAATAACAGTAGCAGATCAAGAAATGGTAGGTAGGTGGCTTATTATTCACATCTCAGATATTACACCAGCTCTGATACCAAATCTGGAGATTTGGACAGCCGATGGAAAACACAAAGTAATAATACTCACTGTATATTATATTTGTTGTCCCCCTAATATCTTGTGCAATACATTAGGCTAATATATAGCCAATATAATAGACAAACCTCTTCCTATAAAATAGGAAGTGTATCAAAAAAACTTACCCGTTTATAAATTTACGGGTACAACAAAACTCTATGAATAATATATTGTTGAAACAATATATTCTTTCAAACCTAATATTTATAATGTAAACATTAATAATTAATTTCCTAACAATTGCAAACTTCTTCTTTCACCTCCAAAGAAGTGATAGTTGTAAGAATCGACCTTTTTCACGGTTTGTAATGTGTTTATACCTCTTTGATGGTAGAATGCAAAGAGATTTTTACATGGAAATGACTAAAGTTGCAAACTCTGTGAATGCTTTTAGTCCCTCTGTTTGTATTGTTTTACTTCATTTTAAGACCCCTAATTGCATATATCAGCTTGTGTATGTTTTCCTTGTTGCATTTCATGAATTTGTGTCTATTTACATGGCAAAAAAATGTTTCACTACTCCTTTTGGTGCATCACCATCTTTAGTTTAGTTTCATTTTTGCATTTTTATCCCTGTCTCCTTGGAATTTAGAGTAGGATTAGGATCTCGAACCTCTGTAGTTGTGCAAAATATAGATCTAAATCAGAGGAGTTTGAGGGAACCACCCTCTGACTGGAGATTCCTCTCTCATTTTCACAAGTCTCACACTGAGAGAGGTTTCCATGTTATGCAATCACACTGGATGCCTAAAACATCAATTCGAACCTTGATTTGCATCCGTGGGTGTTGCTTGATTTGCAAAAAGCAGCTTTTTGGCATGCCGGTGGGACCTTAGAGTCTCATTTTTATTGCAAAAGAAAGTTGATGTGCATCTTGCCAATTTTCTTGCTTGAAAAGAGCTATAATTTACATATCCGCGACTCCAAGGGGAAGAATCAACTCGTTTTCAAACAATGCAGGCCTAAAAATCATGAGAAGAATCACTACAAGGTCAAGAGCCGGAGAAGAAGAGGTGTTGTTTCATCTCTACCCAAACAGAACTTTCAACTCCACCGGTAGGCCTTGGCAATACGTAATTGACCAAAGTA